>VDFB02058242.1:768752008-769004033 GCA_007258455.2 Sequoia sempervirens
CCGACGGCTGGTGTTTTTCATTGTTTTCCAGAGATTTCGGTCCTTTGCGAAATTCCACCTAGGCCAGATTTTTCAAAAATTTTGTCTCCTTTTCGAATTCTTGGATTTTAGGTTTGGGTTTGTTGTTTTATGAATGTTGATGGCCTAGTTGTTGTTTTCTCTTGTTGATCGATAAGTCTAATGGTGCCTTCTATTCTTATTATTGTATTTTCGAGCTTGACCTTGTGTGTATGATTTTTTTCATTTTGGTTGATTGTAGGGTTTCAACTTTGGAGCCATCACCAATACCGATTGAATTGCCCTTGAGCGAATTCTGAGTCTAGATCCATCAATGAATGATTTTGCATTTGAGCCCAGGTCCTCAAATTTGTGATCTTCAATCAATTTGAGCAAGATTATTGGAGAACGTCAAAATATGGGTTTTCCTTCAGTTTCGAGATTTTCCTATGCTTGCGGATTTCCCCAGTTTTCCTCGTCCTTTGCGTTTTCCCAAAAATTTAGAGTTTTGCCTGCTTCACGAATTTTCGCTCCCTCTAGATTTTCTCGAAATTCCCGTTGTCTCTACATTTTCTAGAATTTATTGACTATTGTTTGTTTTTGCCAGAATCCACCTGGTTTGAATTTTCCTGAAAATCCCTTTTGGCCTAGATTCCGTGAAGGGGTGAAAATCCCGAACTGTGTAGAAATTATGCATTAATGATATTTCACGGGATTTTGATCTTTGCTTGGATCTATTTGAATTTTGAATACATTACTGATAATGGGCTAACCTTGATCTTCATGTTGTAATGGATATCATTAATGGTGGTTTTTGTTGGGTGCGGGCTGAATTTACTAGGTCGTCAAGGAAATTCTAGAGATGAAATTGAATCTATGAAAGGAAATTTGAAATTCAAGTTATTCCACCATTGGCCGACTTGGAGAGGTGTGCTCAGGATGAGGGAGGCAGGTAATGCAAGGCTACATCAAATTTTGTGCTTCCCTATTATTTTCCTTTCCTTCAAATGCATTGGTTTGAATTATATTGGAGATCCCAGGCTGACTTGGATTGAGTTCAAGCATTTAATGCTAATTTGTTTTATTTTGAATTCTCCTTGGGCTAACTTGGATTGAGTTCAAGCATTTAATGCTAATTTGTTTTATTTTGAATTCGCCTTGGGCTAACTTGTTTTATGGCCATTTATTATTGTAAACATTAGTTGGGCTGACTTGTTTGTGGCTATTTTATGATTTTAAACCCCAGCTAGGCCAACATGCTTTGGAGGTTCCTATAAATTGGGAATTTTGCCTCATTTAGATAGAATAGAGAACATAGAATAGAAAAATAGATAGTTCTTAGAGTGAATTAAGCATTAGAGAAGAGGTAGAAATTAGGTCATTTCAAGCAAGTGCTGTAATAGAACATTGGAATTGTTGCTGAAATTCGGTGATTCAATATAATTAAAGACATTGTAATTTTAGGGTGATCTCTTTTGTGTTGACTTATCTTGCATGGTTCTTATGATTCTATCTTTTAAATTGCTCAAGGTTATTAGATATACGTTAGATTTAGATTTAGATCTGATTCAATGGTGTTCATGATTTGATGCTTGAAGTGTTGCATCGATCCCTGGTCCATACTTTTTGTAGCTAGATGATTGTTAGTTGCTTTGCAAAGTTAGCCTAGACCTTTATATTCATTGTGCTTAGTTCAATTGTGGAGATTTATTCATTTCAATTGCAATTGGATTGTCTTGGATGAATGTTCATGATCTAAAAATCTTTAATACCTTAGAAGATTGCACTATTTATGTGAGATTGCAGGTTTATCTAGGTTAAGCAGGAATTAGTTTATAAGGGATTGGTCCATTTCAAGTATTTCATCATTTGCATTGTTAATCTTAGGAGTAGTTTTAATCTTAGATATCTTTCTAAAACCCTTATCTTTTGTTATTTCTTTTTTATCTGGGTTAGATTTAGGATTGAAGTATCATTACATTGCTAGATCTAATAAGTTAAAGATTCAACATTTGCTTGTAGTAAGGTCCCTTTGTGATTACCAACATTTTCACATTTATCACTGAGTTGTTTATGCATTGTCAAGACCTGACATTAGAGACCTTGGGTTATCTCTTGAGGCTTGCTGATAGAGATTTACCTTTCAAGAGAGATAGGATTTCATATTTTGTCTGAGTTGTTGTGCAGAAAACATCATCAACACGAAAAAGAGTAGTGTTGAGGATGAAGATATTTCTAAGAACCTAAAGAATTTGCATGAAGAGTTGAAGAAACATATCAATGAGATGAAATCAAAATATAAGGCTAATGCAGATCAAAAAATGAAGTATAAGGAGTTCCACGTAGGAGATGAAGTCATGGTTCATTTGTGAAAGGAAAGGATTCTAGTTGACACATATAACAAGTTAAAGATGAAGAAGTTTGGACCATGCAAGATCCTGAAGAAGCATGATTTAAGAAATTCTTATGAGGTAGAGTTGGTTAGTGGAATAAACATTTCTCTTGTGTTCAACATTGTTGATTTGATAGAGTATCATGAAGGTGATATAAAGGAGGTGTTGATAAAAGAACAGTGGAAAATTCCAACACCTACTTAAAAGAAGGAAGAGATAGAAGAAATATTGGATAGCTTTGTGTGGGTAGTAGCACGATAAAAATGAAATATGCAGAGTACCTGGTGAAATGGAGAGGAAGGCCTGTTGAAGATTCATCATGGTTGTTTGAGGCTAAGGTTAACCATCTTGGTTTCCCTCTAACTCTTTAGAAGTGACAAGGTCACTTTTCAAATTACCTTGGGTGTCTAATGTAGGAGCATCCAACAATGTAGGAAAATATTGCATCACCCAAAAAAATGTTTTCTTTATTTTATTTAGTTGTTTTGAGTCCCATGATGGCACTTGAGGGGTGTAAGATACCCAGGCATCAAAAATAGTGAAAAATAGGCAATTACTATTTTTAGTAAGTCGGCCTAAATGGGCTTGTATGGACTTGAAAATTTACCCCAAGGAGCAGAACTGAAAAAAAAAATTGGTCATGAAAGAATCACCTCAATACCCTACACAGTTTGGGAGATATTAGAGTTGATTTTGTTGTAATGAATCAAGCTCATGAGGCTGTAGCATGTAAGTTTTGAATATATAATTTCATTTTTTGGAAAATAATTGAAAGTGAGTTATTTTTCTATCTTGCATCTTCTGTGTTGGTATCTATTGTGGTGATTTGTGTGGGTTTTGAGTGGTGTGGCCCTCATCAATTGTATGCAAAATTTTCCATATTCTAATGAATTAATTGGACCATTTGGCTCTTGGAAACTTTTTATTTTACATGGGATACATTTTTTTAGGTTGTTCTAAATGTATTTTTAGAATTTTGTCTATTTGGGCATTGTAGACATCTTTTCATGCACTTTATCTTTTGTAGATGCATTGAGAAAAAATTACCACTATTGTACTTGCTTTTAAGTTTTTTGCACATCTTGTTGTGCCTTTTATACTTACACTATGTTATAGAGTGCCATGGTGGGGTTTTGTAGTGCCTTTGTTTTATCATCACACCTTTGTCAAGTGATCATTCCTTCCACAACATCATCAAATCCTAGTGATTCTTGCCTCATACATGTAAGCCTTGTTTGCACACCCTTTTTCAATTGTAGGTACTCTCGTGTGCACATTCAGATGTCTTTGGTTCTCCTTTATGTGCTTCTTGGTGACACATAGTTTTAGTGAACTTGTCTAGCTTCTCCCTTGTCAACATTATCAATGGGTTATATTCGTTCTAATGCTTCCTTGGTTTCATTTTAGAGTGATCTATATATGTAGTTGTTGTTCCCATGTACTAGGTAGATGTAATGGTTGATTAACCATGTATTTCAGCGAGATGGAGCACTTACCATTATGGACTCAAGGAACACTGAGGGGGGGTGAATCAGTGCTCAGTAATATTTAAAATTCAATTTAGATTATAAACCATATACAACATAAAGATACAAGCACATGGAAGAAACAACTAGAACACCATAACACCAAGATTTTTACATGGAAACCTTGTTAGGGGAAAAACCACGATGGAGATTAATCCACAATTTATACTCTATTAAAAGTATGAAGAAAAGAGAATGCATATGCATTCAGGCACACTGCCTAGAGCTCACTGCTCAAAATAAGGACACTCACTACCTTAAAAAATGTTTGTGATTACAACAAAATGGTGAACTAAAAGGATAACATCTACAAATTCCTAGTATCAGTTCCAGTGAAGCTCATGTATAAAATTCTAGACCTTCTGTCAGATTTTGTACTTTGCTTTGCTCTACCTTAATTTGTTTAACAAAGTCTTCTTCTACACAAACAAAATTTTCTCAGCCGATCTTCTGATATTCACACACACATCTACTCTGCTCTTCACACTTACTTATTCCATTCACACAAAATGAATTGTCCAAACTCACATATATATCTACCAACAAGAATTCAATTTCTATATGCTAGCTTCAAATAAAATACAAAATATTCTCCAAATGTTGGCTTAAATCATGAGCAATATTTAATGTGCACCCACACAAGTCATCTAGACTATAGCTATGACCCAAAACAAAATAACCAACACAAAAAAAAAAACAATTACTCCTTATACATTTGTGACGTGCAACATTCACTAGGTTGGTTATAAAGAGCAAATAAACATCCTATCGGATCTCCAAGTTTGTACACCAATTAATGAAACATCACAAAACTTAATAGTAAGATAACATATATGCTCAAAAATCTATCCCGGGGATCCACAACTCAAACTAATGATCTGATGAAGCATATAGATCGACTAACTGACTGGATACCTTGTTCTTTCTGCTTTCTACTGGTAGAACATTGTTCTATACTTTTCCTGCTAGTATGAGAAAATTCTAATTTGTGGAATGGAATAATGACTTCAATTTCCACCAATGGAAACAATAGAAGCCATATTCCAATAGTCTCCCCCTTTGGCATTGATGGCAACACTTAGTGAAAAATGACTAAGTGTCGAAACCAATGATATGCTGCCAAAGTTTAAAAATAAATAAAACACAACTTTCTTTCAAAACATTGCTCCCCCTTTGAATGTTAAGGAATTTTTCATTTTACTCTCTCCCCCTTTGACATTAATGATTTTTTTTTTGCTTCTCTTTCTCTCTCTCTCCCTTTGCTAATTTAGAAAATGGATCAAAATTCGAAGAACTACAACTGTTGCACAAGTCAAAAAATTATTTTATACTTTCATTTCCAGAAGAAATTTCTTCCAAGCATCTACTGCAATCCAAATGATTATGATCATGTTATTGTTTTATGATGTTCAGTTGATGATCTGCATGAGAGATTCTAAAATTGTAATTGCTTCTTCTAATGTCTCTCCTTTCTTCAACACTTCAATTAGCTACTCCAGTCTGCATTCAGTTAAATCCTTCACTTTCCAAAAGGTGTCCACAAGGTTGTTTTTGGTGAATTAAAATTTTTCATGCTCAGTCTGCAACTCATGAATCCTTTTATTTACTATACCTTCTTGGTCCTGAAACATGTTATAATCTTGACCAATTTTGTTCAACTCACTTTCAATCTGCTCTAGCTTGTCCTTGTATTTCCTAACTACATGAGGCCAATGAAGACAATAATTATAGATGTTATTTGTTGAGTCAATGAATTTCCTCAACACATTCATTTTCCTTTTCAATTTGGAAAAAGGGATAGCATGAACTACTCCTTCAAATGTAGAATTATTTCTTCCTCTTTCCCGTCCTGAGACTCAAAGGCCATAGTTTCCCTAATACATTCAATCAACTCTTCAAGAAGTACATTTTGTAGACTTTCCAATCTAATTTTGTTATGCACAAAGTAATTGCCTAGAGTGCTCTCAATCAGGTCCTGCTCATATGAGGGTCTATCTAACCATATATCAATAATATTTTACATCCCATCTTTTTCTTGAACAATTTGTAGTATCTTTGTTTTGACTAAAGCACTTTCTTCTTTGCTTCCTTTTGCTATTATCACATCCAGTTCAACTAATTTTGGGTCATCCCTTGGAGTGTACTCATCAGAATTTTCATCTGGTATATCCAAAATTACTTGCTCTTTGCCTTTTCCTTCAATTTTAGGAGACTTGTGTGCTGAAGGAGTGCCATCAACAAATTCTAGGGCTCTTTTCTTCTTCCTTTCTATTTTACTAGAAGATGATCCAACTTCAAGTTCTTTTACTAAAATGGAAATGCTAACTACTCAAAAATTTCCCACCAATTCTCTAAAGAAATTTGCATAAACTTGCTCACAATTTTCCAAAGTATTAGAATGTTCAAAAAATTTCTTACAAATCGGTTCATTTTCCTTCCAT
The DNA here is from genome assembly GCA_007258455.2 of Sequoia sempervirens. Lineage (NCBI taxonomy): Eukaryota > Viridiplantae > Streptophyta > Pinopsida > Cupressales > Cupressaceae > Sequoia > Sequoia sempervirens. The sequence continues at coordinate 768,758,366 of VDFB02058242.1, forward strand.
ACCACATTATCATTCTGAGGCAAGCAATTCAGAAAATACATCATGATACATATGATCAAAGTACCAAACTTGAAGGGGTAATTTGCATCATTTTTCAGTTGCACGTTTTCCATCAATTGATCTTTTAGCAAATTGCATAGGTCAAAGTCTTGATCCTCCATTATCATTTTATGAGATATGTAAACTGTGCCTGCTGAGGTTGTGCCTTCCCTATTTCTAAAGAAAATTTTGTATTAAATCCCATGTGCAATGTACCTTGTTATCGAATCTTTGATTTTTGAAATTACTAGAGCCCTTTGATCTCTTGTCACTCTGGTTAGGGTTTCACCTTCCTTGTTCTGAATCGACTTCCTTTTCAGAATATCCCCAACATTGCATAATCAAGTTAAATTCCTAATCACTTCTTTCAAAATGAGATAGGGTTTATCCAAAATAAGAGTATCCTCATTCAATCTATTTAGGATAAACCTAACAACTTCAATGTTGACAAAACAAGGAAACTCATTCCAAATTTCCAAATTTTTATGTTTCGCACCTTCAGGCCACTTCAATTCGTCAGTCGGAAACATATTTCTCACATCCCTAATCTTTCTATTGCTATATTCATATAGATTCACAATTCCTTTGATTTTCTTTGAATTTTTGTTTTTGTACTGAACAAGTTTTTCTACTAAGCACAAAATTCAAAATTCTACAAGCAACTGAAATACTTGATGAATTTTCCACCAAATTTACTTGACTCCTTCAAAATTCTTGTTGCAAAAGTTCTCCTTCTATTCTTTCTTCAGTGCAAGGTGAAAAATGAGGGTTCCAAATACCTTTTTATAGCTTCGTACACCTAACCTTTTTGCCGCATTAAATGTTTTTCCCTAGGAGTTTCAGTTACTCTATTTTCTCAGACAACAAGAGAAGAATCCATCTGCGGACCTTTCATATCTTGGTTTTCTACATAAGTGATCATAGACATATTTGTAGACTGATAGCACAACTACTAAAAATTCCTTGCATTCTGGTGCCAACTATTGATAGGGGGACAAATGATTTTTCTTGAAAAAACTCCCCCTAGGCCAATAACCTAAGATCAAATTCTGGAGGAATTACCGGAGCCTGCTTCTAGTGTGGTCTTATTTCCTTCATCAGATTCACTCTTCTTTATCCATGTTTTCTTCATACGATCTCTTATTTCTTCCATAGTAACTTTCCCTTTTCCTTTATCATCTTTCTATGAAATTCTTCCTTTGTATACCAGACCTCGTCTATCCATGTTTTTGTTCATGCAGAATCTTGTAATGTGACCAAATCTATTGCAATTGTAACATACCAAATTTCTTTGTCTACACCATTCATTCCATTGATTCCCCTTTGAACTGCATTGATTAGTAAAATGCCCAAATCTTCCATAGGTGTAGCATTTAACATTCCTTACACTGACAGACATACTTTTGCATTCAGTTGACTTATGACCAAACTTATTACAACTAAAACACTAACTGGGAAATGATGGATTGCTTGAAATTATTTTACTTCTACACTGAGAAGCCATATGACCAAGTTTATTACAAGCAAAGCTGTAACCATTAAAATTCTTATTATTGGGTTGTCTTACTAGATATCTTATGTCTTTGTTCATCTGATTTCTTTGTCTAGAATCCTTATGTTCAAATCCAGAGCTTTCACCTTTCGCATAGCCAAGACCTCACTTATCATTTGCATCCTTCTATCCTTTAGTCAACTCATCAAGCTTAGCAGAACTAATCCCGAACTTCTCCTTGTACTCATTTGTAGTAGTGAGTTCATCTCTGAGAATAACTATCTTTCAAGCTCTTGTTCATTATTTTTGGATTGTTGCAATTCAATTTCTAGTTGAATGAATCCACTATTTACTCTACTACATTCTTTATATTTTTATTTTAAAGACTAGGCCAAATTTTCCTCATTCTTCTTTCTTTCTTCAATCTCCTTAGTTAGCTTCATCACCATAGATTCCATCTCAAGCTTTAGAGTAGAATTTTTCCTAGCAATTTTTTCACATTCTTCAGTTATTTCTTTTAGGGTCTGATTTAGATGAATATCTTCCAAGATTTTTTTTCTTTCTGCTTCAGCTGATCACAAAGTTCCTTCCTCTTTCCTCTTGATTCATTGATTTTATCCTTTAATGATTGAATGAATTTTTTGGCATCCACAAGATTTGCATTTAATTCCATGACTTCTACTTTAGACTGATCAAGATCATCAAGTGCCACCATAAGTTGTTGTTGAAGATCACTAGAGTCCATTGTATTCCAAGATCGACCTCAAGCTATTAAACTTTTATAGTGGAACCTTGATCTGATACCAATTGTTGGACTTAAGGAACATTGAGAGGGGGGTGAATCAGTGTTCAATAATATTTAAACTTCAATTCAGATTATAAACCATCTACAACATAAAGATACAAGCACATGGAAGAAACAATAAGAATACCATAACACCAATATTTTTACGTGGAAACCCTATTAGAGGAAAAACCATGGTGGAGATTAATCCACAATTTATACTCTATTAAAAGTATGAAGAAAAGAGAATGCACATGCATTTAGGCACACTGCCTAGAGCTCATTATTCAAAATAAGGAAGGCTCACTTCCTTACAAAATGTTTGTGATTACAAAAAAAGGGTGAACTGAGAGGATAGCATCTACAAATTCCTAGTATTAGTTCTGGTGAAGCTCATGTATCAAATTCTAGACCTTCTATTAGATTCTGCACTTCACTCTGCTCTACCTTAATTTGTTTAACAAATGCTTCTTTTGCACAAGCAAAATTCACTCAACTGATCTTTTGATATTCACACACATCTTCTCTTCTCTTCATACTTACTTATGCCATTCACACACAAAACGAATTGTCTGAACTCACATATATATCTTCCAGCAAGAATTCAATTGTTATATGTTAGCTTCAAATAGAATACAAAATATTCTCCACATGTCAGCTCAAATCATGAGCAATATTTAATGCGCACACACACAAGTAGGCTAGACTATGACCCAAAACAAAATAACCAACACAAGAAACAATTAAACAATTACTCCTTATATATCTATGACATGTGACATTCACTAGGTCAGCCATAAAGAGCAAATAAACATCCAACCAGATCTCCAAGCTTGTACACCAATTAATGAAACATCACAAAACTTAATAGTAAGATAACATATATGCTCATCAATCTATTTCGAGGATCCACAACTCAAATTGATGATTGGGCGAAGCATACAAATTGACTAACTAACCAGATACCTTGTTCTTTTTGCTTTCTATGGGTAGAACACTATTCTCTGCTTTTCCTGCCAGTATGAGAAAATTCTAATCTATGGACCCAAATAATGACTTTAGTTTCCATCGATGACAACACTAGAAGCCATATTCCAATAGCCATATGGACACTTGAATTCTTGTTTCTATCTCGGTGACCTTTTATTTTCACTTGATCAATGTTATTTAGACTAGTGGTATATTTATTTTTGACTTGCATCTTCCTTGGTTGAGTAGTGTCCTTGGGTCACTCATGCAAATTCATGTGCCATCTATATCTTCGACTACAAATTTTTTCCTTTATTTTCCATCTAATTCAAGTAGTGTCATTTGGGGGAACTCGTGCATAATTATCTATTTTAGAGGAGGTTCTTCATTTCAATACTATTAAAATCATCATTGGATAATTTTATACTTCTTTGTTCTTTAGTAATGTTCTTCATGTTCCTATTCTTTTTGGGACATTTTTTTGGAGGCTTCTAAGTCCTTAATTTTCATTTCTCTTTTGGAGAGGGGTTTTCCCATGAGGTTTTCTCCTTTTCTCCAATTATGAGAGATTAGATTATTTCAACATGGGTACCTAATCAGGCCTTATTTGTTGGGACCCATCATGCATTCTTTTCTTTTTATGTATTCACTTTTTAGGGTTTCTAGCTACTCCCTAAGTTTTCACTTAAGGGGGTGTTAGAGTAATCATGCATTATCTAATAATTAATCAATATTTAATTTTTTATTAAGCTAACTTAACTTCATGCACTTAAGCTAAACTTATAAGTGTTTTCTTCTATTACTAGAGTAAACTATTATTAGATAACTTTATCTCATCATATAGGATGATGACACTTGTATTGATCTAATCCCTTGTTCATTTAGGGTTTTCTCTTATAAGCATTCTCCTTCATTATAACTCTAAGAAATATTTTCATTTTGTAATTTTTTTAGTTTAGGAATAGTAAATCATTGTTTGCAACTCTCTTGCATGAAAGGTGTTCTCATTTACTATTACATCCTACATCTTGTGTGTTTTTCACAATTCTAACAATGTTTATAGTTGATGGTATGAAAATAATTTATATCTCAAACCGACTAAGCATGATCAAGAAAATGAATAGAGACCAAACCTTTAGAAGGAAAATGTAAACCCACACACATATACAACTAGGACATGAAATAATGAAAGAGAAAATGTGGCCACTTTATATCTTAAAAGAGCACCCATGCTCATGAAATCGCCATATTTAGTGTATGTGTGTCAAAATTATCCTCTTAGGACTTGAATATACACATGTATGTAAGAGAAATTTATCTCCTATAATCTAACATTATGGTAGTCATTAATAGCCTCAAGGTCTATGTGTATAGGGTGAAAGAGTGCCCCTAAAATTTGCTAGATAATGGTCCTAATAAATGGAATGAATTTTTTCACATTGCACTTTTCAACTACTAATATAAATTAGGTTATGGATACCTTCACCATTTTCTCATTTGAATCTATTCCTTCCTACATAAACATTGATTTTAGGCACAATCATATTTAATCTAGTGGTTGTAGGTTTGTATTAGGTCATTAATGGTTTCCTATGTGGTTTTCCTCATTATTTATGTAAATTTATTACAAATCTACACTTAAAGATAATAGTGTTTTCCCAAATGAAAAAACCCTTTCTTGGGAGTTGATACATTAAATTTGGTCCTAAATGATCTTCTAGATAGGTAGAGGGTATATTTTCCTATACATAAAAAAATTCATGAGTTTTAGACCATTGGGGTTGAGGGTTAGGGGTCATTAATACCTCATTATAGACACCTAAAATTGACAATTATATTTGGTCAATTTATCCCTAATTCATCTATCCTCAATCCCATATATTAATTAAATGAAGTCTTATTTATTTAATTAATATTTCCTATTTAATCATATTTTCATCCAAAACCCATCATCTATATTAATTAAAGAATATTTTTTTATTTCATTTATATTTCCTTTTTCATCTATTTCTCTAGGTCCTAACCTAAGGTAAATAATTAATTTTAATTATTTATTTCTCTGCCCTACCATACCCATTTCTCTCATAAATTAAATACATAAAATTTATTTTTTAATTGTCCCCTCACATGCCATATCCTCCACCTCTCCCTCTTTCCCTCTAATCCTAATCCTAATCCTAATCCTAATCACCCACCTAATCCCCTCCCTAAATATTTGCACATCCCTTATCCATGATTAGAAAAAGGGTCAGCTCCTTTCCATCTATTGTTCACCCTCTTTGAACCCTAGCCTTAAAGGATTTCCTCTTTTGGCAAGGAAACTGATATGCGTCCTTGTCCCAAAAGTACACTCCAATTACACCAAATGAATTAAAAATTCCTTGTATTCCTCTTATCCCTCTCCCCTTTAGAGTGTGTGAAAAATAATTCCTTTATGGAAAGATCCCCTCCATACTCCAAGTTACCCTCACAAATACCAATGTCCTCTCAAGCCACCACATTGTGTCACTTGGCACAATATCATGGCTTGAGAGAGAACACTCAATCCTAGGCCTTGATATTTTCATCCAACCCTCACCATTGATCTCCCCTCATCAAAAATCTATAAATTCAACTTCAACCCAAGAATATTTGTTGTGCAATTTTTCGCACACACACCCCGCTATAAGCAGTGACCCTCTTTCACTTCAGTTTTGGTGTTTTGGCCCTTTCTTTTGAGGTTTGGTCTTGCATAGGCATGTGTTTAAATTGTTTATTTTGAATGCCTAAGTGTTGTCTCCAAGTTATTCCTTGAAAATCGTAAGTTCAAGATGAATTTTGGGCTTTTGCTCGGATTCAGGATTTTCTGCCCTGGTCGGATTTTCCCAGATCCTGCTTGGACTCTGGCTAGACCCTTGTTGTTCGGGGATTTTTGATCCTCATGGATTTCCATGTGGGTTGGATTTTCCCAGAATCCGTCCTGTTGTTAGATTCCCGAATTCCTTCTCTAGTTGTCTTATCGACTACATTAATGGCTTTGTGCATGTTCTAAGAAGTGTATTTAACTTGATTCAGAGATCTTTTGTGCCATTATGCTCACTATTTGCCATCATTTGAGTTGAGAAGTGCTTTCTTGTGAGTATTTGGTTGGGATTTTGGGGAAATTTGGCTTTGAATTGATTGATTTGGTGGTGATTTCTTGTGCATTATCACTGTGTTCATTGTGGACACCCTTGAGATTTGTGTTTGCTGCTTTTGAGACCAATTCCTGCTTTATAATGGTATGTGTCTAATTGCTCTGCTTTGAATTAAATTATGAATGGACCTATGGGATTTGAATTCCTATGTATTTGTTTATTCTGTGTTAGGGTTTGTTCGGTATTGCATCCTTTGTCATCTCCTAGGCGAGTTTTGAGTTCATGTGTCCATCTGCATTTTAATGAATCTTTCCTGAGAGCAATTAGTAAACCCTAGTGACGACTCAACAGTGGAAACAACTAAATTCTGAGCTTTCCTGTGTGCTAATGGTGGATGAATAGGGTTTTTGGACCTAGGGTAGTACCATATCAAGTGATTTCATCTTAGGATTGACCTAGAATGCAAAGAAAATTCATGAGAGGTCCGTCCCCAGCTTGCCCTAAGTTAAACTTTTTGAAATCCTTAGTTGGTTCAGTGTCTGGATGAAATCGAGACTCTCCATCCCTTCTGGATTCCCTTCGCTGTGACCATTCGAGATCGCTAAGATATCATATTGACCACCTTGAGGTTCACCAAAGTGGTCTTCCTAGGTTCATGTTGGATCACCATGACACTATCATTTTTACACCGATGAAATCCTTCATGCATATCAGTCAATGAGACCTTTACTTTCGTCGAGATCTCACCCTACAAGGAGATGTCTCATTGACATGCTTGCTCATACTCACTTTCGGTAGGACAAGTCCTAGTCACCAAGAGGTCATAGCATGATTCAATAGCTTTACCGATAGTCATCTTTTTACTAGGACATCCATCCTTCGGTGAGACCTCCCACTAAGCACTTTTCCTGTGTCATCGAAACCCTTCATGGGTTTGTATTCAGTCACCCAGACACTATAAGTCTCATGCCGAAAATATTTCTATTGGCAAGAAAAAACTCATCGCCAAGAGCTCATAGCGGGTTCCTTTCATCTTGCTGATCTTCTGTTTTGTCACTGGGACTTTTGCTTTTGGTGAGACCTATCACCGAACATATCCTACTCTTGTTGAGTGCCCTTCATTGGGGAGACATTCATGCTTCACTGATACCTTACCACAAGCTCCCTCTTCTTGTTGAAATCTTTTCTTTCGGTGAGACTCCTAATGATCGCCAGGAATTCATAATGAAACCTTTTCTCTCGGTGAGCCTTGATCTTCTGTCGGGGTGACTTCATAATGTCGGCAAGAGGTTATGCTGATGGAACTCTCCATCTGCGAGACATAACATGGTCACTGGGACCTCTAGCCAAACTCAAGTATTACACTGAAACCACTGAGCCCTAGAAAAACCTATCCTAATGACTTCTTTTGGTGTAACTACCAACTATCGCCAATACCTTACCCCGACCACCCATTAGTCATATCAATGCGTTTATCGCCGATCGGTAGGACATCTCAGCTTCACCAAGACTTTTCAGTGAGCTCACAACTCTTGCTGAAACCTTCATTCCAGGAATCTCCATTGGTCAGAAATTTTTCCTCTACTGCAGATGTCCATCAAGTCTAGATTTATCTGAAATCCACTGTCCTCCTGATTTTTTGAAGTCTCCTCTTTGGCCCGTTCTTCGCGAAAATCCATCTCTAGCGGATTTTCCTGAAAGTTGATGAAACATAAAGAAACATGAAATAATTGGATTCATTTACAATTTATGATGCATTTGATGATTATTTCATGACATATTTGGATTTACCATGTGATTTATTGATTAAAAATGATTAGGTTTGATGGTTAAGTAGGTGTTTCTTAGTTTTTTCAGGTGGAATCCAATTGGTCTGGGATTTCCCAAAATTCCTCTCTAGCTTAGATTCTGTGGATGGTCTTGAAACTCAAAATTTGTTGTGGTCATTTTATATGAATTTTAATAACACCTTGACTATGTGAGGTGCATTCTAATGGTGTTATGATGGATTAACCTTGCTCTCCTATGGTTTTTACTATGATTTTCATGTTGAGTGCAGGCTGAATCAAGCAAAGTAGCAGCTGGTTCCTCATTGTCTTATGTAGAGAGGATCAAGCTGGACATTAAGAGCAAGGTCCCTAAGAGTAAGATCACTTCTATTTGGTCAGAAGTCACTGATACAAACGTTGGCCTCTGGGACTATGAAGAATTTAAAGAAAGAATGGTGGCTGAGAATCCTCCTTTGGTGACTAGAAGAATGATGGAATCAAGATTGTCACATGTTGCTAGTTTCTCTTCTATGGTGCAATGTTATGAGTTGGTCCTTGAGTGTGCCAGGCACTATGATCAGGACACATAAAGGATTATTGGTCCTCAAGGTAGAGTTGTTGCAAATCTCAACCTGGTTTCTATTGCCCAAACCTTTGACATGCCAGACTGGTCTCATGTTGTGGGATTCACCATTGAGGTAGCTCAGGAGTTCTACGATGACCAGATTGTGAAGTCATAGTAGCTAATCAACTCTTGGTTGGAGAAGCCCAAGTCACACTATTCCAAGTTGCCTAAGCAGCCGTTTAGAGCAAAATTCAAGAAGGAATACTACAATGCCATCACCTTTCTTAGCAGGGTGGTTGGTTTGAAGACCGCTAGTACATTTGAAAATTGGATGTGCCATGCGATTGTAAGGATGGAACATGAGACAATTGTCTACCATTGGGCCGGGGTCATTAGCCAAGTAATTCACAAACAATTGTCTAATGTGTTGCAGACAAATACCTTCACAATGAGCTCCTATCTGGTCTATGTGTTGACTAGATTCCATCCCTATAGAGGATTAGATACAAAAGGAATTTTCAGACAAGATATCATCTATGAAGTTTACCCTCAATTGTATCTGGGAAGCTCAGACTATAGGAGGGAAAATGATGCATTTACCATGCATATTACTAGAATGCTTCAGGAAGCAGAGCATGTTAGAATTTCAGATCAGGCCAAGGAGCTCATCAAGAAATATGGAGCCTGGTTCATTCAATTCCCAACCTTCTCCTACATTTGGATTGATGACTGTCAAAGGGCCCCATACAGTCTTCCAAGGTATCCCACTGATCACATCATATTGTTGGAAGTCACTAGGCATATTTGTGATTTTGATGCCATTGTCAAGAAGGACAAACACAAGAAAGGATTTGGTGGGGATTTTCCCCTAAGGATTGGCACTGGAGAGGTATGTCCTTCCATTGGTTCTGCCCAAGCTTTAGAAGAAGAATTGAGTGCTCTTGGCTTGTCTTTCCACTCCACGAGATCTAGATTTGACATCACAGGGGAAGCTCAAAAGAAGGCCAGTAGAGACTATAGCCATAAGGTTGATTTAGAGGACTACTGGGCCAATTGTGGTGATGAATATGAGGTCAGAAAGAAGAAATTCTCTCGGCTTCCAGTTGATGTAGTCTGATTATACAATGTAAGGGCAGTGCCTAATCAATTGGAGGATGATGGGAACTTAATTCAAGACCATGCCTACGAAGCGGTAAAGGACAAACCAATTGGTGATGTGGATTGGTTGGAAGAGGAGAAGACAGAACTGAAACAATTGATGGATCTAGTCCTCAAATTTACTAGGATGTAGCTCAAACACATGATATGGGAGTTGGAAAACAAGGGAGTAAAATGCACATATGCCCTGATGGGGGACTTAGATTCCCATTCTACTTCTAAAGAATCCACTGAGTAGGATCCCAAAGGAAAGGGAAAACTAGACTCTCCTGTCAAAAGTAAATCTAAAGGTGTACAAGAAATAGAGGTCCAGGAAATAGAAAAATAGAGGAGGCCAAAGGCCAAGAAGAGGACAAGGACTAAGAGGTCTGAGCATAATCTTGAGGCTGATGCTCCTGTGCTAAAGAGGAAAAGAATTGTCAAATTATTAGAGAAGGAAAGCTCCAAGGCTGGGGAGGATGAAGTTTCCCCATCGATGATAAATCTTGAAAGTTTGGAGGAGAGAGCCAAAGTGTATGCAAGGAAGTCTAGGACTCCTCACAGGGACAGTGTCCCTAAGGCTGACCTACCTCTGGTGGCTTCTCATGAGGAGCAACAAGATGACATCCCCCCTACTCATGAAACCCAAAGTGAACTAGGTGAGACAAAAGAGGTTGATGAAGATCCAGATACTGAAGGTGAGGAATTTCATGAAGGGGAACTCCACAATGTAGAGGCAAAAATTGAAAATATAATGCAGTCCCCTATGGTTGCACATGTAGACTTTCCTGTTAGAACTGAAGTTGTTGAACCTCCTCCAAGGGAAGAAGAGGTAGAAAGGGATCCATCACTTGAACAGGAGGAGGAACATGTTGAAGAGGAAGAAAGTAAGAAAGATGAGACTCCTAATGAACATAATTTGAATAAGGAAATAGCAGGAGATCGATAGGAAGAGGAAATAGGGAAGAGTAGGGTGCAATTGGAGTCTACTGTCCCTAGTTGGCTGGAGAAAGAAATAAAGATAAAATAGGTAGTAGTGGAGGAGAGTCCACCAAACTGGGATGCATTACTAGCCAGGATTGGAAAAGATAAAGGTAAGAAGAAGGCTAGGGTGATCTCATGGGTTGAGAGAGACGAGGCACATAACAAGGTTGTTCATATTGCTACCCCTGTTCCAGATAAAAATAGAGGTGATGTGGCTGGAAATGATTATAATATATAGACTTTTAATCTTAGGCCTACATCAGTTGAGCAGGATATTGAGGACTATGAGGTCTCCAGTGCAGTTATGGTGGATAGATTGAGAAGGGAAGTGAAAACCAAGCAGGAACTAAAGAAAGAAAATGAAAATCTCAAGAAGTGCTTGGAGGAATTGATGAAACCATTGCAAGCCATGAATCCTTCTTCCTCTACTACCAATCCTCTGCCTTAGGAGACCATAACTGAGCTAGAAAAGATGAAGGCTTCCACCCTTGCCACTATGAATTGGTTGAAAGGGGTGCAAGAAAAGGGTGACGAAGCTATTAAGGGAATTTTATCAACTGGGAAGGATGCTATCATGTCTACTGAGTGGTTAAAACAGGTGTTGGCACAAGATAAGGAGGATACAGACCTCCTTCTGTAGAAAACTAGGACTCTAATGGAATACACCCGGGACAGGTTGGTAAGCAAGAGTATTCTTCCTTCTTCTAGAGCTGTCGAACCATGGGAATGGTTTGAAGCATTGCAAATTAGGCAAAAGGTGCTAAAAAAGATTCACAAATGAGGGAAGTAGATTGATGACACCCTAACTGGGGTTTACAATGGTTCCATTACCTTCTTTGAAATCATGACGGGAAGAAGAAAGATCACACCCAAGTACTTGAGCCTGGAACAGTTGAGGGAATGGTGGCATCATGTGTATGCACCACTTGATGATGGTTCTATTTCTGAGCACCAACTAGATGATGTGGCCACCTACCTTGCAGTTATTGATAAGCATGTGACATATAAGGTGGATTGGGATAGGTCGGTCAAACACTCAAGGGACAAGATTGCATCCATTGAGAGGCAACTTAGGGTTCTGCCAATACCACCTATAGCCGACTTAGATGCAACGTTCTTGAAGCTACATGAAAATTCAAATTGGTGCGGGGATAATAGGGAAGAGAGCTAATGATGGGCTGAGGCACGATTTGTGCTTCCTTATTATATTCCCGTGCATCATCCAAGCTGCACTATGGATCATAGGCTGACTTGGATAGGATGTGCATTTAATGCTGGTTTGACCCATTTCGAAGACTCTCTTGGCCAGGTTGTTGTGCTGAGTTATTGTTGAGAAACCCTTGCCTGGCCGATGGATTCCTGGGGATTTCTATATATTGGGCATGTCGCCTCATTTGTAATGGGTTAGAACAATTAGAAATAGTTAGAAGGTTAGAACTAGAGCAGAGCTAGTTAGAAGTAGAGTAAGTTAGCAAGTAGGAATTCTCAAGCAAATGTTGTAACAGAAAGCTAGAATTGTTGCTACTGTGGATAATTCGAATGCAGATAATGACATTGTGATTTGGTGCCATACTTGTGTTCTTTTGTGTTGCATGGTTCCTTTTATTCTATCTTTAAAATTGCTTTGAGAAGGTTAATGTTTAGATTAGATTTGGGTTCAATAATGTTTGTGATTTAATACTTGAATATTGCAACAATTCTTAAGTCCATACTTTTCACAACCAACTGATTGTTAGTTGCTTTGCAAAGTTAGCCGGGAATTTATATCCCGTGTGCCTAAGTTCGATTGTGAGGATTTGTTCATTTTAACTACAATAGGGTTATTTGAATGAATGTTTATGATTTGAAAATCTTAACACCTCAGAAGATTGCACTATTTTCTGTAAGATTGTAGATTTATCTTGGTCAAGTAGAAATCAGTTTTGAAGGATTGGTCCATTTCGAGTATTGGTTACTTTCATTGTTAATCCTAGGAGTAGTATTAGACTTAGAAATCTCTTTGAAACCCTTCTCTTTTTTCTATTTCTTTGATTATTGGGTTAAAACCAGGATTGAAGCACCATCAGATTGTTAGATCTAATAAAATTGATTCAAAATTTTGCTCGTAGTAAGGTCCCATTGTGATTACCAGTATTTTCTCATTTCGTTACTGAGTTGTTCATCCACTGTCAAGACCTAACATTAGAGACCTTGGGGTTATCTCTTGAGGCTTGCCAATAGAGATTTACCTTTCAAGAGAGATAGGATATCATATTCTGTCTGGCTATTATTATGCAGAAAACACGATCAACAATATTTATTACAGTTTGGAATGCAAGATTATGTTGTAGGATTTGTGAGCACACATCAAAAATCAATCTAAGGGAACAACCATTTTTATACAACTAGGTAATCTAACATGGAATTATTTTGTTTAATTTTATGTTTCGTTTGATTTCCCAACACATTAGCCAAGTTATTTTGGGTTTTTTTGTTGATCAATTTAGGTGTTTGAATTAACCATTTCTTGCACACACTCATAATTCATGTCTTTATCAAGATGGTAGAGTATCATGGATTGGGGCTGAGGAGGAAGTTATGTAGATGAAGGGAAGTTTGAAAAAATAGTCTCAATGAGATGAGAGTGTGCACTAATATAAGGGATTAGGGTTTAGATATGACTCATACCTAGTACCATTTTTAAGGAAAGTATATACCTCTAAATCTTATAGAGAATATAATAGAAATTAGCAAGTGATGGATTTTCATAGATGCACAAGGAAAAGTACCAAGGTAAGGAGATGGGTGATATCCTAACTCTAAAGATATATACATTTAGGTATCAATGGATTTTAAGATCCAAATATGACAAGAAATAAGTACCAAGGTATAAGGATTCATACAAAGCCAAAAATGGAATACTTAGTGGAAAAAATAAACTTAGGAATGAATATTTGAGGAGGTTCATATGAGGTATCTAGATAAGGGATTGCTTGAAACTATATCCTAAAAGATATAATTTTTTTCATTGGTGAAGGAGTAGGAGGTTGGGGTTTTATGGATGACATGGAAAGGGTACTTGGGGAAGAAAAAATCTAATAGTAGATAGTGAAGAATATAGAATGACATGATAAGACAAGGAAGTCTAAAATTATGACACAAACAAAAGGATTAAGTTCTTTATTTTGAGCTTTTGTAGATTATATCTTAGGGATGGTAGGTAAATGGCATCAAAAGAAGAAAAATCTAAAAATCTAATGCTTAAAGTTTCTATTATATTAATTCAAATGATTGAAATTTAGGTTTTCTAAGGAAGTGATACTCTAGTAAGTGGTTTTCCCAAAGTCTAGCATTGAAAGATACTTAATTAAAAGGATTTTGGTTTCAATCCTTTATTAGAAATGATAAGAATGTAAGAAAATGATGATAATTTTACATACTTAGAGACATTATACAAGGCTATGGATTGGGATGCTAGGATCACATGAAAGATTATGTAGGGATAATGAATTTAAACAACTTGATAAGGATAACAAGATGTTGGAGATGGATGAGATGAAATAATAGGATGGATAAATCTAAAGGTCTAAAACTCTAACAACTTTTACAAACTAAAGGAAATAACCCAAACAAACCCTACAATTAGAACTTTTATAGTTTTTCTAGACTTTAATATACAATGAGAAAACATGGGATGAAATAGGGAACATTTAGGTATTTTTTTGACTCAAGAAAAACCCATTGAGAATATTGTAGATTAGTCATATAAGGTAGGATAACAAAAAACCACTAAAAAATAAGGTAAGTAGTCAACCCAATCAAAAAAATTGTGAGGAATGTAAACTTGTTCTCTAATAATTCTCTTGTTGGGGATGTGTGCCTCTTGTAAGAACAAAAATATTCCTAGTTATTTCTAGGTGGGGGACCAAAAGAGAGACCAAAACAACACAATTTTCCCTGATTAACAACTTTCAAGACTGTACAAAGATATAAATAGCATAGTAACTCTTTACCACGAGTCACAAAAAAATGGTTGCACAAATAACACAAGAAAAGTAAGAAAAATATGCATGAAAATAAAATTAATGTTTCAAGAATTGTCCATGCATTGGAATTTCTTAGAACTCACTATTCAATCTCTTGATGAAGAATGAATTTTCACCATAAAATTTATCTATGATGTATGGCCCTAACGACATGGAATCAAAATTTATATGTTTTCTTTCGTTTTATGATCTAGTGTTTGATACTAGGTCCAAGTCCCTAATTTTAAAATTTCTAGTGTTGTCCCTCTTATAAATTAGGTATTTTACCTATTGTTGTTTCTTTATGTTTACTATTTGATCATTTTTTCTTCTCTCATCAAGTTGAATCAACTAATTATTTGATTGGTAATTGTGTAATTAAAATATTCATGCATATTTTGATAAATTTAGAAAGACATAATAAATTATTTATGAGAAGCCTTGCATCAAATCCATACACCAATTAAAAGGGTGAGTTATTAGTAGAATTTTTTGGTGTCACTCTATCAAATCATACAATAAATATTGGTTTAGAGTTCCATACCTTTTTATTTTAACCTATAAACCAATTGATAATCCTCATCAAGTTCTTGTTGCTTTATTCTACTTTCCCATTCCCTTGTGGGTGATATGAAGATGACCAAGAGATTGTGATTCTATTATTAGAATAAAGGTTAATGGAGAAATTTATATAAAACGCATTACATCATCAACTATGATTTTGTTTGGCACATCAAACCTCCTTATAATGTGATCAAGAATGAAATCAATCACAATATTACTTTTAACCTACCTAGTAGATTGCCTCAACCCATTATAAAGTAATTTGTGGCTACAAGGATTCATTTGAAGCCTCCATTTGAATTTGCAGTGATTTTACTAGTGAAATTAATATGCCACTATTAAAAATGGGTTCCTACTATCAAGGGACTTAAAGGTAAGGCTGCATATACCTCAAGGTTTCCTAAGAAACATTGATAATTATCACATTTTCCTACTATATGTTGTGCAGTTTTCGCACACACGCCCCCCTGAAAGCAGGGACCCTCTTTCACTTTAGGGTGTCTTAGCCCTTTCATTTTGAGGTTTTTTCTTGCTTTGGCATGTGCTAAAATTTTTATGTCGATTTCCTAAATCATTCCCCTAAGTTATTCATTAAAGATCTTTAATTTTGAGCTAAATTTGGGTTTTCACTAAAGTTCGGGACTTTCCACCCCAGACGGATTTTCTCGAATCCTGCTCGGACTCTGGCTGGACACTGTGGTTCAGAGATTTTCAGTCTTCGTGGAATTCTATGTGGTCCATATTTTTCTGGATTCCCTCATGTCATTGAGTTTCAGGATTCGCCAGCCTGTCTTGTCGATCAACATTAATGTCATTTGTACCTTTGGAAAATGATGTATTTAACCACTCTTTGAGGCCTTTTGCACTATTATGCTTCTTGTTTGCTATCGATTGAGCTGAGGAGTGCATTATTAGAAGTGTTGGATTTGGATTTGGAGCGTTGAGTTTGTGAATTGTGAATTTGAGTGGTGATTTCTTGTGTATTCCTGTCGTTGTTCTTTGTGGATGCCACCAAATTCTTGATTGCTATTTTTTAGATCAATTTTTGCTGCGTCAAATGGTATGTTTTTGATTGCCTTGCTTCTAATTGATGATTGTGGATAACTCTTTGATGTTATAGAGCTTATTGGGGTTTACTTCTCTATAGTATTTGAGCATTTTCATGGTTAGGGCTACCCAACATTGCTTTATTTATCATCTCTCAAAGTGAGCTTTAAGGTCCTTTATCTATTTTCATTTTGATGTATCTTGCTTAAGAGTTGTGAGTAATCCCCTAGTCGAGAATTAGCAGTTGAAATGTTTAAATTCTGAGCTTGTCTGTGCATTAATGGCATATCTGTAGGGTTTTACTTAGGGCATGGCAATTTATCTTTAGTATGCTCTCGAATCGGCTTAGAGTGCTAAGAGAATCCATAGAAATCCCATATTAAACTTTCCCTAAGCTTAAATCTTTGAAATTCATGATCAATATGATGTTCTGCGCAAAATCGTGATTTAACGTTGATGTTCGGGTTTCGCAGTCACCTTAGGATTTTCTTTCTCTGGCAGATTTTCCCGATCTCCTTTGTTTTTCTAGAATCCGCTATCATTTTCAGAGTTTTACATATTTCACAGATTTCCATTGACCCCAAATTTTCCCAAAGTCTTGTGTCACCTAGATTTTTCAAAGTTTATGAAGTGTCTTTGCCTTCACAGAAATTTGTCTCTGGTGGACTTTCCCAAAATCTGATGAAATATGATAGAGTATGGAACAATTGGATTTATTAATGATTTATGATGCATTTGGTGATTATTTCATGCTATATTTGAATCTCTCATGCTTTTTATTGATTAATAATGATTGGATTGAATTGCTAACTAGTGGTTTCATGATTATTCTATTGGAATCCACCTGGTATAGAATTCCCTGAAATTCCTCTCTAGCTCAGATTTCGCGAATGGTCCTGAGACCCAAAATTTGTTATGATAATTTTATATGAGATTTAATAACACCTTGGTTATATGAGGTTCATTCTAATGGTGTTTTTGATGGATTAACATTCCCTTCTTGTGGTTTTTACTATGATTTTCGTGTTGAGTGCAGGCTGAGTCTAGCAAGACAGTGGAGGGATCCTCAATATCTGAGGCAGAAAGGATTAAGATGGACATTAAGAGCAAGATCCTTGATAGTAAAATTACATCGATCTAGTCAAAGGTCACTGACACAAATGTTGGATTGTGGGATTACGAAGAGTTTAAAGAAAGAATGGTAGCTGAGGATCTTCCCTTGGTGGCTAGAAGAATGAAGGAGTCAGGCTTGTCACATGTAGCTGGTTTCCCTTCCATGGTGCAGTGTTATGAGCTGGTCCTTGAGTGTGCTAGGCAATATGATCAGGACACACAGAGAATAATTGGTCCTCAAGGGAGGATTATGGTGAATCTCAACCCTATTTCCATTGCCCAAACTTTTGATATGCTAGATAGATCTCATGTGGTGGCATTCAACATGAAAGTAGCTCAGGAGTTCTACAATGATCAGACTGTGAAGTCACAACAGCTTATCAATTCCTAGCTGGAGAAGCCCAAGTCTCATTATTCCAAACTTCCCAAGCAGCTATTCAGAGCAAAGTTCAAGAAAGAATATTATGATGACATCACTCTTCTTAGCAGGGTGGTTGGATTGAAGAATGCTGGCATGTTTGAGAATTGGATGTGCCATGTGATTGTGAGGATGGAGTAGGAGAAGACTGGCTACCATTGGGCAGGAGTCATTAGCAGAGTAATTCATGAGCAGTTGTCTAATGTGTTGCAAACAAAGACCTTCACAATGACCTCATATTTGGTCTATGCACTTGTGAGATTTCACCCATGCAAAGGATTGAGCACAAGGGGAGTCTTTGGGCAGGATGTCATCTATGAGGTTTACCCTCAATTGCATCTAGGAAGCTCGAGCTATAGGAGGGTGAATGATGCATTCACCATGCATATCACCAGATTACTTCAGGGTACAGAGCATGTGAGAATTTTGGACCAAGCAAAGGAGCTCATCAAGAAATATGGGGCATGGTTTATTCAGTTCCCAACTTTCTCATACATCCAGATTGATGGTTGCCAAAGGGCCCCTTACAGACTTCCAAGGTATCCCACTGATCATATCATACTTTTGGAAGTAACTAGATAGATCTGTGACTTTGATGCCATTGTCAAGAGAGACAAACATAAGACTGGTTTTGGTGGAGACTTCCCCTTGAGGATTGGCACTAGAGAGGCATGTCCTTCCATCATTTCTGCCCAAGCTTCAGAAGAAGAAATGAGTACTCTTGGCTTATCTTTCCATTCCAAGAGATCCAGGTTTGATATCACAGGTGAAGCTCAAAAGAAGGCTAGTAGAGAGTATAGCCATAAGGTTGATTTGGAGGACTACTGGGCTAACTGCAGTAATGAATTTGAGGTCAGGAAGAAGAAGTTTTCTCACCTTCTGGTTGAATCAGTTTGTTTATGCAATGTGAAGGAAGTGCCTAATTAGCTCGAGGATGATGGAAACCTTATTCGGGACCATGCTTATGAGGCAATAAAAGATAGGACAATTGATGATGTGGATTGGCTAGAGGAAGAAAAGACAGAGCTAAAACAACTAATGGATCCAATCACCAAATTCACCAGAATGTTGTTAAGGCATAAACTGTGGGAGTTAGAAAATGAAGGTGTATAGTGCACCTATGAGCTAATAGGGGATTTGGATCATCATTCTACTTCTGAGGAGTCAACCGAGCAAGATCCTAAGGGAAAAGGTAAGTTGGATTCTCCTTTTAAGATCAAGATCAAAGGTGTTCAAGAGGAGGAGGTCCAAGAGACAGAAAAATAGAGAAAGCCCATTGCTAAGAAAAGGTCAAAGAATAAGAGGTTTGAGCAAAAAGAAACCGAAAAGTGGGGTCCTAAATTTGATGTTCCAGTGCCCAAAAGGAGAAGAGTCATAAGGCTGTCATAGAAGGAAAGCTCCAAGATAGGAGAAGAAGAAGCTACCCCACTGGTGGTAAATGTAGAAAGCTTAGAAGAGAAGGCCAGGGTGTATACAAGGAGATCAAGGACTCCTTCTCCCAAGGATAGTGTGCCTAAAGCAGGCCTTCCTCTAGTTGTTTCTCATGAGGAGCGGCATGATGATGTTCCTTCCACCCATGAAGCTCAAAGTGAACCCGGTGAATCCAAAGAAGTTGAGGATCATCTAGATATTGAGGGGGAGGAATTACATGAGGGTGACCTTTACAGTGCAAAAGCAGAAGTAGAAAAGGTATTGCAGTCTCCCTTGGTTGCATATGCAGAGTCCCCTATTGGAAGAGGCAGAGAAGATTCCATCCCCTAAACATAAGGAAGAACATGTTGAAGAGAAGGAAAGCAAGATAGGGACTCCTGAGAAGCAGGGTTTGAGTGAAGAGGCACCTAAAGACAAATAGGAGGAGGTGAAATAGACTGAAGTACAATTGGAATCTACTATCCTTGATTGGTTGGACAAAGAGATAAAGAGAAAACAAGTTGTTGTGGAAGACACTCCGTCGAATTGGGATGAGCTGCTAGCCAAGATTGGAAAAGATAAAGGTAAAAAGAAGGCTAGGGTTATCTCAAGGATTGAAAGAGATGAGACCAGCAACAGAGTTGTCCACATTGCCACCCCTGCTTTAGATAGGAATAAAGATGAGGTATCTACAAAGGATTATAATGTGAAAACTTTTAATTTGGGGCCCACTTCTGTTGAGAAAGATATTGAAGATTATGAGGGTTCTAGTGCAGTCATCTTGGGCAGATTGAGGAAGGAAATAAAGAATAAGCATGAGCTGAAGAAGGAAAATGAAAATCTCAAGAAATGCTTGGAAGATTTGATGAAACCCCTACAATCTATTAACCCTTCCACTTTTGTTGCAAAGCCTTTACCTCAAGAGACTATCACCGAGCTGGAAAAGATGAAGGCTTGCACTGTTGCCACTACGAATTGGCTGCAAGGTGCGAACCAAAGGAAATGAGGCCATTAAAGAGATTTTAAAAAACTGGAAAGGATGCTATAAGGGCAACTGATTGGTTGAAGGAAGTGTTAACACAAGATAAGGAAGATACAGATCTCCTACTGTAGGAAACCATAACTATCATGGAGTACACTAGGGATAAGCTAGTAAGTGATAAAATTCTTCCTTCCTCTAGAGTTGTTGAACCTTGGGAATGGTTTGAAGCATTGCAGATTAGGAAAAAGGTTTTGAAGAAGATTTAAAAATAGAGGAGGCAGATTGATGATACCCTAGCTGGTGTGTATAATGGATCCATTTCTTTCTTTGAGATTATGACAGGGAGAAGGAAGATTGCTCCCAAGTATTTGAGTTTGGAATAGTTGAGAAAATGGTGGCATGATTTTTATGCCCCAATTAGTGATGATTCTATTTCTAAGCACCAGTTGGATGATGCAACCACCTACATTGCTGTCATTGAAAAATACCTAACATATAAGGTGGATTGGGATAATTCGGTGAAACAATCCAGGGAAGAAATTGCATCAATTAAGAGACGACTTATGGTTTTTCCTTTACCACCTATGGCTGACTTGGATAGGGTGCTTTTGAAAGTTCTGGTAGATCCTTTTTGGTTGTCTTTCAGGTTCTAGTTGTGTTCCCTTGTTTTTCATTGCAAATCCTTGGCTTGTGATTTTTTATCTTTCATTTTAGCACATGGGTTAAATGGGCTCCCATAAGGGTTAAGCCCAGTGTGCTAGTTTTCATCTCTCTGGTGGGGCGGCCTGTTTTAGGGTTTTTCTTGGCTTTTCTTATCCCCATTTTTAGGCTTTTAGTTCGGTTCCCCTTTCTCTTTCACTTTCCTTGGCTTTTCTTTTATTTTATCAGAGGTAGAATGGATGCTTGAATGGAACTAGAACTTTTCTAAATTCTGAAGTTCTAGTTCCTGTTCATGCATCCGTCCTGATTCTGATTCCATGTGATTGGAGTTTCTTTTCCTTTCTGCCCTGTGTCAGTGGCTGGTCATTTTCCTCTCTGTGTTCTTCCCTTTATTATTTTTTGCTTTGTTTCCTTTGACAGGTGCGGGATCGGAATGAGAACAGGTTTTGGAACCTATTGATGGTGTTTATATGCACTTCTCAATGCAGGCAGTGCGTAGGTGCACTACCTCTCTTGAAAGACAATCTTCCACAATCATATTGCAGAACATTATCCCAAGGTCTCTCGGATGTCAGGTCATGACAATGCATAGATACCTCAGTAGTTTGATGTGATTTGATGGAATCACAAGGCGATCTTACATAGGAAATACAAAGCATGGATACAAAGCGTGGAAGTGGAATCTTGAAATGGAGTTCATAGGATGGAAAGCTGTCATGCATTGGCTATAGGTTCAAACAGTAGTCTTGGACTCTATTTTGTGGTTGGATTTGGCTTTACAATGTGCAATGAACCTTAGCATAGGTCAGTCATTAAAAATAAGGAAAAAAGGGTGAGGGAGAGGAAAAGTTCCCAAGTCTGCAACTAGCTATGAATAGTGACAATGGAGTTCCTGTAATGGACAATTTCTTAAAATAATATCCCACTTAACCAGGGATTTCACAGTATCATGGAAATTGTGCTATCTTCTAAGGTCTGCAAATGTTTTATCCTTCATCCATCACATACATGCATGAATCAAAGATAAATGTTTGGAGCAGCTTTGAAATCAAGTCCAGGCTAACTTTGCACAGCTATCTACCATCAGCAAACAACAAAAAGTATAGACAAAGAAATCATCAACATGGCAGGAATTTTCATAATCACCCAACAACATTCCTAAGATCTATCCAAAGAAATAAGACAACTAACTAAATAGCAATGAAATCTAAGTCAAACATCTAACATTGGAGATTGAATCAAGTAACATGGGAGAAACCAAGAAAATACACCAAGTCAATGCCTTTTCCTTATAAATTTCTATAGCATGTATTTACAACAACTCAACCCTCACTTTTGCAAATGAGGGGAGAGCCCTATTTATAGTTTTCCAAAAGTCAAATGAATGGCCAAGATTAATTCTTATTGTGTGGCCAAGATTCATTACAAAATAGGGTTTCACCTACCCCCCAATAGATCACAATTTAAAAAATACATTTTTGTCTCTTCCCTATTTTGTCATCTAGCTGATGGCATTGTAGCTCTTTTGTCATTTAGTAAATTGATGTTTTGTTGTAGCTACTCTTCAGGAAGTTCATCTTTGGCAGGGTTGTCCTCCTGTTCCTCAGAAGCTGTGTGTTCTATGTATTTGAGGATGACCGCCTAGAGCTTGTCTATTTCAAGGACTTCACATCGCAGTGCTTGTAGCTCCACTCCTTTACATTATCCTCCAGTCTTTTCCAATCTTCATCATATTTTGAGCCTTGGTCTTTGAACAGCTCTGATTGGTCGAAGGCGCTGGCAGCAAAACTCAGGAACTCCATTGTGATATCTCTAACCATCCCGTCCTTCATCTTCTCCTCTAAGTATGGTTTTATCTTCTCTGGATCCATTTGCATAGTGGGCATATCATAGTCCGTCATTAGCTTAAGATATCAGGCACATTCCGCCCGAATTTCCTTCATCCACTCAATGTCTAGATCCACCCTGCTCAAGATTTGCTCCAACCTCTCCTTCCGGTTGTTAAAGTCTCTGTGCCACACATCCATCAGCCAGTGATCTTCTTTCTTAAACTAAAGCTTCTCCTCCCACGTGGCTTCAGGCATCTAAAGGATAGCTTCAATCCTTGGAAAGGTGGAGTCGTAAGTTGCAGGGAAATTGGTGCAGAGCTTCTTTGTGCTCTCCAGAGACTGCATCAGGTCTAAGAACTTGTTGGCTGTCTGCACAACCTGGCTAATTCCCATGTTTTTGATGTATGAGACTTGTTGGAACCAATCCTCTGTGGTCTTCTCTAGGTTCTTTCTTCTTTCCATTTTGTTGATTTTCTCTTTGGAAAGCAATTGAGGCGTAGTTGTGGAGGTAGTAGGCAGGTCATCCACCGAAGACCATTGCTATATATAATCCGTTAATGCTGCAACCTACGCCTTGAGCTCATCCTTTGAGATTTTATCCTATTTTAGGTGCACCACTGTAGCCACTGACTCCTCAAGGTGCTCGACCTTCTGCTCTCTGGTTGCAGTCCCCAAGTCGATGGTGGAGATGTTATAACTCACCCCTGCTTGGCCAATCGTGGGTGTTGCAATTTGTGCTACTCAAGAGCTAGAAGCATCCATCGTTATTTTGGATCAGACCTTGGGCTTCTTCTCCTTCTTTGTCATGATTTAGGCTCTAGCCAAGATGGCCTCTAACCTTGCCCTTGGGTCCTTCAGCACAGGGGTTTTTCTTTCGATATGCTTCTCCAACCATTTGGGCACAGTAGATTTCCCCTTGGGCGAATCGTGGCCGCCTTCGCCCTTCTCAATCAAGGGCAAGATTTCTGCTTCTTTCCCTTTCAGAGATTCTCCTTTCTCTTTGGCAGCATCCTCGTCCTCCTCATTAGAGTCATGAATGAACATGAGGTGTTTGACAGGCAGCCTAGTGGATAGTTGCTGAATGGGACTTTCTTCTTTTGTTGTTTCTTCTTCTTTCTTCTCCTCGATACCCTCAACCTCAAGGATTTTGACAACATGGGTCTCAGCCTCAATTAAATCCTTTATCTGTTGTACTTCTGTTGGTTTCCCTTCTTCATTATGTGGTGATCCTTCTGCCTCTATCCCAACGTCCTTCAATTGTCGTGCCATTTCCTCCTCAAGGTCATCATCAAAGGTTTGGATGATTTCCTTAGCACCTGAGCCACCCTCCTCATCCCCACTCTCGGAAGAGCCCGTTTCCTCCTCTTCATAAACCACCCTATCAATGGTTCGGTGTTTGTACTCTGGGTACTTATGATACTCGTCAGCCTCCTCCTCGACAGGCTTCGAGGTTTCCCGTTCTTGTTCCTCCAACTCCTTTGATATTAGCATTGTGGCCTCCATAGCTGGTGGCCCTATCGGTGGTTGTGAAGGTTGAGCAGTTGTAAGGAATTACGCGAGGGCCGCTTGGAGATTTGGATCCATTAAGATCTGGGAGAGCTCCAGGGGAAGGTTTTGCATGTGTCTTGTAAGAGCCTTGGGCATAGTGGCAGTGGGAAAAGGCGATGTTATTGTTGCCGAGGGGATCGATGAGATTGGCGACATGGCAGCAGAGGAAGGGGGAGTGGTCATGGTGGAAAATGAGTCAATGATTATTACTGACTCGGCTGGAGGTGAAGGGGAAAGATGGATAGAAATGTCCACTGCTAGAGGAGATGCAGTGACCATAGCCAGGGAGGTGGACGGTGCAACAGGAGGAGTAGGGAGAGCCAAGGGAAGTTGCAATTGAGCTGCTCTTTCTACTTCTTTCTCTTGGGTTGAAGGCTGCTCTGTAGCACTCCCTGCCAGATTGAGTCTTTTGGGAGGCAAGCCTCCTGCTTCTTTCTTTGTAGAGGCCTTGGGGTCTGAGGACTGCTCGATCTCTATTTCTTTTCTTTTCCTAAGCTTGGTGATGGGAGGAGACTTGGAGGTCCTGCCAGTTGACGTGGTGGCAGCAAGATCCTCCGTGACACTAGGCTCGCTTTTGAGCCCTTCATAGGTCAAGATTACTCCCTGTCATTTTAGATGTTCCCCCTGCCCATCGATCCACTCCTTGGTATGAGTTAATATTGGCCGGGTTATGGTGTCTAGGTCATCGACTTCCTATTCATCCCAGTCAATTGACGGTATTGGTAGATTGGTGACTACCGGGTACCTCAGATGCATGATGGTGGACTCGTCCTCCTCAAGCTGGTTCGGCACCAGAAATGGTTGCACCCTTCTTAAGAACTGCACTGTCATTCGCATGTAGTGCCTTGCGCACACTTCTTTGTCATCTTGGAAATCGGCCCAGAAATCCTCAATGTGGTGAAGATGGGCATATGCTGGCCCCAACGCTTTCCTGATGTGGCCATGCGGGTCCATTTGTGGGCGAGCAGTGTGTAGGTAAAAGTGGTAATCCTTCAACTCCTTCTCGGAGTTACCAGCACACTGGGAGGTCTGTAATCGGTACATGCCCTGGCCAAGGGTCATAAGATAGGAGATCCCTGCTATGTGCTTGTTGTTGAAGATTTCCTACAGGTGTTGGAGTTGTCGAGAGAGCTCCAAGAGGACGATTCTATCATTGGGGTATCAGGGTAGCCTATTTGGTCTTTTAGTGAAACCCTAGGCCCGGATATACATGAACTTTGAATATTAGATATAGAGGAAGGCGTATTTCTTCAAAAATTCCCTGACACTATGGGAGACTCTCCTCTTGAAGTCTCCGGCAATCAATCTGATGATGTGGCCAATGAAGGAGTCGTTCACCCTATAGTAATCTCTTTTGAAGTTGTGGTACTGGAGCTGTGAATATTTATCAAAGGGTTTGAGTCCTCATTTCTGCCCCTAATCGGGTGCCACAAACAACCCGGTGTACTATCTTTGATCTGCCAGAGAATATACAAGGTAAGAGGTCATATAGAATTTGGAACTCTTTTTTACGTTAACAAACTGCTCATGGAAGCAGTTGCTTATGATTCCTCCCCAATAGAATGAAACCTTTGTTGTGACGTCCTCGTTTCCATGCAGGATCTGCTCAATATAGTATGTCATCCACTCCTGAAAGTAGGCGGCTGTAGGAAGACCCATAACCCTGCTCAACATGGTTACCAGGTCGTGGTAATCCTCATGGAAATTGCTACGGAAAAGCTCCTGAGGAATTTTTGCAGCGCTGCTTCGTCTTTCCTTAAGCCAATGTAGGTTTATTGAATTTTTGCATCCCGTTGGATTATCATCCCACGCCGCCTAACATTCTTCTAATGTAGGTACCTCCATCTGTTGGAATGTGGGAATGTGGAAGGTCTTGGTGATCTCCTCTAGCGACATGAGTGCGAGGATGTTTCCCTCCTTATCAACAATTGTTCTAGTATCGGTTTGGTATGCTTCTTGGCAATCCATGACTAATTCGGGCGCCACGAGAGATGGAGGGAAATCGGCAGCCTTAGCTATTCCACTCTGCCTTATCAATCTTGCATTCTTCATTGTCGACTTGACTCTGACCCTCTGAGTGAATTCATCGATATCCACCTAGCCAATGTTAGTGTCTGTGATTTCCTTCCAGTTCGTAGTGACCTTTGAGTGGAGCTGCTCACCCTGGAATTGGTACTTCATCTGGTGTTTGTCTTCTTTCCCTCGAGGGGTCCTTCCTGACTTCTTCCCCTTGTCCCCTTCGGCGGCTGCCCCTAAAGTTCCTGCATCCGATTCCATATATTCTGCAAGCAAGGACAAAGTCAACACAATGGGTCACAGAAGCATTCATGTTAGTCCATATCTTGAAAATAACATCTATTTCAAATAATCAAGTGTATCATGAACTTTCATCTTAAGATGTTATTGATCTTTGATTTAGGGCATTTGGACAATTCAGGCTCGAAGGGCCGGACTTCCCTGGCAGGAATGCTGTTTGGAAGGGAAAACACGGCGGAAGGCCCCCGAAGACTTTCTTTGGTCACATTTTAATATTTCAAGAGGTTCACGACAAAGAGGACCAAAAATTAGTATGTGGGTCGAAGTTAGATCTCAGACTTGGGATAGTTTGGATCGATTCAAGGCGGCTCGGAAGTCTCAAGCCGAAAAGCTATCAAGAGATAGCATTTTGGAGCGGTAGACAGCAGACAGAAATCTGGAGCCGGAACTCTGGGGTCCGGGGCCTAAAGGGGAGAATCACCATCGGCGGGTGTTCAAAGTTTAAAATCGGACAGTGAAGGCGGGTTTTGGGCCCGAGGCGGATGTTTTCCCTACACAAAGAATAGCCGTGGCAAGGAGGAACTCCGGATCGGTAGCAAGGATTTTCTAGGAGGTTTGTGAATTTTCAAGCACATGGGTTTTGTGCGCAATCTCATGGTCTATCATTCTATGTCATCCTAATGATTGTTCATTTATTTAAATTCCTCGAAATCATGAAACAAAGCTTGAGAGGGAAAACGGATGGCCTACCTTGAACATGCAAAGTGGGGAGATGTGGGATCCACCAACGGTCGACGGAATGACGCTGAGGGCGATGATCATGACGATGCCAAAGACGGTGGGCTCCAAATGGAAATTTTTCCAATTCGCTGCAATCCTGTTTGATGAAAATGACCGGCCAGAGTGGGCATTTTATACCCCAAACCACCATGAATGCATGCATTAAATGCAGGTACGGTCGACGAAAAGAGTTGGTGGATTAAAAAATAGGTCAGCGACGGCAACGAGAAATGGTTCAGGCTCGAAGGGCGGGATACCTCCAGAGATCCGTCATCAGGGACGGCGGGACCATCATGGAATTCTGAACATGAAATTCCGGATGGTTGGGCCCGGAATGACCCATGGCAGGCAGGTAGCTTACAGACTTCGGACGGCGAAAAGGTCGGCGGGACCCAGGGGGTGGGATGCCGTAGGGAGTCCGCCGTCACGGACGACCAAATAGGGTCGGAACCCTGGAAGAGGAACTCCGAGGTTCAGGGTCCAGAGGGTGGGGCGTCGCCCAAAAATTTCAACAAGTTTTAGCAGATAGCAGGAGGGGGTTTGGACCCCGAGGTTCGGAAGGTCGCCCAGCGGACGCCGCCGAGAACGGCAATTCTAGCGCAGAAACCCGGAGATAGAATTCCAAACGCCCAAGCTCGACAAGGCCCGGGGCCATTGGCATGACCAAATTACTAGAGGGACCTCGCGAGGCACCGGAACGTAGCAAAATCAAAAAGGGGAGGCATGGTCAATTTATGATGGGACTTTGAAGCAACATCGACCATCTGAGACATCAAAAAGGAGGCACGGAAAATGAGGCAATAATAAAAATGACCTGACAAGGCAAAAGAAAAGAGGGTCCCCATTCCGAACGGGGTGTGTGTGCTAAGGGCACAACAAATGGCGACTCCGTTGGAGAACGATCCCAAGCGTTCTAAGGATAAAAATTCATTCAGGACCTAGAATCTCTGGTTTCGTAGACTAGGAGTGGCTTCCAAAGATGAATCTGGGAGAACGAGATCCTTAATTGGGTCAACTTACAGGACATCTCAGAAGTGTGTGTGCAGTGAGTTCATTCCTTTCCTCGGGATAGTGACCAGGGTTACCAATTCAACCGAGCAAGTTACATAAATCGTCTAACACCAAAAAATAACCTAGACATTGCTCCGCTGCCAGTCAGGTGTCCATAGTCCCGGTGGAGTTGTCACTACAATCTCATGGATATTGCTCTACTGTCGGCCGGGCGTCCATAGCCTCGATAGAGTTATCCAAACACCCATACGGTCATTTATTTCCTTTTTTCAGAATTTTTTTTTTCTTTCATATTTCACTTCTCTTTTACCATTCAGTTCGACTAGGTAGGCATTGAAGCCTACAATGGGTTTGAGACTGTAGTGGTCACTGGAGTAGACTTGAGATTTTTCACTTGCTGGGGTGTCATAACAACCATGGTATGGTCCTTTAGAAATTATTATTATGTGCTTTGTGCAAGATCCAAGATATGTGTAAGAGGATCTAACCAAGGGTCAAGTTCTAAGTAGAATTCAAACAAGGAAATCATTCACGGATAGCTTTCAAAGATTGATAATCAAGAGTGAATGTTGAGCCGAAAAACACAAAGAACAGATAGCAAAGTGAACCGCTTGTCAAGCACGCATGACCACCGCAAAGGAGCGGGAAACAACTTTTGAAATAAAACCATCGAGAGGGAGAAAACAAAAGAGCGACACAAACAAAACGCAAGCAAGCCATAAAACAAACTACCCTAACCTATGTACCAGTATTTATAATGAAGAGCTCGAAGGAGCTCAAGCCTAGAAGTAATGCTTCAGGTGCTGCCCATTGACCGGCAACGGGACGTTCTCACCAGTTAAAGTCTTTAAGTGGAAAGCATTATCTCCCAAAATCTCAGCTATTTGAAAGGGGCCAAGCCAGAGCTTATCGAATTTGTTGTGTTCCCCTTTCTTCTCATGGGCCTTGTCCCAATATAGGACCAAATCTGCAATTCTAAAGGCCTTGATCTTAGCTCGGCGGTCGAACCATCTCTTAACTATGCCATGATTTTTGGCAAAATTTTCTATTGCGCGATTTCAGACTTCCTCTAAATGTAAGAGCTCAGCTAATTGAGCTTCCCTATGATCTCCTCCTTCATAAAAATTGTTAATGAACTGAAGCGTAGGAATCTTCAGATGGATGGGGAATATAGGTTCTAGGCCATAAACAAGGTGGAACGGGGAATTATCGAGGGCAGTCTTGTGGTGAGTGCGATCAGCCCAAAGGGAAAAACAGAGCTGGACATGCCAGTCCTTGGGATTCCTATCTAGCAGTTTCATGATCACAGTAATCAAGTTTTTATTTGTAGACTTGGCGAGGCCGTTGCCCTGAGGGTAGTAATTAGATGAGAATTTAAGGGAAACCCCATAGTCAAACGCCCAACTAGCAAATTTTAATGAAGCAAACGCGGGTCCATTATCACATACCAAAGCATATGGACAACCAAAGCGATTTAAAATAAAACTTTCTAGGAAATTAGTAACTACTTCAGTTGTGCATTGCTTACATACTATTGCTTTCGTCTATCTAGTACAGTAATCAATAGCGGTAAGAATGTACCTATGTCCCACATATGATGGAGGGCTTATCGGACCGATGAAATCGAGACCCCATTGCACAAACGGCCTTACCTCCAGCACAGGCTACAGTGGGACAGCAGCATTCTTTTCCCTAGTGGTAGCGGTCTGGCATGTGTGACATGAACGAACGTGGCAATGGGCATCCTTGAAGACAGTTAGCCAATAATACCTTGCTCTCAATATTTGATGTGTTGTGGAAGAACCAGAGCCATGGCCCGTACCAAATTTTTCATGAAACTCTTTTAAGACTTGATCCGCTTCTTCTTTGCCAAGGCATCTTAAATAAATGCCTTCATAATTCTTCTTGTAGAGAATGGAACCTTACAGCATGTAGCTATTACTTTTCAATCTCAAGGCCCCCTTTTGGACTCCTTGCACATGCGGTGGATATTTATGGTTTAGGAAATAGTAGATGACATTCTGGTACCACTCTCCGGGGGAAACATCCTCAAGCTGGTACTGCTGCACAGTGAGTTCAGGTCCAACTTCTGCTACTGTTTCAACTATTGTGCGGGTGAGTGCCTGTCCTCTCACTAGTTTCATTGGTTGGATCTTCATGTCATACTCTTGGAGTAGGGTGACCCATTTAGCTCTTCTTTCGCCCAATTTATTTTGCATGAGCAGCATTTTTACTGCTGGGTCGGGGACAATGGCAAACACCTTGTTGCGTAGGATATAGTGTCTAAATTTTTTCACCCCTCTGACGAGAGCATATGCCTATTTTTTAATGTTATGATATAGCAATTTGGCATCCTTGAGGGGAGCACTCATAAAGGTGATCGGATGCTTGTTTCCTTCATCGTCCTTCTGGGTTAATATGCTAGCACATGAATGCTCTAAAACAAATGAATAGATGTAGAAAGGCTTCAGATAATCCGGGCTAACTAACATAGGTGCCTCAGTAATGGCCCATTTGATTTCCTCAAAGGATTGTTTGGCATCAGGTGTCCATTCAACTTTGGTGTCTTGTTTGAGCATAGCATTGAGAGGTTTAACAATCTCCATGAAACCTGTGATGAATTTTTGGACGAAGTTGATCTTTCCAAAGAAAGATTTTAATTCTTTCTTGCTTCTTGGGGGCAGGATTTTGAGTAAGGACTCGATACGTTCGGGGTCTATGAAGATCCCCTATTCTGAGATGATATTCCCGAGCAACCTGCCTTTAGTTACTCCGAAAATGCACTTCTTAGGGTTAAGGGAAACTGCAAACTCCCTGCATCTTTGAAATACCTTGCATAAGTCAGAGACGTGATCGCCCCGCCTTTTAGAAAATATGGTCAAATCATCCATGTAGATGATTATGCACATGCCAATTAGGTCCTTGAAGGCGATATCCATGGTCCATTGGAACGTGGCACCGACATTGATGAGCCCAAAAGACATTCTCTTGTATGTGAACATTCCCCACTTAGTGGTGAATGACGTCTTGTGATGATCCTCGTACTGCACCATTACCTGGTTATACCCAAAATACCCATCTAGTAAAGACATCATTTGGGAGCCGTTGACGATCTACAATACCTCATCTAATGAAGGTACTAGATAGTTGTCTTTCTTCGAGGCACGGTTCAGATTGCGAAAATCCACACACAATCTAATCTCTCTATTCTTTTTTCTAACTGGGACCAAGTTGGCCACCCATGTGGAATGCCTGACTGGAAAGATGATTCTTGTTGAGAGTAACTTTTGCACCTCTTTGTAAATGACAAGCTCCAGCAAGGTATTGATAGGGCGCTGCCATTGGCGGAATGACCTCTCTTCTGTCTTAAGAGGGATGGTGTGTGTAATGACAGAAGTGTCATAAGTTTTTAAATCTTCATAGCTCCATGCCACCACGTCATGGTACCTCCACAATGCATCCATGATTCCCTTCCTTTCCTCTGGCATGCACACCTTGCTGATAAAAATATTTCTGATCTCCTCGGCCGTCTCAAGGTTGTGAGCATCGCATTGGTTGCTTATGGCCTCCTTTTTTGTTTGTTGATTCTGATCTCTAATCTGATTCAAGTCAAAAATGTGTTCCAAATGAAGCATACCCTTAGAGATCGTATTAGTTTTGAGGTTAATAACCCCCTCTATGTCGAGCTTGACCTCCTATAGATCAGTTTCATCAATTATTTGAGCTGCGAAGTTATCGAAACTTGTGATGAATTGGAGGATATGCTTGTCATCATTAAAGACTTGCATGTGGGTAACATTATCTGGGACTGATGGCGTGGATGTTAGCTCAACAGTGAATTTCTTGAGCCCAGACAAAGAGAGGGGTTGCAGAGTGTTGGCTGCTTGAGCTAAAGCATCAGCTATGCAATTCTGAGCATGGGGGATCAATTGTATATTGAACGCATCTAAGCCCTCCAAGAGATCCCAGACCCTATGCCTATAGTTTTTAAGTCTCTGATCATGGCAGCAATACAAATTCCTGATCTATTTAACCATGAGCTCAAAATCCCCAAAAATTTGCAGTATTTTTATATTTTTCTTCAAGGCCATAAGAAGGTTAAGGACTAAGGCCTTGTATTCTGCTACGTTGTTGGTGCAATAGAATTGCAATCTATGGGCAGCTAGAAATGTCTTACCCATTGGACTAATGAGTTTGAACCTGGCTCCAGCTCCCTGCCTGCACTTAGATCCATCAAATCGGAGCGTCCAGCACATGGAGGGTTCCTTATCTTCAGGTCTGATTAGGCTTTTATTCCCTTTCAGCTAGACAGTTGGCCCTGTGACCTTAGGGGAATTTTTTGGTTCGATGCAATGATCAACAGGTGGTTCTTTTGGTGCCTCCTTTGGCGTTTCTATCTGAGGAACAACTAATTTTTTAACATGTGCAACTGTTGCTTGACACAAGAAACAATCAAATTTGAAATATGGAGCATTATAAACCCTGCACTAGTTTGGTAACAAGAGATCCTGTAAATTCATTTAGGCCCCTAGGCTGAACTGATCCCTTGCACACTTTTCAATGAATTCCTAGAAACCACTGAGTAGTCCCCCAATCATCGTCCTTATTAGGTTCATCATCGGCTTCTATCAACATTTCTATGTCTGGGGGCATTCGTACAGAACCGGTCGAAGGACTACACAGCACCAGTAACACTTCGTCTGTATCCTCTTCCTGGAGCTCGACCTCATTTTGGTGGGTGCAAGGGCGGTAATTCTCCAAGTCAGTCTCAGCGAACAACACCTCACTGAGATTATTGTACTCCGTGATCATGTATTTCATACGGGGTTCGCGGTCGATACGGATCTAATTTGGCAGCCCCTTCCATGGTAGCCACATGTGAGAAAGGTTTGTGGCAGTGTATCCATTCAATGCCTTGGTGAATTCCCTTCCCAAGATGATTCCATATGCATCAGAAATGTCAGCCACTTGAATATCGATGACTTGTTGTATTCGTGGGTCTATGGTAATCTGCATCGGGATACAATTTATTTCACCTATGATGTCGATTTCTATTTTGTCCAGCTGAGTCAACTTCCTCTTTGAAGGCATGGGGGTGATGCCGAGAGCCTTGCAAATGGTCAAGGGCATGACATTGGCAGACGCTCCTAAATCGAGCAGGTAGTTGTGCAAGTTCTTCCCAAAGATCCTAATGGTGGTCAGGAAAGGGAGAGTTTCCGGTCTCCCCTGGAGGATGCCTGTAGGTGTATCCATGTGAGCTATTTGACATTTGTTCCTATCATTGTCCATATCCCTGGTCTACCTAAATGGTTGGTCCTTGGAAAGCTTCCTATTAGCCCTTTCCAGCTCCTTTTCAATTTGTTTACTTGCGGACTAATTCACAGGAACATCCTTTCTTTTCCCGATATTATCCTATATCTCCAGTTCTTTCCTAGGCTCTTTAAAAGTAACCCTCTTAGCTGGTATTTCTTGTGTTGTACTAGAAGATGGAGTCCCATTAAGAACCTTAAAGAAGGCATGCCTCACAGCAGGGACTTTGAGTAATTTAAAGGCTGACAAGCTGATTTTTACCTTCTTGAACTCTTATGCCACATATTCACCCATTTGTTCAATTTCCAAGCTAAAAGCTTGGCCTATGGCAAAACTAGGAGGTTGGGCCTTTGTTTAACTAGACAAATTTTGGGATTGGCCTTAAGACTGATTTTGTGACTGGTTTTGAGATCCGTTCTTGTTGAGGTATTAGGTAGGTATGTGAGGAAGCCCAGGGTTATTCTAGCGTTAGGATCAGGCGGAGTGGCGAAATTGTTTGGTGGGGTAGAAGTTGTAAAGGGTCCACCTACCTATCTATTCCTAAGGAAGTAAGGAGTCAACTTTTGATAGAACATGTGGACTTCATCTACAAATAGTTCTTCTTCATCTACTAGACCATTATCTATTGAATCAAAAAACTGAGCCAAGGTTTATTCATTACTTACCTCTTGCACTTCCTCACCCTCAATCAGAGCAGGCTCAACTTTGGGCTCGTTGCGGTCACCCCGTGGGAATGGCGCTTGATTAACCATGAGATATGAGGAATCATATGGCTCAGATGGAATGATGTCCCTATAGCCGGCATTACCGACTGCATTCTGCATCTCCACCTGGAAGATTTCAATAGTTGTCTAGAACTCAGGGCAATCCAACTCGGAATGTCTGCTAGTTTTGTGAATTTGACACCATCCAGACAAGGCTGCCTCGGTAAGGTATACACCGCTGGTCATTTTTTCATTGCTTGCCAGTTGATTGAAAGGCATAGGGACACCACCATTATTGGGCCTAGTGTTCCACGTATGATTTTGCCTCTGAGAGGGTCTCCTCTCTACATATTGGCGTTTTGCCCCTTATCATAATTATGTCTGGAGGAAGTGCCTACTTCTCGATTATCCCTGCTGTCCCTATTGTCTTAGTTGTCCCAGTTGAGATTGGCCTGGAAGTTACGCTGGGAGGCCTGCAACTGGTTATTCTGGTTCTTTAGGTGCATCATTTCTGTGGATATTTTCTTGATCATCTCAATCAGTTCCTCTAACTTGTCTTTCTCAGTTGCGCTTCCAAGCGATGGCGCCAGATTTTAGAGAAAAGTGGGTAGGGCTGCCGGCTGATTCTGATAGGCTAGAGGAAAATTCAGTCCTGATAGGTACAATGGTGCCTGGGGTTACTGGGAATATGCCTGCTGTTGTGGAGCAACCTGAGAATAGTTATAGTGCTGCTGAGGCTGCAAATAGGAAGGCGTGGGAGGTGCATAATTCAATGGCTGTCCTAGATGTGGTACCATAGGCAATTGGGGTACCTGGTTCATAAGAGGGGTTTGGTGAGCAAACGCCTGATTAAGCCCTTGAATTTGCATTAGGTGGGCTACCAGCCCCAAAGAAGGCAGCAGGCCAGAGATATTCTGCCCCAAGTCCACACTGGCGACAACGGCCTCCGCATAGGCGGTCACCAAGGTAGTGAGCGGTGGGTGCATTCTTTTCACCAAAGCCGACGTGAGGTTGTCTAATGCCGCATAATAGACCGGGAGAGCTGCCACATCATTATGGAGGTATGGATCCTGAAGCCTTGTGTATGCCCAATGGAAGCGGTCGTTGAAGGAGCTGATAGGTTTATTGACTTCCCTCCTGACAGACATGAACTGTTGGTAAAGCTCTGAAGGGTTGATGGGGATCTTGTATTTCTGTAGGTAGACATTCTTCATCAGATTCCATGATGTAATGGACCCTCTCGGCAGGTTGATGTACCAATAGAAGGCCTCTTCCCCCAACGAATGTGGAAAAAGGCGGCATGCAACGTCCTCATGGTCAACTTGCATTTTGATGATCACTGTCTCGAATATTTTGATATGCTCCTCAGCTATTCTTTGTAAGTCACGTGGATGAAACTTCGAACAAAATCCCTCCGGATTCTTGGGCATATCATTGTAGGTAGCGAAATGTATCGGCGAAGGGTTATGCACTAACCAAGCCATGGAGGGTGGCAGAAGTGGTGCTTGATGTTGAAAATGGGAATTTGGGGCTATATTTGCAATACAACAACAATCTGGGGTTGCACTCGAGCTATGGCTGACCAGACTATGCCTTGGACTGGAAGGGCCGGGAGAGGAGCAATCCCCTGGCTGCCAGAGATAGGAGGTGCAAATGTAGTTTGAGATTGTTGGGCGGAAGATGAAGGCCAGCCAAAAAAAGGTGAGGGTGGAATGGAGGTAGATGGAATGGAGGAAGAGGAAGATGCAACGCTACTTCTTTGAGCTTTCTTTTCCCTCGTAGGAGGCTGCAATTCTTCAAATTCTCCCTTGTTCGGTGTTGATTGTAGAACTCTTTGAAATCTCTCCAAGGAGAATGATCCAATTCGATCTAGCTTCACCTTTAACCCTTAACTTAGTATTTCCACTATTTTCCCTCCTTCTAGCACCAGTTCTATTGATGGTGTTTTTATGCACTTCTCAACACAGGCAGTGCATAGGTGCACAATCTCTCTTGAAAGATAATCTTCCACAATCAGATTGCAGAACACTATCCCAAGGTCTCTCGGATGTTAGGTCATGACAATGCATAGATACCTTAGTAATTTGATGTGATTTGATAGAATCACAAGGCGGTCTTACATAGGAAATACAAAGCATGGATACAAAGCATGGAAGTGGAATCTTGAAATAGAGTTCATAGGATGGAAAGCTATCATGCATTGGCTGTAGGTTCAAACAACAGTCTTGGACTCTATTTTGTGGTTGGATTTGGCTTTACAATGTGCAATGAGTCTTAGCATAGGTCAGTCATTAAAAAAAAAGGAAAAAAGGGTGAGGGAGAGGAAAAGTTCCTAAGTCTACAACTAGCTATGAATAGTGACAATGAAGTTTCTACAATGGACAATTTCTTAAAACAATATCCCACTTAACCAGGGATTTCACAGTATCATGGAAATTGTGCTATCTTCTAAGGTCTGCAGATATTTTATCCTTCATCCACCACATACATGCATGAATCAAAGATAAATGTTTGGATCAGCTTTGAAATCAAGTCCAGGCTAACTTTGCACAACTATCTACCATCAGCAAACAACAAAAAATATGGACAAAGAAATCATCAACATGGCAGAAATTTTCATAATCACCCAACAGCATTCCTAAGATCTATCCAAAGAAATAAGCCAGCTAACAAAACAGCAATGAAATATATGTCAAACATCTAACATTGGAGATTGAATCAAGTAACATGGGAGAAACCAAGAAAATACACCAAGTCAATGCCTTTTCCTTATAAATTTCTGCAGCATGTCTTTACAACAACTCAACCCTCACTTTTGCAAATGAGGGGAGAGCCCTATTTATAGTTTTCTAAAAGTCAAATGAATGGCCAAGATTAATTCTTATTGTGTGGCTAAGATTCATTACAAAATAGGGTTTCACCTACCCCCCAATAGATCATAATTTAAAAAATACATTTTTGTCTCTTCCCTATTTCGTCATCTAGCTGATGGCACTATAGCTCTTTTGTCATTTAGCCAATTGTTGTTTTGTTGTAGCTACTCTTCAGGAAGTTCATCTTTGGTAGGGCTATTCTCCTGTTCCTCGAAAGCTGTGTGTTCTATGTATTTGAGGATGACCGCCTAAAGCTTGTCTATTTCCAGGACTTCACATCACAGCGCTTGGTAGCTCCACTCCTTTGCATTATCCTCCAGTCTTTTCCAATCCTCATCATATTTCGAGCCTTGGTATCTGAACAGCTCTGATTGGTCGAAGGTGCGGGCAGCAAAACTCAGGAACTTTGTTGTGATATCTTCAGCCATCCCATCTTTCATCTTCTCCTTGAAGTATGGTTTTATCTTCTCTAGATACATTTGCACAGTGGGCATATTATAGTCCGTCATTAGCTTAAGATATCAGACACATTCCACCTGGATTTCCTTGATCCACTCAATGTCCAGATCCACCTTGCTCAAGATTTGCTCCAACCTCTCATTCCGGTTGTCAAAGTCACTGCGCCACACATCCATCAGCTAGTGATCTTCTTTCTTAAACTCAAGCTTCTCCTCCCACGTGGCTTTAGGTATCCAAAGGATATCTTCAATCCTTGGAAAGGTGCAGTCGTAAGTTGCGGAGAAATTGGTGCAGAGCTTCTTTGTGCTCTCTAGAGACTGCATTAGGTCCAAGAACTTATTGGCTGTCTACACAGCCTAGCTAATTCCCATGTTTTCGACGTATGAGACTTGTTGGAACAAATCCTCTGTGGTCTTCTCTAGGTTCTTTCTTCTTTCCATTTTGTTGATTTGCTCTTTGGAAAGTAACTAAGGCACAGCCGTGGATGTAGTAGGCAAGTCATCCACTGAAGACCATTGCTGTATATAATCCGTTAATGCTGCAACCTGCGCCTTGAGCTCATCCTTTGAGATTTTATCATGTTTTATCAGGTGCACCACTGTAGCCACTGACTCCTCAAGGTGCTTGACCTTCTGCTCTCTGGTTGCAGTCCCCAAGTTGATGGTGGAGATGTTATAACTCACCCCTACTTATCCATTCATGGGCGTTGCAATTTGTGTTGCTCGAGAGCCGGAAGCATCCATCATTACTTTGGATCGGACCTTGGACTTCTTCTCCTTCTTTGTTGTGATTTGGGTTTGAGCCAAGATAGCTTCTAACCTTGCCCTTGGGTCCTTCAGCACAGGGGTCTTTCTTTCAATCTGCTTCTCCAACCATTCGGGCACAGTAGATTTCCCCTTGGGCGAATCATGGCTGCATTCACCCTTCTCAATCAAGGGCAAGATTTCCACTTCTTTTCCTCTCGGAGATTCTCCTTTCTCTTTGGCAGCATCCTCCTCCTCCTCATCAGAGTCATGAACGAACACGAGGCATTTGACAGGCAGCCTGGTGGATAGTTGCTAAATGGGACTTTCTTCTTTTGTTGTTTCTTCTTTCTTCTCCTCAGTACCCTCAGCCTCAGGGCTTTTGACAACATGGGTCTCAGCCTTAGATAAATCCTTTATCTGTTGTTCTTCTAGTGGCTACCCTTCTTCATCATGTGGTGATCCTTTTGCCTTTGTCCCAACGTCCTTCAATTGTCATGCCATTTCCTCCTCAAGATCATTATCAAAGGTTTGGATGATTTTCTTAGCACCCAAGCCACCCTCCTCATCCCCACTCTCGGAAGAGCCCATTTGCTCCTCTTCATAAACCACCTTGTCAATGGTTTGGTGTTCGTACTTTGGGTGCTCATGATACTCATCAGCCTCCTCCTCGATAGGCTTTGAGGTTTCCCGTTCTTGTTCCTCCAACTCTTTTGATATTAGCATTGTGGCCTCCTTAGTTGGTGGCCCTGTCGGTGGTTATGAAGGTTGAGCAGTTGCAAGGACTTGCGTGAGAGCCGCTTGGAGATTTGGATCCATTAAGATCTAGGAGAGCTCCGGGGGAAGGTTTTGCATGTGTCTTGTAAGAGCCTTGGGCATAGTGGCAGTGGGAAGAGGCGATGTTATTGTTGCCAGGGGGATCGATGAGATTAACGACATGGCAGCAGAGGAAAGGGGAGTGGTCATGGCGGAATATGAGTCAATAATTATTACCAGCTTGGCTGAAGGCGAAGGGGCAAGATGGACAGAAATGTCCACTGCCAGTGGAGATGCAGTGACCATAGCCAGGGAGGTGGACGGTGCAACAGGGGGAGCAGGGAGAGCCAAGGGAGGCTGCAATTGATCCACTCCTACTTCTTTCTCTTGGGATGAAGGTTGCTCTGCAGCACTCCCTGCCAGCTTGAGTCTTTTGGGAGGCGAGCCTCCTACTTATTTCTTTGTAGAGGCCTTGGGGTCTGGGGACTACTCGGTCTTTGTTTCTTTTCTTTTCCTGAGCCTGGTGACGGGAGGAGACTTGGAGGTCCTACCAGTTGACGTGGTGGTAGCAACATCCTCTATGGCACTAGGCTCACTTTTGAGCCCTTCATAGGTCAAGATTACTCCCTGTCATTTTAGATGTGCCACCTGCCCATTGATCCACTCCTTGGTATAAGTTAAGATTGGCTGGGTTATGGTGTCTAGGTCATCGACTTCCTATTTATCCCAATCAATTGACAGTATTGGTAGATTGGCGACTATCGGGTACCTCAGATGTATGATGGTGGACTCGTCCTCCTCAACCTGGTCCGACACCAGAAATGCCTGCACCCTTCTTAGGAACTGCACTGTCATTCACATGTAGTGCCTTGCGCGCACTTCTTTGTCATCTTGACAATCAGCCCAGAAATCCTCAATGTGGTGAAGATGGGCATATGCTGGCCCCAGCACTTTCCTGACGTGGCTATGCGAGTCCATTCGTGGACGAGCAGTGTGTAGGTAAAAGTGGTAATCCTTCAACTCCTTCTCAGAGTTACCAACACACTAGGAGGTCTGTAATCGGTACATGCCCTGGCCAAGGGTCATAGGATAGGAGATCCCTGCTATGTGCTTGTTGCTGAAGATTGCCTGCAGGTGTTGGAGTTGTCGAGAGAGCTCCAAGAGGATGATTTTGTCATTGGGGTATTGGGGCAGCCTATTTGGTCTTTTAGTGAATTCCTAGGCCCAGATATACGTGAACTTTGGATATTGGATATAGAGGAAGGCGTATTGCTTCAAAAGCGCCCTGGAACTATGGGAGACTGTCCTCTTGAAGTCTCTAGCAATCAATCTGATGATGTGGCCAATGAAGGCATTGTTCACCCTGCAGTAATCTCTTTTGAAGTTGTGGTATTGGAGCTATGGATATTTATCAAAGGGCTTGAGTCCTCAGTTCTACCCCTGATCGGGTGCCACAAACAACCCGCTTTACTGTCTTTGATCTGCCAGGGAATATACAAGGTAGGAGGTCATATAGAATTTGGAGCTCTTTTTTACATTAACAAACTGCTCATGGAAGCAGTTACTTATGATTCCTCCCCAATAGAATGAAACCTTTATTGTGATGTCCTCATTTCCACGTAGGATCTGCTCAATATAGTATGCCATCCACTCCTGAAAGTAGGCGGTCATAGGAAGACCCATAACCCTACTCAACATGGTTACTAGGTCATGGTAATCCTCATGGAAATCGCTACGGAAAAGCTCCTGAGAAATTTTCACAGTGCTGCCTCATCTTTCCTTAAGCCAATGTAGGTTTATTGACTTTTTGCATCCCGTTGGATTATCATCCCATGCCGCCTAACATTCTTCTAATGTAGGTACCTCCATCTATTGGAATGTGAGAATGTGGAAGGTCTTGGTGATCCCCTCTGTCGACATGTCTGTGAGGATGTTTCCCTCCTTATCAACAATTGTTTTGGTATCGGTTTGGTATGCTTCTCGGCAAGCCATGACTAATTCGGGTGCCACAAGAGATTTAGGGAAACTGGTAGCCTTAGCTATTCCTCTATGCCTTATCAATTTTTCATTCTTCGTTGTCGGGTTGACTCTGACCCTTTGAGTGAATTCATCGATATCCACTTGGCCAATGTTAGTGTATGTGATTTCCTTCTAGTCTGTAGTGACCTTTGAGTGGAGTGGCTCACCCTGGAATTGGTACTTCATTTAGTTTTTGTCTTCTTTCCCTCAAGGGGTCCTTCCTGACTTCTTCCCCTTGTCCCCTTCGACGGATGCCCCTGAAGTTCTTGCACCCGATTCCATATATTCTGCAAGCAAGGACAAAATCAGCACAATGGGTCACAAAAGCATTCATGTTAGTCCATATCTTGAATATAACATCTATTTCAAATAATCAATCAAGCGTATCATAAACTTTCATCTTAAGATGTTATTGATCTTTGATTTAGGGCATTTGGACAATTTGGGCCCGGAGGACTGGACTTTTCTGACAAGAATGCTGTTTGGAAGGGAAAACACAGCGGAAGGCCCCCGAAGACTTTCTTTGGTCACATTTTAATATTTCAAGAGGTTCATGTTGAAGAGGACCAAAAATCAGTATGTGGGTTGAAGTTAGATCTCGGATTTGGGATCGTTTGGATTGATTGAAGGGGGCTTGGAAGTCTCAAGCTAGAAAGCTATCAGGAGATAGCATTTTGGATCGGCAGATAGTACACAAAAATTCGGAGCCGGAACTCCAGGGTCCGGGGCCTGGAGGGGAGAATCGTCGTTGGCAGGTGTTCAAAGTTTAAAATCGGACGGCGAAGGCGGGTTTCGGGCCCGAGGCGGACGTTTTCCCTGCGCGAAGAACAGTCACGGCAAGGAGGAACTCCAGATCAATGGCAAGGATTTTCTAGGAGGTTTGTGAATTTTCAAGCACGTGGGTTTTTTGCGCAATCTCATGGTTTATCATTCTATGTCCTCCTAATGATTGTTCATTTATTTAAATTTTGCGAAATCATGAAACAAAGCTCGAGAGGGCAAACGAATGGCCTACCTCGAACACGCAGAGTGGGGAGATGTAGGATCCACCAACGGTCGATAGAATGATGCTGAGGGCGATGATCGTGATGATGCTGAAGACGGTGGGCTCCAAATGGCAGTTTGTCTAATTCATTGCAATCCTGTTTGATGAAAATGACCAGCCGGAGTGAGCATTTTATACCCCAAACTGCTATGAATGCCTACATTAAATACAAGTACGGTTGGCGAAAAGAGTTGGTGGATTGAAAAATAGGTCGGCGACGGTGGTGGGAAACGGTTCGGGGCCCGGAGGGCAGGATGCCTCCAGAGATCCACCGTTAGGGACGGCGGGACCATCATTGAATTTCGAACTCAAAATTCTGGATGGTTGGGCCCGAAATGACCGATGGCAGGCAGGTAGCTTATAGACTTCAGACGGCGAAAAGGTCGGCGGGACCCAGGGGCGGGATGCCGCAGGGAGTCCGCCGTCGTGGACGGCCAAACAGGGTCAGAACATCAGAAGAGAATCTCTAGGGTTCAGGGTCCGGAGGGCGGGGCGCCACCCAAAAATTTCAACAAGTTTTAGTAGACAGCAGGAGGGGGTTCGGACCTCGAGGTCTAGAAGGTCGCCCAGCGGACGCCGCTAAGAACGGCAATTCCAGCGCAGAAACCTAGAGATAGAATTCTGAACACCCGGGCCTGGCAGGGCCCGGGGCCATTGGCAGGACCAAATTACCAGAGGGACCCCATGAGGCGTCAGAATGCAACAAAATCAAAAAGGGGAGGCATGGTCAATTTATGATGGGACTTTAAAGCAACATCGACCATTCAAGACATCAAAAAAGAGGCACGCAAAATGAGGCAGTGACAAAAA
Source organism: Sequoia sempervirens (assembly GCA_007258455.2). Taxonomy (NCBI): domain Eukaryota; kingdom Viridiplantae; phylum Streptophyta; class Pinopsida; order Cupressales; family Cupressaceae; genus Sequoia; species Sequoia sempervirens. The sequence continues at coordinate 768,801,562 of VDFB02058242.1, forward strand.
TGACCCGACAAGGCAAAAGAAAAGAGGGTCCCCATTCCGAATGGGGCATGTGTGCTAAGGGCACAACAGAACCTTTTCAGGGGTTCTAGTTTCGGGTTCTATTCCACTCCCGTCTCCCTTCCTTTGTCTTTTGCAGAGGCAGATCCAGGTTGGGTTTTGGTCTCAGGTGGTCATTTTGGTTTTCGTCTCTTCCCCTGCTCCGGCTCCGACTCTGACTCCATCTCTTTCCTGGTTTCAGCTCTGACCTTGTTTGGTTCCCATTCCACTTGCCTTTTGATTCATTGACCTGCCTGGCTGGTGCACCTGCAACTTAAGTTCCCCCCGAGCCCCTTTGTCTCGTCATTAACTGGCCCCTTGTTACCATTTTCACCGGCCCTGCATTGCTTTCGCTATGACCTCTGGCGCTCGGGATAACCTCTCGGCGACCCCGTGTTGTCTCCCTGAGGTCTCTTTTCCATTGGATTGTGTTGGTTGTGTTGGGGAGATGTTTCCCTGACTTTTTTGTGTCTCACTGATGGGCTTTTCCCATTGGTGTGTTGGTGTTCACTCGAGGTGAGGTCTTCCCGACTCCCCTTGGTCTCCCCGAAATCCTTTTGCTACCCCTAGTGTAATGCCATCGGTGTAAAGTCACAGCAAGATTGCAATGTTATACCGACCGATGGTGAATGAATGTGTTTCAAAAAAAGTTAGGGTTCTCAGGATAAGGTCTTAGCAAAGATATATTGTTTCCTCGACTAGTGCTTGTGGATGTCTATCGGTGAGACATTCACGTGGTTTCGGCGACTAAGGATGATCATATTGGCAAAGGTTGTGACTATCAGGGTGGTGTCTCACCGAGTTCTATGCCTCCCCGAATTGTGAACATGGAACAGTTCGGCAGCGTGAATCAGATGGTCAGGATAACATTCAAAGATGTCTCGGTGACAAGTGCATTTTGTATTCTATTGGCTTATGTTTTGTATTACGACGGGAGGTCTTGGCGAAGGGGTCGGGTCTTGCCAACATGATTTAAAGTGGCACTCAGCACGAGTTCTCTCTTCTCTCGACAACCTAACATGCTCGGTTGTTTTGGCATAACTTTTCACTCTACATAGCATCTCACCGAGGATTTCATGTTATGGCGATAGGTGGACTCTGTCGGCGAGAGAACCATTTTGTCTTGGCGAATGTGAGTGACCTCGAAAGTTTTCAGCAAAGCAATGTGATATCTACAAAGGGTCTCCCTGAGACCAATAAGCTACAACAACAATGGGTGAATGCAAGGGCCTTCGTATAGAAGGTCATAAGTCTCAACAACATAGAGAATGAGCTGGGGTTTTCGGCAAGTGACCTTCGGTCTTGTCGATGGAACATAAAGGGTCTTCATCAGCATAGGTTTTGGGTTGTTTCAGTGACATCGCATAGGGGGTTTCTTTCATAGGCTCTTCAGTGAGAGTTATTTTCTTCGGGGAGATGTCTCCCCGACCATTGTCTATCTCACTGATTATGTTGGCCCCTTGATATAACATGTTCTCTTTCTGCTAGACTTCTCCCCAAGTTCCTTCTGTCTGGCCGATATGCTTGGTGACTTCAGTGTAACTATTTTTATTGCCTGGAGGTCTTCCCGACACCGCTTTTTCTTTCCGACAGTGGTGGCCTGTTTCAATAGTCCAATGATATTTAAATGACAGCTGTCCGATCTCAGTGATTGATGGTGAAGATTGACACTGCATGTGGCTAGGGTTTGAAGGGTTTTTTTGCACAAAGAATAGAGGCCTAGAGCATTCATGGTGACAGGTGGAATGTGGCTGGCTCTGCCGAACCAGCATTCATGGCAACGTGACTCTGAGACAAGGACGGCATGGTTCGAGTGTGGACACACAGATTTGGCAGTAGATTTGGTGTAAGTTGATTGATCTCTATCTATGTGGGATTGTCACTCCTAATAGATATTTGACCAGAGGCATTTATATGACCAGAGAGGTTGTTGAGGGTGACATCGAGGTTTTGATTGGTCAGGATGCAGTTGGGGTCTGACGTGGCATGTTGATGTGGCTCTCAGCTGGGTGACGATCCCTAGACTGTTTAAAAGGAATTTCTGAATCATTTGTAAGGGTCTTTGGCCAGATACTGAAATTAGAACAAAAAGAGCACTAAGTCATAGAGTTAGGTTTTTACCAGATTTTGAGGTCTAGGATTATAGTCTATAAATTGTAAGGTTCTTGGATGCATACCGGAACCTGAATGTATCTATTTAGGTCTTTGAGTCTCTCCTTTGGATTGTACATTTGAATTGTTAATGAAACTAATCAAGGATAATTCCATTAGCCTTTGTAATACTTTCTTGCATTGCGTGTTTTGATAATAGCTCATGTTCAAGGAACAGGTTAAATTGCTTTCATCATCTCAAAAATTCATATGTATGATTGAAGGATTTGATAAGTAGTCTTTAAGATTTGATCACTAGATGTGGGATTTATAAGGTTAATTTCTAATAGGCTTTATTTGTCCAAGTAATCATTCCTTCTATTTGTAGATTGTCTTGACTCCTAGCCCAATGGATATGGCACTTATTTGATATATGCTATTTGTCTTTTGGGTTTAAGTTATCTTGCTTAAGAACATTCATTCAAGTTAATGTTTCCTATTTTATGAATGACTTTTGTTGTTAATCCCATTCTCTGTTAACTTTCCTTGCTTATCCAACAGTTTTCCATCTCTTAGATGAGTGTGTGCACTTTAACCATGGCCGAGAATGCATCTACTTAATCTTATATGAGTCTTGTAGGAGTATGTACTAGTTGCTTACAAGAAATCTCAAAGTGTGCTTAAGGAACACCCTCCTGGGTCTTGTAGAGCCCAAAGTGAAGGAGAAAGCAACAATAAGGTGTTGCATCTCATTAGTTGGCCACCTGTCTAGCAAGCATTCAAGCATTGAGTGTGGCAAGCTCATACGTGTTTGCTCGAACCTGCTGGTTAGTTGTTTCCTAAACAAGAAAAACAACCAACAAGATGGTGACTCTGCTGGGGACCTATGTTTCATATTGAATAGAATCTCCAAGGTGTTTTATCCCACAGTTTGGTCATAGAGTCAGTCATTTGAGAACATTGATCAAGCATAGCTTATGTCCCTGCCTTTGTGTTTATATTCCTGAGTAATTCCTAGTCTTATTCTTGTCAAAGTTGTAGTTACCAAGCTCTGAAAGTCTTGTTGTATTCCAAAAAGTAACACCATTGTTATTGATCTATCCCAAGAAGCTTGGGTGGTGACTCTGAAGTCTTTGTACCAGTGCAACCAATATTTAAAGATATAGAAGAAGTTTGGAGCAAAAATTCAAAGAGAGTCAAGAAGGCTAAAAGAATCCTAGTTCAAATGAGGAGAACACGAGGTTATTACAAAAACCATCCAAAGCAGGAGCTGGAAGAAGAGTTGCCTAGAAATAAAGGAAAATGGGTGAAGGAAAAACCAGCACAAAAAGGTATGTCTACACCACATCCCACCCCTGAACATCAAGTTTCTTCTCATTTTGGTTCACAAAGTGAAAGAGATTTGGTAGATTTAGATGATAATGTATTCAAGGAGAGAGGGGAAGTGCATATGAAAAATATTGTAAATGAATATTCATCAGATCATGGCCAAAATTCCATACAACAAAGGGGAAGGGGTAGATTCCAAAGGAATAATATGAATACCTAGCATGCTAGGACCATAGAATTCCCTACTCCCACACCTCTTAGGGCTACCTTTGTCCCAGATGATTCATCCACTAGGGATGACTATTCCCACAACCCGCATCTATACAAAACTGCTAGTACAACTTCTGATAGAGAGTCTACATTACCTGATGAGGATGAGATCTCTGATGATATACAAAGACTTAATCATAAAATTGCTGCACTAAATGAGAGTAGGAAATAGAGAGAAGCAGCAAAAGAGAAAAAGATAAGAGATGCTATGGATCAGAGGGATGAGTTGTGTAGAAGAGTTAAAGAGATGGAAGCCATGGATAGATTGGCAGCCCAACAAAATGAGGAGGATACCCTAGTATTGCCAGAAACTTGAGGAAGGATCCTCTCTGACCCCATGGTTAATAAGATCACAAATAAATCTCAAAGTCATAGGGTTGAGGAACATGTTGTTCTTCTTCCTAGGGATACCAGTAAACAACCTCAAAATGTGGATAAAGGTAAGAGTCCTATGCAGGAAAAGAAAGGAAATGAGGGAGTAAGGATAAATGAAGGAGGTGCTAAGAAGAACATAGATCAAAATAACATTGCCTCAATTTTTGATAATCTAAGGAGAGAAAATGAGGAGTTGGAGAGAAAAACAAGGGAGATGGAATTACTTGCAGCAAACAAAGAAATGAAAAGGAAGCTTAGTTTCCTTGAATCTACTTTGACGGACCCTACCCCTGATGATCATAACACATGTGGTCGATCTATTTCTTCAAACCCTAATAATGGTGATAGAAGCTCACCCAGGGATAATCCTTCCAGTTTCCTTCCACCCCCTAGAGGTCATGAAAAGGTTGTCCATTTTGTTGATCTATAAGAGCCTCAAGGTTGACAACTAGGTCATGAAGATGAAAGACAGAGACACTGATACCCAAGGTGAAGAAAGAAGACTTGTGAGAAGAGGAGTGACTCATACTGATAGATACAGGAAATTATGTTTTGATAATATCCCTGGTTACCCAAACCCTGTACCTGATAATGCTAGGAAACATGTGCCAAAGTTTGCAGGCAATAATGCTATCAGTGGTGAGGATCACCTTAAAGCTTTTCAAAGTTTTTTAGAGGACTTTGAGCTATGGGATGAGGATGTAGCCATGAAATACTTCATGCAATCTCTGACAGGGGATGCAAGAGACTGGTACAGAAGTCTGCCTGATTTAAGCATTGATTATAAGAATTCTTTCTTCAGAATTTTCAGAGAGCAGTATGGTGACCAAACTGACCCAAGGTTCAGGCTGCATGATTTCAATAATATCACAAAGGGACACAATGAAATGGCTACTGAATTTAATGCAAGATTCAAGAAAGAAATGGCTAAGGTCCCTGTTTCTCTCTGACCTAATGAAAGATCATGTATGTTTACTTACTGTAATGTCTATGACAGCAAGATGTGCTACTTGCTAAGAAATAAAGATCCACAATCTTTGCAAGATGCCTACAAGATGGCTGTAAACATTGAAAATAATAGAAGAGCATCTGGTAAGATGGGTAGGAGAGATGATCCCAGGCTTACCAAGGCTTCTAAGCCTTCAAATGAGAAGGGGATCAAGGATGCAGCACTAGATGACAAATGGGGTCAAGTTTTGAGTTTGTTGCAGAAACAAGCAAAGGCTTAAAAGCCTCAATTTCAGATGAATGAGAGGCCCCCAAGGCTACAAGACTATCCATATCACACTAACTAGAATAATGGGAGGCCTATCCAAAATAATCAGAGGAACGTCCATGGAGTGCCTGATCCGCTACAGAAGAATACCTCAAACATGGCAGATGATCTGCCATGGTGTGATGCCTGTGAAATGCCACACTCCTCACATCAGTGTACTGTTGCAGCCAAAGTAGTGGAAGAAAAGTAAGGCAATTATGAGGAAGGTGATTATCCTGGCAACCCTAATGAGACTTTGAATGTGTTCATGACCAAGTCAGATTTGGAGTATGAGGAATATTCCTCTGACTATGGTGCTGATACAAATGAGACAAATATGTAAAGACAAGAAGGTCTTCTTCATCAGCAACAAGTATTTTATGATGGAGAAGGGGATGATCAGTTTACTGATTACAACCTTGAAACCTGTGGCATTTCTTTGAGAAGACCTTCTAATGAAGAGATAGAAAGGTATGTGGTCGCACTAGCTACCAGGGCTCAGGCTAGAAATGATATTCACCTCAGAAATAGGGTGGTAAAGGCTAATCCAAGTCACCAAGGGGGAATATTCATCAAAGAAAGTGATATTGATCCTAAAGGGACTAGAATTGAAAACATAAGGGTGAGTACCAAAGCTAAGGAAGTCAAAGAGCCAAGAATTTGGGCTAAAAAGAATGACAAAGCTAAGATAACCAATGAAGCTACTTCATCAGATACAAAGATGAAAGAATTGAGGCCTACAAATCAAAGTGATGGTAAGAAAATAGATGCATTGACTTCTCATGAAGTTATATTCCTAAGATTCCAAGTTATGCACCAGTTGACATGTTTCAGGTCCTATCTTAGATAAGGGTCACAGTCCCACTTCTTGAGATGATGAGGATTGATGACCATAAGCATAAAACAATGGCAGTCATCAAGAGCATTGTTGGGAACAATCAACCAAAAATGGAAGCTCAAATACCTGAAACAAGTGCAGGTCAAGTGAAGGATGATGCAGCTCGACTAAATGTAGATGGGAATATTGAAGTCTATCTAGGAACTACAATCACTGCTAACCCTGATCTAGTCAACCCCTTTTTTCTAAGCCTGATTATCAATGGAAGCTTGCTCAAAAATTGTATGATTGATTCAGGTGCTTCAAACAATGTAATGCCTGTCAAGATTATGGAGGAAATGGGCTTAAAGGTGGATAACACTTATGGAAAATGCTATGCTATGGACTCAAGGGAGATCCCTATGATTTGAATCATAAATAAAGTATCATATAGACTGGCAGCTTGCCCTGAGAAGGAACTTGTCATGAATGTCATAGTAGCTAACATTCCTCCAGCATATGGAATGCTGCTCTCAAGGAAGTGGTGTGCTTCTATGGGAGGAAGTATACAATGTGACTTATCATTTGCTACATTCTTAATTGATCAGAAGGATGTTAAGATTGCCTGAGAGTCAAGGTGCAAGCATATGATTGAATCTGCAGATAAAACAGAAGAACCTCCACTCATCAACTTTGTTGACACTGATATGGATACCTTTCGAGTAGAGGAAGCAGAACAAGAGGATGGAGAGACCAAGTCAGTACCAATAGTCAAAGAAGTCATGCAGACTACCTTAGAAGAGTCAATATGGACTATGTACTTTGATGGAGCTTTCTCCAAGGATGGCTCAAGTGCTGGTGTCTTGCTGGTATCACCACAAGGTAAGACTTTTAAGTATTCCTTTCTACTCCAATTTGCATGTACAAACAATATAGCTGAATATGAAGCCTTGTTGCTTGGCCTGAAAAATTGCCTCTAAACATGGTATAAAATCATTGAGGGTATTTGGTGACTTAGAATTAGTAGTCTCTCAAGTCAGGTCTATATTTTTCACTAAGGACAAGCGCTTGAGGCAATATAGGAATGAGGTGTGGGATACCATTGAGGCATTTGATGCCTTTGGAATAGATTGGGTAGAAAGAGGTAAAAATGCCAAGGCTGACTTGCTGGCCAATATCACTGTCAAACTGGATGAAGTGACCTTTAATGGTATTTCTAGCATTGAGGTACAAACTAGGCCTGCAGTACCTGATAATATCTGCAATTGGCAGGTGCTTCAAGATGACAATGATATCTTGAGATTCCTGCACTGTGTTGACCAATATGAACATCAGGAGATTGATTTTGGCTCATATGTGGTAGAAGAAAATGGTAGAGAGACCTTGTTTGGGAATGAAGTAATTCAACTAAAGAGCAACAAAATCCCAAAAGGACTAGTAGCATTGGAAATAATTTTTGAAGGACCAGACAAGTCCAATACAAGACAAGTAGCTACCCATAAAGAGGACCTAGAGGAAATCAATCTAGGGACTGATAGTGCACCAAAAAGGTATACATAGGCAAGAAGATGAAGCCTCATGTAAGGAAGATGTTGATTACTCTATTGAGGAAATATAGGCATGTGTTTGCCTGGTCTTATGATGACTTGAAGGCTTACAGGGAAGACATGTTCTAGCATGAAATTCCCTTGAAGCCTGATGTGAGACCATTCAGGAAAAAATAAAGGCCTATCAATCCAACCTTGAGATCCAAGATGCAGGAAGAACTAACAAAATTGAGTGATGCGGGGATTATTAAGCCTATAAGGCACTCATCATGGGTGTCAAACCTGGTTCTTGTTAGAAAAAAGAATGGTGATCTCAGGTTGTGTGTGGATTTTAGAAATTTGAATATTGCATCATTGAAAGACAACTATCCACTCCCAAACATGGAGACAATGTTGTAGAAAGTGACTGGGTGTGAATTGATGTCCATGATGGATGGATTCTCTGGTTACAACCAAGTCATGGTGAAAGAATCAGAGCAGTACAAGACAGCATTCACCACACCCTAGGGAACTTATGTCTATGTGAGAATGCCTTTTGGCCTAATTAATGCAGGTGCCACTTTTCAAAGAGCCATGGATGTGGCCTTTGTAGATTTTCTAGACCTTTTCCTTACTATCTACCAAGATGATTTGACTGCTCATAGCAAGAGAGAAGAGGACCATTGCTCTCACTTAGAGAAAATCTTTGTCAGAGCGTTGGAATATGGTATTTCCCTTAACCCCAAGAAATGTGCCTTTGGGGTTAAGGAGGGAAAATTACTGGGGCACATTGTCTCAGAAGATGGCATCAAAATTGATCCAGAAAGGATAGCAGCCATTGACAGGATCCAACCACCAAAGAATGTCAAGGGGATATAGTCTTTCTTTGGTCAAATAAACTTCTTGAGAAGGTTTGTCACTAACTTTGCAGAAATCAGCAGACCTATCTCCAGAATGTTGAAGAAGAATGAGAGGATAGTCTGGTCAGAAGAGCCCTTAAAGGCTTTTCAAGCCATTAAAGAAGCAATAAATGATGCTCCTGTGTTGAAGACACCCGACTATTCAAAGCCTTTCCAGTTGTTCACCTTTGCTTCTTTTCACACTATAGCAAGGGTGTTGTTACAAAAGAATGATAATGGTTTCAAGCAGCCCATAGCCTTCTTCAGTAAGTCTTTACAAGCTGCAAAATTGAAATATGATATAAATGAGAAACAAGCATATGCACTAGTCAAGGCTGTCAAAGCTTTCAGGCCTTACTTAATGGGAGTTGTCATAGTTGCGTATGTGCCTAGTGTAGCTGTCAAAGACATTTTCACACAGCAGGAGGTGTCAGGAAGAAGATGTAGATGGATCAATAGAATCCAAGAATTTACATTGAGGTCCAAATTACTAAGGTTGTGAGAGGACAGGGATTGGCCAAGCTTATGGCCCAAGACAATCTGGAAGCAAATCAGATAAAATCATTGGAAGAGGAAAACAGATCACACACCTATGATATGGAGCACTCTGACTGGTACAAGGATGTGATCTATTATCTACAGAAGATGAAATGCCCTGACAATCTAAGTGTAAATGAAAAGAGAATGATAAAGCTACATGCTATCAAATATGTTATCATAGAGGGAAATCTATGGTGGAGAAATAGAGAGGGAGTCATGCTGAAATGTGTTGATCAGAATCAAGCATTAGAACTTCTAAGGGAGATGCATGGTGGAGTCTGTGGCAGACATTACATGGCCAAGACAACTGAACACAAGGTGATGAGGGCCGGTTTTTGGTGGCCTGCTATATTTAAAGATGCACATCAGTTTGTGAGGACATGTGATGCTTGTCAACATTTCTCTAGTAAGCTGAAATTCTCTGGTAACCTTCCTCTTAGACCAATTGCAGTGCAATCTCCATTCCAGACTTGGGGCATTGACTTCATAGGTGAGATATCATACAAATCTAGTGGGGGCCACTCCTGGATATTGGTAGCCACTGATTATTTTACCAAGTGGGTGGAAGCAATCCCAACAAAGAAAGCAACTAGCAAAGTGGTGATTGACTTTTTGATGAATAACATTTTGACAAGGTTTGGATGCCTAGAGAGGATTGTATCTAAGAATGCTATGTGTTTCAGATTTGAGGAATATACTGAATTTTGTGAAAGATATGGTATCCAGATCTCCTACTCATCACCATACCATCCGCAAGGAAATGGACAAGCTAAGTCAAGCAACAAGAGCTTGATGAAGATCATCAAGAGAATCCTGGACTAGAACAAAAGGGCATGGGATTCTAAATTGAAATTGGCACTCTGGGTAGACAGGGTAACTATCAAAAGGGTAATAGGTTGTGCCCCATTTGACTTAGTTTATGGGATAGGAACTAGATTGCCCCAAAACAACCTGATAGAGATGTACAAGTTTATCTAGGTTTATGATGATGAAATTGATAGTGAGATGCAATTGAGAATGGATGCTCTCACAGAGCTAGATGAGACTAGAAGGGATGCTCAAAGGAGAAGTGCCAAATTGCAAATGCAAGTGAAGAATCTATATGAAAAAAGGGCAACTGCAAGGATTTTTGAGAAAGGAGATTTGGTCTTATTATGGAATGCCAGATTGGAAGATAAGGGAAAACATGGAAAATTTTATGTAATCTAGCTAGGTCCATTTGTCATCAACAACAAGTGGGGAGAAGATTCATATGTTCTTCAGGCTCTGATAGGTGAGATTCCCAAATTGCCAGTTCATGGATAGTTCTTGAAGTTGTACTTCTCTTGAGGTATCTTTTTTCCATGAACAGTAGATTAGGGTTTGCTTTCCGTTTTGTTTTCTTGTTTGTGTCTACTGGCTCTGTCTGGGCCAGTTCTTGGTTTGTTTTGGTCTTTTCTGTCTGGTCTGCTCTCCCAGTGATCTGAATCCTTGCTATGCCCATAGGGGGCATACATCCCCAACTGGAGCCTATGTTAGAGCCTTTTTGGTTGTCTTTCAGGTTCTGGTTGTGTGCCCTTGTTTTTCATTACAAATCCTTGGCTTGTGAGTTTTTATCTTTCATTTTAGCACGTGGGTTAAATGGGCTCCCATAAGGGTTGAGCCCAGTGTGCTAGTTTTCATCTCTCTGGTGGGGCAGCCTATGTTAGGTTTTTTCTTGGATTTTCTTTTCCCCATTTTTGGGCTTTTAGTTCAGTTCCCCTTTCTCTTTTGCTTGCCTTGGATTTTCTTTTGTTTTATCGGAGGCAGAATGGATGCTTGAATGGAACTAGAACTTTTCCAAATTCTGAAGTTCTAGTTCCTGTTCACGCATCCATCCCGGTTCCAATTTCGCATGATTGGAGTTTCTTTTCCTTTCTGCCCTGCATCGGTCGATGGTCGTTTTCCTCTCCGCATTCTTCCCTTTGTTTTTTTTTTTCTTTGTTTCCTTTAGCGAGTGTGGGATCGGAATGAGAATAGGTTTTGGAACCTTTTCAGGGGTTCCAGTTTTGAGTTTTGTTCCACTCCCGTCTCCCTTCCTTTGTCTTTTGTGGAGGCGGATCCGGGTTATGTTTTAGTCTCAGGTGGTCATTTTGGTTTTTGTCTCTTCCCCCGTTTTGGCTCCGACTCCGACTCTGTCTCTTTCCTGGTTCTGGCTCTGACCTTGTTTGGTTCCCATCCCACTTGCCTTTTGATTCATTGACCTTCTTGTCTGATGCACCTGTAACTTAAGTTCCCCCTGAGCCCCTTTGTCTCATCATTAACCGGCCCCTTGTTACCATTTTCATTGGCCCCGCGTTGCTTTCGATATGACCTCTGGCACTTGGGATAACCTCTCGGCGACCCCGTGTTGTCTCCCTGAGGTCTCTTTTCCATCGGCCTATGTTGGTTGTGTTGAGGAGATGTTTCCCCGACTTTTTTGTGTCTCACCGATGGGATTTTCCCATCAGTGTGTTGGTTTCTGCTTGAGGTGAGGTCTTCCCAACTCCCCTTGGTCTCCCTGAAATCCTTTTACTGCCCCTAGTGTAATGCCATCGGTGTGAAGTCACAAGGAGATTGCAATGTTATACCGATCGATGGTGAATGAATGTGTTTCAACAAAAGTCAGGGTTCTCGGGATAAGGTCTTAGCAAAGATATATTGTTTCCCTGACTAGTGCTTGTGGATGTCTATCAGTGAGACATTCACATGGTTTTGGCGACTAAGGATGATCGTATCGGCAAAGGTTGTGACTATCGGGGTGGTGTCTCACTGAGTTCTATATGTCTCCCTGACTTGTGCACATGGAATGGTTCGTCAACATGAATCAAATGGTCAGGCTAACATTCAAAGATGTCTCGGTGATAGGTGCATTTTGTATTCTATTGGCTTATGTTTTGTATTGCAGCAAGAGGTCTTAGCAAAGGGGTCAGGTCTTGCCAACATGATTTAAAATGGCACTCGACAAGAGTTCTCTCTTCTCTTGGTGACCTAACATGCTCAACTATTTCGGCATAACTTTTCACTCTACATAGCGTCTCACCGAGGATTTCATGTTATGGTGATAGGTGGACTCTGTTGGTGAGAGAGCCATTTTGTCTTGGCGAATGTGAGTGACCTCGGAAGTTTTAGGCAAAGCAATGTGATATCTACAAAGGGTCTCCTCGAGACCAATAAGCTATAATGACAATGGCTGAATGCAGGGGCATTGATATAGGTCGTAAGTCTCAACAACATATAAAGAATGAGCTAGGGTTTTTGGCGAGAGGTCTTGGCGAGTGACCTTCGATCTCGCCGATGGAACATAAAGGGTCTTCCTTGGCATAGGTTTTGGGTTGTTTCAGTGACATCGCATAGGGGGTTTCTTTCATAGGCTCTTCGGTGAGAGTTATTTTCTTTGGGGAGATGTCTCCCCGATGATTACCTATCTCAATGAATATGTTGGGCCCTCGATGTAACATGTTCTCTTCAGCTAGACGTCTGCCCGAGTTCCTTCTATCTGGCCGATATGCCTGATGACTTTGGTGTAACTATTTTTGTCACCTGGAGGTCTTCCCGACATCACTTTGTCTTGCTGACAATGGTGGCCTTTTTCAACAGACCAATGATATTTAAATGACAACCATCCAATCTCAGTGATTGACGGTGAAGATTCAAACATGCACGTGGCTAGGGTTTGAAGGGTGTTTATGCACGAAGAACAAAGTCCTGGAGCATTCATGGTGACAGGTGGAATGTGGCTGGCTCTGTCGAACTAGCATTCATGGCGATGCAACTCTGGGACAAGGATGGCATGGCTCGAGTGTGGATGCATGGATTTGGTGGCAGATTTGGTGCAAGTTGATTGATCTCTATCTGTGTGAGATTGTCCCTCTTGACATATATCCAACTAGAGGCATTTATATGACCAGAGAGGTTGTTGAGGGTCATAGCGAGGGTTTTGATTAGTCATGATGTAGTTGGGGTCTGACGTGGCATGTTGATGTGGCTCTAAGCTAGGTGATGATCCTTGGACTGTTTAAAAGGAATTTCTGAATCATTTGTAAGGGTCTTTGGCCAGATATTGAAATTAGAACTAAAAGAGCACTAAGTCACAGAGTCAGGTTTTTACTAGATTTTGAGGTCTAGGATTATAGTCTGTAAATTGTAAGGTTCTTGGACACATACGAGAACCTGAATTTATCTGTTTAGGTCTTTGAGTCTCTCCTTTGGATTGTACATTTGAATTGTTAATGAAATTGATCAAGGATCATTCCATTAGCCTTTGTAATACTTTCTTGCATTGCCTATTTTGATAATAGCTCATGTTCAAGGAATAGGTTAAATTCTTTTCATCATCTCAAAAATTCATATGTATGATTGAAGGATTTGATAAGTAGTCTTTAAGATTTGATCACTAGCTGTGGGATTAATAAGGTTAATTTCAAATAGGCTTTATTTGTCCAAGTAATCATTCCTTCTATTTGCAGATTGTCTTGACTCCTAGCCCAATGGATATGGCACTAATCTGATATATGCTATTTGTCTTTAGGGTTTAAGTTATCTTGCTTAAGAACATTCATTAAGTTAATGTTTCCTATTTCATGAATGACTTTTGTGTTTAATCCCATTCTTTGTTAACTTTCCTTGCTTATCCAACAGTTTTCCATCTCTTGGATGAGTGTGTGCACTTTAACCATGGTTGAGAATGCATCTGCTTAATCTTATACGAGTCTTGTAGGAGTATGTATTGGTTGCTTACAAGAAATCTCAAAGTGTGCTTAAGGAACACCCTCCTGGATCTTGTAGAGCTTGAAGTGAAGGAGAAAGCAACAACAAGGTGTTGCATCTCATTAGTTGGCCACCTGTCTAGTGAGCATTCAAGCATTGAGTGTGGCAAGCTCATAGGTGTTTGCTCGGACCTGCTGGTTAGTTGTTTCCTAAACAAGAAAAACAACCAACAAGTTCATGAAATGTTGGATTAGAATAAGGACAAAGGGGAAGGTAGTTAGTGATTGACTACATCAAGATTTGTGCTTCCCTATTATTTTTCCATGCATTGGTCTAAGCTGCATTGGAGATCCCAGGCCGACCTGGATCAAGTTCATGCATTTAATGCATATTTTATTTCATTTTGAATTTTTCTTGGCTGACTTTTTGTGCCTAATTATTATTGTAAAATCCTATCTAGGCCGACATGTTTTGGGGGTTCTATAAATATGACATTTTTCCTCATTTGTAAGGGTTAAGAAGAAATTTTAGACATAGACAAATAGAGAGCTAGTTAGAGCGAATTAAGTAGAGTAGGAGTTAGCAAGTAGTTGTTCTTAAGCAAATATTGTAACAAAAAGTTGGAATTGTTGCTATAGTGGATAATTTGATGCAAATGACATTGTGATTTGGTGCCATAATTGTGTTCTTCTTGTCTTGCATGGTTCTTGTTATTCTATCTTTATAATTTCTTTGAGAAAATCGATATTTAGAATTAGATTTGATTTAATGGTGTTTATGGTTTGATATTTGAAGTGTTGCAACAATCCCTGGTCCATACTTTTCACAACCAATTGATTGTTAGTTGCTTTGCAAAGTTAGCCTGGAACTTTATATTCATTATGCTTAGTTCAATTGTGAGGGTTTATTCTATCCAATTGCAATAGGGTTGTTTGAATGAATGTTCATGATTTGAAAATCTTAACACCTTAGAAGATTGCATTGTTTCTATAAGATTGTAGATTCATCTGGGTCAAGTAGAAACCAGTTTTAAAGGATTGGTCCATTTCAAGTGTTTTATCATTTGCATTGTTAATCTTAGGTTTAATATTAAGTTTAGAAATCTATTTGAAACCCTTATCTTTTGTTATTTCTTTGATTACTAGATTAAATTTAGGGCTAAAGTATCATCATATCGTTAGATTTGATAAATCGAGATTCAGTATTTTGCTTGTAGTAAGGTCCCATTGTGATTACCAACATTTTCACATTTATCACTGAGTTGTTTATGCATTGTCAAGACTTGACATTAGATACCTTGGGGTTATCTCTTGAGGCTTGCTAATAGAGATTTACCTTTCAAGAGAGATAGGATATTATATTCTGTCTGAGTTGTTGCTGTGCAGAAAACATCAATCAACACTATATTGTGCTTATTTATAATTAGGGAAACTTTTTTGGAGTAAGGTGGCTCAACCTTTTCATTTCCTATCATTTATTTAATTTTTTTATTGATTATTTTTATGCCTATCATGTCATGTCATTTTGTGGGACCTATCAAGTGAGGTGGAATCCTACATGGAAGTGACTAGGATGACATGCACCTAGATTTTTGGAAGTAGGAATTCCACTTGGTGAAAACTATTACAA
This sequence comes from Sequoia sempervirens, assembly GCA_007258455.2. Lineage (NCBI taxonomy): Eukaryota > Viridiplantae > Streptophyta > Pinopsida > Cupressales > Cupressaceae > Sequoia > Sequoia sempervirens. The sequence continues at coordinate 768,817,036 of VDFB02058242.1, forward strand.
TCTCAAATTATGGCATGTTTTATGTCATGTAAGTGTGACATGACAATATATTATAATTTATTACAAATGGAAAGAGTCAAGAATGAAAAATTATGAAAAAGTATGATAAGTGGGTCCATTACATGTAGTGAGGGTGAATGCATGTCAAGAGTTGGATTTTGCATACATGTTGACTATGTGGTGATGAAATGTGATAATATTAGGAATACATTCTTGAGGTCTACAAATATGTGGTATTTTAGAGTGGATTGTGATAAGGTTCGAATTAATTTTTCAAGTATCATTATGTTCCTAGAATCACTCCATAAATATTTTTGTGGTTGAAGACTCTTGAAAGACCTATTTCGCTAAAACTATATTGTAACCATTGATTACAAATAGTACATTGAGTTAGGCTTTTGGGTGTGGGCTTTTCCCATGTATATATCATGTTACTATTCCTTTATTTATTGTATGTTCATTTAAGCTATCTAAATGTGCATCACTTTACTATAATTATTAAGGGTTTTAAGAAAAGTTGCACTATCTCCCCCACTTAGATTGGTGTAGGAAGCTATTTTTGCTCACCCAACTTCCTTTAAAAGGTCACACATAACCATGTCTAAGGATTGTTAGGATATATTATTGTCCATGTGAAACATAGAAAAGGGTAAACCCTAAGATTTGACCCTAGGGTTTATGCACTTTTTCAAGATGTGTTTATTCATTTATTAGAGATTTGATAGGTAGTGGTTGCGGTTTGATGGATTTTATAAGGAATGTGATTGAATTACAACCTAATAGGTGAGTCAACCAAGGCTTAACCAAATATCCAGAAATATCCTAATGATGAAATGCAATGATCTAACTAGGCTAATAGTGTAATTTTCTATTATGATATGAACAAAAGTAATATAGAAAGTCACAAGAAAATTCAGATAGTTGAGTAGGATAGATTAGGACATTGTGCACCTATAAGTCAAATTTTAGCTTGATTTTGGAGGACACTCACGTCCAAGGTGTGAGTGTCCTTGTATGCTTTTTTGGATCTATTTTTGGGGTCATTTAATGCTAGTTTTGAACTTTAGATTTCTTCTTGTAGATCTATTGGAACACTCCTGGATATTTTTCTAACTGATTTTTCATGAGCTGACAAGATGTAGGTCTTCAAATACAACAATGAGTAATTTTTCTTCAAAAATATTTTCAATGTTCTTCAAACCTGAGATCTACACATTCACAAAGAGAGGAAATGTTGAGCTAATTTTGGGGCTTTCCTCTATCAAACCCCATGTAAGTGTTTCCACTTCCACAATGAAAAATCAAATGATACATAGATAAATGATAGGACGAAATGATGAATCAATAAAGTGTTGCAACTCACCACCCTTCAATGGTTTCCTTGAAGGACTGAAATCATGCACATCACCTCAAGGTCTTAGATCTTTCTTTTTCTATTTTCTTTGATTTTTGAATGATTTAATTTCTTGGAGACGTACAAAGGGTTAGCCTTCACAAAACAAAGATAACATGAATACACAGAAACTCACATAAACTTTGACATGATGTTAAGATCTTGAATTTATGAAGTGAAGCTCTAAAATACTTCTCTTGATCATAAGTTTTCTAATAATTTCTTAGATAGATTTGAAATAATGCAATAACTAGGTATTTTATAGGAATTTATTCAATTTCCCAAAATTAGATCCTGAAAACTGACTTTAGATAATTGAATGGAAAATATTAAATTGTCGACATTGACATATTTGAATTTAGAGCCAAAAATAGGGGGATACTCATGCCTAGGGCATGAGTTTCCTTACCCTAGTTTCAAGCATTTTAGTTGTTAGGGGCAAGGTCCTAAATAGATGAAATTGATTCCCACTTGCAATTCCTCAAAAATGGTAAAAAATAGGCCATATGATGCATAATTTAGGAAATTAAATACTTAATCAGGTTCAATAATTTAACGAGGGACCAAACATAGGGTGAAATTTTAATGGGTGACAATTTACGATAATACATTTAGCCGCCACTTTAGTGAGAGTATGAACTTATACTCAAAATCACACTAAAGTAGAAAATCTATGTCAAGAGGGGTTCAATTGTCCAAATGTTGAAGAGATAGGATGACAAAGAATCTAGGGGAAATGAACAAGACCCCAAGATCCAAGATCCCATGGAAAAGCAACATAAGCACAAAGGAACACACACATGTATAATATATAACAAGACAACATACAAAAACATACATGTCGGAAAATACAAAGCATACATGATGAAAAACATGGCGTGATGGAACATAAAGACAACAATTAAATGGAAACAAACAAAAAAAAGGCACAAAAAAAAACACAAGGTTAGTAGTAAAAAATTTGAGTCAGTAAGGTAAAAAGACTTTAGTCTTAAATTGTCTCAAATACCAAATGTCATCCATCAAATAAATGTTAGTTGTCATGAGGATTGAGGTCATACACATCACTCATGGAATACATGGCTCTACTAGCAAGAAACATGTGTTATACTAGGTGGCCATGTTAAAAATAGGTGCTTAAGTTCATGAACCAACAAGATCCACTATGTTGAATCCATGAACTATCTTACAAAAAATCACATCAGAGGGTGCAACAAAACTCACCTTAGGGGGTGCAACAAAACTCTCCTCACGGGTGCAATAAAACTCACCTCAAGGGGTATATAAAAATAACCTCAGGGGGTGCAACAAAAGACAATAGGATAAGGCTAAAAACTCATGGAATGTTGTATGAACACCACCACATGAGATGATAACAAAGGGGCTTTGCTCTTGATACATATGAAAAGGTCACTCCTTAGGGGATATCACTCATGATATCACCACCAAGAGAGGAATAGTCATGAATAGAAGACCAAAATTTATGGAATATTAGTCATAGCATTACCACCAAGTGGAACATCATATGCCAAGAAAGGTCACACTCTTATGGGACATCAAGCCTAATATCATCACCAAAGAGACACTCTCATAGATCAAGAAGGCCACACTTTGATTGACAAGGTCACGCTTCCTAGGAGATGTATGCTATCATCACTAAGAAGAGACCATTTCTTATGCAAACAATGAGTAGGGGACTGTATGCCCCCCCTTAAAATGTCAACATACTTGCTATGTTGGTATTTTAAGGAGAAAGAGGGAAAGGGGGATCCTCGGAAAGAATGCAAACCTCCCCAAAACAATTTATCCTTGCCCCCAAGTGTAGAGGCAAGGACAACCACACCAATTACCATCATGTTGTTGCCATGAAAAATATGGTTGCACTTAAGATTGTACCACCATGAATGGTAATGAATAAGACACATAAAGCTACAAATACCACATATTGATGAGAAACATGATAGGATGAAGATCATTATTGATAAGAGGAATTAGGTACATGAACACAAAGAAGAGCACAACAATCCTTAAGTTGTATTTTATTACTCAAGGCTTGAAAATCATTTGTAGAATGACCATGCACTTGATGATATGCATAAAATGAGCTTTTTTTGTAGAATTTATTTTATGTTCTTGGGGGAAGAGAAATCAGCCGGGCTTTGAGAAGCCTCAACAAGATATTCTCTTGATCAATAGTAGGGCACATTTCTTTCTCTTGTTAAGAAAAGCTTGATTTCTTATCACAAGATGTCATCACAATAATCTTTAGGTTTAGATTGTAAGATTTTTTACTCTCACATAAAAGAGGGTGTAGAATCTAATGAACCCCAACCATCATGAAACAATGTGTTTGTAGATGAAGAAATATCATGACCATTATTTATATTGGTCATAGGAGTAGTTTGTGTAATGAAATTGACATTAAGTGAAGGTTTCTTTGATTCATTCATTTCTTTTGAAGGACAATAACCAAGACCTCTTGTTGTTTCTTGTGTGCTTTCTCACAAATGACAAATGGTGTTGAAGTGATTTCTTCACCATTGGCTCAATTTCACCATTTTTGAGCTATGTGTAATATTTCATGTCCATACGTGCACAAATGCAACTTACTAAAAATAGTAACCTACTATTTTTTACCCTTCCAACTTACTAAAAATAATAACCCTATCATTTTTAACCCTTATTAAAAATTTACCCACCAAACCTAATAGAAATCAAAATAAACAATTGCGTTTTTTGGATGTAAGATTGCTCTAACATCCTAAATGTTCTTGCATCATTAAAAAAACAAATCAAACCAAATTATTAAATAATAACTCACCACTACCACCAACCACATTTGTATTAACTTATTATGACCTTCCATAATCCTTCCTAACTATCAATAAAATCAGCATAATATCTATATCACCACGTAGAGTTAGCAAAATTACCAATAGAATTAGCAAAAATCTTATCTATTAATCAGTAAATAGTTTAGAGTTAACAACATTACCTCTAGAGTTAGCAAAAAGTCCTATCTATTAATCAGTAAATAGTTTAAGTGTCTATTTTTAATCATAGTCAGTAAATAGTTTAATCGTCATATTATCTATATCACCACTATAGTTTGCAGAAGTCCTGCGTATTTTTAGCTGATATTGATAGCTGAGGTGGCCATGATGTAGGAAATTTCTTATCACTTCTCTTTGCTACAAATATGGTGTAAAACAAAAAATAGTAAATCTATTCTAAGTGACAATACCATGTAAATATTACTTTATTTTTGTAAAGCTTTTGTACATGGCGTCATGTTGTCTGGCTGCTTAATGTTTTCACACACATTTAAATCATTATCATGACGGAAATATTTTTTCTCAAATCTATGTTTATACATGTACTCCCATTATTATTGAAACAAAACCAACTTGTTTATAAAGTTATCAATACAATATTTTGTCATATTAAGTTATTTGCTGACATGGTTGTCTTCATTTATCTTTATCCATTTGCTTTTGACCCTTTTTATTAATGCTGATGCTTTTGTCTATGTTATGGCAGAGATATAATCTAAATACACCTAATACTTTTCATAAATGATTAAAATAAATAAAGATAAAGTATCAAAATTATATTTAATATAAAAGTATATCAATAAAAAGGTGATGGAAAGTGGGTAAAAATAAATCATTTTTATAATTAAGTATGTTTATTAATTATATTGTATGAGAAACAATTATTATTTGTATAGGGAATAGATAAGTATTTGAAAATCACCATAGCATTTTCAAGAATAGGTTTACAAAATCAAACCATAAATAGTTAGTCTCTTAATTTGACTGAATTCAAAAACTCTACATCTATTATGATGCTTGCAATTTTTATTGTCTATGATTTTGAATGTATTTATTTATAATAGTTAATATGGATTGCTTCTTAAGATAAGATTTTGGTAAGTAAATTATGTTTAAGTTGGGTGTTAAATTTGTATAGCAAATCTATTTAGAAGAAATTTTCAATATTTAGATGTGAAGACTAATCAGTGTGTTAGTTGTAATAAAAAAATTAAATAACTTGAGATTAGAAGGTATTTAAAATATGGAAATTAAGCAAAAAAAAGAGTCTTGAGAAGGGGTTGTTTAATAGAAGTTGATAGGTTAGACATAAGAAATTATGAGAATAAACCTATTAAGAGGATTCGTAAAAAGGCCACTCAAGTACATAATTTTTTTATTTTAATTATCATCAAAATTGGAGTAAAAAGAGACAATGCCATTAAAAAGAAACCAAAATACTATAGCATCTCTAGGAATTCAAGTTTAAATATTAAATATTATATACTAATATCTAAAAAAGTTGGATTAAGAATTATGGAAAGTAATATAAAAAAAATGTATATTCAAATTATTTTTGAATCAATTTAATCATATATAATTACTTACATACACATTTATGTTTTTAATATACATATATATGTATGCATGTGTGTCTGTATGCATGTATACACATACATGCATGCATACATACATACATGCATACATACATGTATATGTGTACATATATGTGCATATGTGTGAAAATATATGAAGTTTCTTGGTCATAAGTGTAATTCCCTCTTATAGCTCTCTTTTGTGTCATAAATTCTCTTACATTTCTTAAATATGGAACTTAAATTATAGAGACTATAAATTTTGATCTTGAAAGTTGATTGAGCCTATTTTTATTTAAATTGAATATATCAAAGAGTTTTATATTAACATAACCTACTTTAGTTGGTTAAAGGTTGTTTCGATACTTTTTGGTGTTAGAACACAATGATCTACTGAGAGGGAGTGAATCGGTAGATAACTTAAAATCTAGCCCTAAAAGAAATTAATAAATTGATTCCTTTTTAACTCTGTTAGAGCAGATTAAAACAACACAAGTAGAGATTTAAACATGCACACGAAATAGCACATAACACTAGATATATGTGGAAAACCCAAGATGTGAAAAGCCATAGTGAGAAATGTTACTAGTCTAGCTACTATCTAATCTAGCCTCACAATCAAAAGTTTTGTTACAAAATTTAAGGGCACCAACCCTAAGGAGACACCAATCCCTTTGTTTTAGGAGCACCTACTCCAAGGAAGCACCAACTCCCTACTTTGAGCACCTACCCAAATATCTGATGGCACCCAACAATCAGATTTACAATATAAGTTATAGCAATTTACATTAAATAGAATACAGTTCGATGTTGCAGCCTAATTTGTAACTACTCAACACTTTGTTGCAGTTTCTGCAACCTAGTTCTCTACTTTGCACCTCCTTCATTCTGCACTTGAAGATGAACCCAAATTAAGACCTACATTTTTTTTGGGTTCTACTCATCCACAACACATTTTCACTCTCTATTTTTCTTTTAATGCATTCTTTGTTTTCCTCAAGAGACTTAGAAATCTCCTCTATTGCATACACTCTACTCTATGTCTTGCAACACTTAGCCAAATCTTGATTTTCCCTTTTGTGTACATCTCTAACCTACAACAGTTGCCTTGGGATTTTCACACCCTACAGATCTTCTACTAGGGATTGCTACTTATCTTCTTCCACAAGACATCAAATCATCGAGTCATGCATTCACTTATCTAGATTCAAAGATTTTTCTATTTTCACTATACAAAAAAGCTAAGGTTTTAGCCTCATTTAATTCATATTCTCTATATTAGATCACAATCTGATTCTCTACTGCCTACATATCCATGTCACCAATCAGATCATCCCATCATCAATAAAAGCTGGTAGTTGGAGCAGTTGAGCCTGATAGAGCTTCCAATTTTTTTGCAAATTTTTGAGCAAGTCCTGATTTTGATCATAATTGTGAGCCTTTGTGTCCAAGGGTGGGTTAGGGTTTTGGTCCATAAACCCTCATTTTGCAAATTTTCATCATAAACCCTTTGGCATTTTAATTATGTGTTGACTTGCTAGAGCTGGTCCCCGGTCACTTAAGTCACCACTTAAGCCATCAGAAACATACTTTTACTGGCCCCTTTGTCTAGGTCCATTGGTTATGTTAGAACTGTAAAATTTTGAAAATTTTATGGCTATTTATACTCATGAGTTTCCAAAGAAGTCCTTACCATAAGCACATGAATCCTCTCTTCATAACATATTTTCCCATATTTTGTCATGTGGTCCTATAGAATTCACTTGTCCCTGAGCATTTGAATGTATAAACCATATCGACATAACATGATGCAGGTCTCAGCGATCCATAAAGAATTTTATACTAACATATGTATTTTTGCAGTCTATCGGCAAGAGATCAGGAATGCCATACTGATAAGTTTTCATCTGAGGATTGATATCGGCAAGAGGCAATGCACGGTCTCAGCGACAGCAGGGTCCTATCAGCAAGAAAATAGTTATCGGGGTGAGTCATAGTGAGCATATATGTGTCTTACTGATGAAACACAAAGAGCTATGTCGTCAAGACAAGAGTCATCAGAGTAGTGTCCTGCAACATTCGTTCAGTCTCACTGATAAAGCAGAGGTAGATCCTATCGGTAGTATAATGTCATCAGGGTGAGTTCGAGGAAGTCTTTCTGACTTACCATATTGCTATAATGGAAATACATTGGTAGGTGGAATTATCAATATTCATGGTCTCTCCGATAATGAAATTCATTGGCCAGACTTAAGTTGTCGGTGTAATGTCCCATAGTATTCATTTGGTCTCACCGATAAAATAGAGGAAGATTCTGTCATTGTCATTAGGATGAGCTTATGGAGTCCTATCGACCCCCTATGTCACACCGACAGGATTACATTAGGACTTGGCGGTATATTTGGACATAATGGATTCGGCGAGACAGGCTTTGTCAGAGAGAGCTAGGAAGGTCATACCGGGTGTTTTTCCATCGGTAGGAGAATTGGTATGTCTCGGTGATCAGAAAATGAACCGAAGCAGATATCTCGACAAGACACAAAGTAAGCTGTGGAAAATTTTGCCGACCCCCTAAGTCACAGTGATAGTTTTCATTGGCGAGAGTCTCAGTGATACACTTAAGATTGAAAGGATAGCTATCGGTGAGACTCATAACATCGATGAGACTATGGAACACCAAAGTGATATATAATATGTCATAGTCGGAGAGACTCAAGGTGTCGGCGGAACTACAAGATGTCTTTGCAGGATTCTGATGAACGTTTGAAAAAGCCTGAATATAATAGATCGCCAAGATTTGAATACGTAAGGACACGTCCTTTCAAATACTGATGTATAAATGTTCATTTTCGATTGTGGAAAGAGAGATATAGAAGCAGATAGTGAGTAAAAAATATAGTAGGGTACAAAATGTTTACAATTTTGAGACTATGATGCATGTTTGAAACCGTGGAGATTTCAATTGAATTCATTTGATGTGGTGACATTTTTCTGGTATCAATTGTCTATTGTGTTAATTGAAAGTATTGCTGAAGTTGTCTCCAAGGTTGATGTTTTCTAATTATTTAAACTGATATATCAAGGATATTTTTTTAGTTTATTAGTGCACACTTGTTGTATCTGTATGGTTGGATTAATTGGTTCTTTCAAGGAGAGATTAAATCCTTTTAGTCAATCATAGTAATTAGGGAATCTCATTTGGATCATTAAGAAGAGTTTGGTAATCACATTCCTGCATGTTTATACAAGTTATAAACTTAAACCTATATGCCAAACAATTTGAGTTTCTACTAGAAAGAAGTTACTCATTTCAGATTTTCATTTGAATTCGTACACCCAATAAGGCACTAGTCTCTACTATTTCATTGTTTAATTTCATTCATTTTTACATATGAACACATTAGATTTAGCCTTGATATTTCTTATACAATTTGTACCAAAATAAAATTCATTTATCCACTCCCATTTGCCAGTGTGGGTAAATTTCTTTAGGAAATGAACAAAGGTCAAGTCTGCTTTATTCAAATAGGTATACCCACCTAGGTCTAGCAGCACCTAAAGAGAAGAAGGTTCAAATCATTTGGCCTTGTCTATTACCTTGAAACGTTGTGAGAGCTTGGCAACCTCTCGTGGTTCAAACCTGCATTTTTGAGAGCTAACAGGTCACATCGTGCTTTCTATCAATTTAAGTTTTACCTAACATGGACTCAAATATTTTTTCAAAATACTTAAGCCTTAAGCATTTAATCTTAAGGGTCAAGTCTCGTCGGCCTAGTCATGGCCCCATTTTTAAGACTAATGTTATTTGCATGTGCAAAGTTGATGGTCGTCTGAATGCAAGATTTGATCTGGGCCATTTACCGCTCACCCCACAGGACTTAAACAATAATTAATTTGAAGTTGCAAGGTCAACATGATTTCAACACATGTCCCTCTATAGATATGGGGATCGATCTTCGATGGTGAGCCCAACACTTCAATGTTTTGATAAAATGGATGAGATGCAATGGTGAGATTTAATCTCAACTGTCCCCCGCTCACCCCACGTGATTTAAATAATGCTTTGTTTGAACCCACTAGGTTAGTGTGCTTCTAACACGTTGAGCTTCTCCTCCATGGGGAAATGAATGGTGGAGCCCTTGAATCAGTCTATTGGCACCTAGTTGGATGAATACCATTGGTCAAGGATTGGCAGGAATTAGTGAAGGGGATTCAAACATAATTGACTCAATCTGAGTCGCACGATACACCACTTCATCAAGAAATCAATGACCAACATTTAAAACTAGAAATGTGAGGATAATAACTATTTTGCTTCGTGCAAGTTGGCATTAATGGCAGGAGGAATTTGTAGGATTAATCAAGTTCAATTTTGATGCATGTGAATGATTACTCCCCTATAATCATTGAAGTTGGTAAGTATATTTTCATGCACCTCACTTGGGAGATTAATGGTTGTGATGTAGGAGCCAATGGTTGATCGTCTACTCACTCGTGTGGCTTTCATTGAGCATTGATGATCAACATGATTAAATTGCTCGATAAATGTGGATTGATGGCTTTCATTTTTTCCATTGCAATCAAGAGCTAAAATTCTCTAAGTTCATGAGAAGAGTGTTATGCATTTGTGGAGTCTTATCCTCAGCGAAAATGAGCAAGTCAGTTATTTCTACTTCCCCAGTGCGGAAGTCTCCAAGGCTCAACTTGCAGGAATCACACTATAATGTTCCAGAGGATGAACAAAGCACACCCATAGTTGCTTCAACTCTTAAGTAAGAGGGTAAGAAAGAGGCCCATGGATAGAAGTCTATTCAAGTTGCTGTGAGGAGCAACTAATAGTTAAAGAATTGAGTTGTGACTAGAGAAATGATAGAGGTTAAGGAGAAGAAACTTGCAAAGTTTGTAACAGAAATGAGGAGAAAGATCAGGTATAGTCAAGGTTCTTTTGGATGACATAATTCTCCTATCAATATTTCAGATAGGCCCTCAGAAAATGAAACTAAGATGGATTTTGGTTATCACCAGTATCTTATGGCTATGACTAAAGTGCCAAATTTGGATGATGAGGTGATAGTGGTTGCCCCAATTTCAGTGAAGACACCATGTGGGCATATTCATTCTATTGCTAGCAAGGACATTGATGAAGAAGAAGTGGTAGCTCCCCCAGCCTCTATGAGGACACAAAGTGGGCATGCATACTTTGGTTCCTACTCTGGTTGATTGTGATCGCATCAGGTGTCTAGGTTCTAGTTTTGTTGTTTGGTGGAGTTTTGTGGCAGTTGTACTAACTTGGGTGGTTTTTTTTTTCAACATGATAAAAAAAATTTTGGCTCGACATGGGTGTGGAATGTAAAGGCTTGTTAATGGATAATGGTGATTTTGGCAACATCGAATGGTTCTTTTTGGGAAAATGGTGTAAATTTGGTTTCCCCTGTTTGGTAAATGATTATAGGCAACCTTTTGGGGAATCTCTAAAATGAAGTTGAAATTTGTTTTGAAATGAAATACATATGAAATTTAATTGCAATTGAGTTAGATGCTTGTTGTTCCCTTGATCTATAAAAGGGATTTCAAGGCTCATTGCAAGAGGTTCGAGTTTTGAGTTTCGTGATAGTCTAGGTAGAAGCTAAGTTCAGGAAAGAGCATATTGTAGAAAATATTAATGAATAAAATAGTAAATTGTCTTGGTTTTGGGTCATGTATGTAATGAATCTTAAATTAGTTTTATAGAAGTCACATATATAGAAGAAAATATTAATTCTCAAGCATGTACTCTCCTTTGCAATTCTCTTACAGATTACAGATGAAAATGATCAATGAACTTTTTTTTGTCTCAAGTTGTTTTAATTGGATGTGTGAATTTTTTTTGCTTCAATTCAAATATTTAATTAAATGCTTAAATGAAGTCATTGGTCTATGAGTGGAGAGTGCAGGATTTGGTAAGAATTAGTGTTCTAGATCTAGAGAGTTGAGTTCTACAAAGTAGTATGATAATAGTTCATCAATGTTTGAATTAAATGGCTAATATATTATTGGTTATTGCATATTTGACTCCATTAACCCAATCGATGAAGCACTGGTCTATTTGTTAAGAAATCTTGCAAATAAATGAACTAGTGATACTTCTAGCTATGGTTTTAAAATGAGAACAAAATTCATTAGAAATATTTTAATTATGAAGTACAAATGTGAAGTATTCCTTGATTCCTATCAAATAAATAAATATTTACTGCAAGGTCTACCAAATCTATAGCGAATTATTTTTATTTTCAATTAATAGGAATCGATCTGTGTATAAAATGTGTTCTTAATTAGACCAATATCACTTGAACACAATAAGGAACACCCTCCTAGGTCCCATAGAGCCTAAAGAGTAGGAGTGAAGGTATCATAATACTTTTCTCATTTGTTGGCCACTAGCTTTGAAGTTTCTTAAGTAGAAGGGTTGGCCACCCTTTAGAGAACTTCAAGGTACCAAATCTACAGTGAATTATTTTTATTTTCAATTAATAGGAATCGATCTGTGTATAAAATGTGTTCTCAATTAGACCAATATCACTTGAACACAATAAGGAACACCCTCCTAGGTCCCATAGAGCCTAAAGAGTAGGAGTGAAGGTATCATAATCCTTTGCTCATTTGTTGGCCACTAGCTTTGAAGTTTCTTAAGCAGAAGGGTTGGCCACCCTTTAGAGAACATCAAGGTTCTACTGGAAAAAAACACCAAAAGAATTGGTGAGTCTGCTAGGGAAAGATTTTAATCTCCAATTGCAAACTGTTGTATTTCAGATTCAATTATTTTGTGAATTTGAACTTTAGTTCAAATGTTGAGAAGCTTTTGGACCTAGAAATGTTTTGGTTGGAGCAAATTTCAAAGAATTTGAGTGTGACTCCGCTGGTGGAGAAGACCTAGAATGAGATTTACCTTTGAAGGATATTCATATTGTTTGAAGTTTAATCCTCTATAGAAGAGGTGGTGAATCTATCTAAAGAACTTGATAAAGAATACATAAACGTTCCATATCTTGCAAATTTGTAGTCAAGGAAGAAAGATTGATAGTTGCTACCAATTTCCAGGTATTTTCATAAATCTAAAGAAAATATTATTGAATTTGTAGACGATTTATGAGAAATCTTCAGGAAGTAAAATGCTAATGATTCCCAATTACGTGAAATAGCACTAAGGGAATGTTAGTGGTGATTTTGCATGTTTCTAAAGTGTAAATTGAAATTCATATATTATGATGAAGAAGCATGTTATATTTTAAGATCTTAAGCAAAATAGATATGAGGTTTGCATTGTAAAGGCTTAAGATCATAATTGTAAAGGGAATTTGAATTTCCTTTTGCAATTACAAGGTAGATCTGATAAGACATGTAACAAAGTGTGAAAAAATGCATTATCCATTTATGCACCTTGGTAGAGAACCAAATATAAAAATGTATAATGGGAAACCTTTTTCATATCAAAGAAATATCAGTATCGAAAGGTACAAGGCTATAAGTTTTAGTAACATTTGTGGTTACCCAAATGCTATACCATCTAAGATTAGATAAAAGGTACCAAAATTCAATGGTGGAAAGTCTGAATCAACAAGCAAACACTTGCAAGAATTGATGTGATGGGAGATTACGAATTAGATTTTGAGGATGTTGTCATGAAATTGTTTGTTTAGTCTCTAAGAGGAGATGCAAGAGATTGGTTCTCATATCTACCAACATCTTCTATACATTCATGGGATGAGTTTAAAGTAGTGTTCATCGAGCAACTGGTGAAAGGATTGACCCAATCTTAATAAGGCCAAAGTTCATGAGTGTGGAGAAGGAAGAGGATGAGTTAGTCCCCTCTTTTAATCTCAGATTTTCAAGGATAACGAGAGAGGTCCTTGAAAGCATAAGACCAAGTGATGTAGAATGTTTGGTTGTGTACTTAGGTGCATTTGATAAAAATATGAGTTACCTATTAAGATACAAAGAGCCCACAACATTGCATCAAGTATATCAAATTGCTATAGATATTGAGAACAACTTGAAATATTTAATGATGAAAGGGTATTCAGCCACTGGTATTGGCCATCCTAGTACATTTCATGTAAATAGAACCAGTGGATCAATCAGTAGAGATCTATGTCGAGATGATAAACCCCTTATTGTTCCAATTCATCCATCACCACAATACGAGGATCATAGTAAGCTCCAAGTTGAATATCCACGAGATCAAAGCAAAGCTAATTAGATGTCTTCCATTAAAAGATTGTGTGAAATGAAAAGGCACAAAGGAGAATCACATTATGACTTGTTCTCTATATTTTTGGATGCTTTGTTGGAGGTACCCAAAAGTCTCAGACTAGAAGATTCTATATGCATTGATCTATTTTGTGAAATGTACCAATTCAGACTGAGTACCTTGCCAAAGGAATTGAAGCCTCACAATTTGGGCCAAGTAATTGATTGGATAAAGATTGTAGAGGGAGCTACAAATAATTATTTACAACATGTGATGCCACTAAATGTTAGTGGGTGTTGTCCTATTGAGAATGATTAGAGAATAGTTCCAAGAAATGAAGAAATTGCATTAGAATATGAACATCCATTCTACTATACGAGAGTGTGTAATGATTGTAATCAATTCACAAATGACATATCTACAGATTAGTATAGTAGTGATGGAGATGAAGATACACAATATGATAATAGAAGGGATGTTCCTGTCTTGTGTCCTTGGGATGTCTTGAATAGTGATGAAGTGGAAGAGGTACAAGAGGTTATCCTAGGTCATGATTTAATCAATAGAAATGGTGCTAATGTTGATGATGCCTTGTCACAAACCAATGATTAAGGTATTGAAAATGAAATTTTACACATCCAATCTAATGAACCTAAATGTAGTCTTAGTATTGATGAGTTTTCATGCTATGGTAGTTGTGATGGCATTGAGTCATATCATTCCTCTATGTACAATGATTATTTTCATGGAGTGGATATGGAATCCTTTACTTCAAGGAGATATGCTAACAACAATGGGAATGTTTGTTTTCTTGGGAGTGAACAATTTTCTTCACATGGAGAGTTTTCAGAACATGAGCTAATGATGTTGACTAAAAATGATGTGGGAGAAGTTGAAGATAATTCTATATGCTCTTCAAGTGATTATTTTTATTTTGACCATGATGATGATTTGTAAGATTTAGATCTTCATGCTAAGGAAGAAAAAGATGCCATGGCAACCATGAAGATAATAGATAATCTTTTATTTGATGAGCCTCCATCCCCACCAACTAATAGGATTGATGATATTTATTGGTGTAGAGATAACCCACTTTTTGAGAATTCTGATGATGCATTTGATGCATGGTCAAGATATGGCCATGAGCAAAAAAAGCATTACACAAATAAGTTATTTGGAAGTAGTGCTTATGAATCTTTCATATTCAGTACTGATGTTGTAGATAAGATCAAGGATCCAAAGGAGATTGAAGTCTCTAAGTGTTTCTATCAAGAATGTATTTTCCCTTATGAGGATGATCCAAAAGTGCTTTAGTCACATGAAGGATGAAATGGTGCAAATATCCATACTATCAACTATTCACAAGTAAATGAACAAATTACATTTGATGGATACTTGAAAGGTGATTCTGATTGGCCATCAATGGAGCATGTTACTAGAGTGAGTGATGAAGAATATGAAAACACGAATGTCACTATTCAAGGTGTTGATCTTGAATACAATGCTACAAATAATGAAGATGTTGATGAACATGTTGGTTCCTCAGCTGCTCGTGCATGTTTGTGTGAGGTTGAGTTTGAAAGGTTAGCTACTTAGGACAATGATGGTGTATACATTGATGAAAGAGGAGGTTCAGTATTGAATGACCAAGTTATGGATCATGATGCACATATGGATCATGAATTAACACTAATTCCCATTAACAATGAAAGACAATTTGATCTGTGTGTAGGTTAGCCAAGTGATGCAACTGACATGGTGTATGATGTTCATCAATATAAATGTGCAATTGAATTCTTTTTTGATGCTCCTCATCTTCTTAACATGATTATGGATATGTTTTCATCCAATAAGGATAGTGTTTCTATGGAAGAGAACAAAGATATTTTCCCAAATAATAGTGAACAAAATTTGAATCATGAAGGTCTGGATATGTACCCATGTTACAATGACTAGTACAAAGATGTACCTGAATATGCATCTTTTGTTTTTGATATATTTGGCGATGATTTTTGGCCTAGCATACAAAAAAGTGTCTATGAAGGATTCTATTTTGATGTAAAAATTGAATGTGATGTCAAAGTTCATGATCAAATGCAATATGAGTTTTTCACTTTTCCATTTCAATTAGATAAGCATATATTGGTACAAGCTAATGAGCATGGTAGTTTTGTAGCATGTATGATCGATTGTGCTAATCAAAATGGAGCTGACTGTGTAAGACTGCTTGGTAGAAGTGTTGATCCATTACATATATTTGAGGATAAGGTCTTTGACAAAGGTAAGAACTACTTTCAAGTTTGGGGGGCCTGGGGACTCCAATTTGGGAATTGAAGCCTATTGAATCGAGGAGGCTTCCAAAATTCACATGGAAACATGTTGTATAGCCTTGTAAATATTGTATATAGGTTTGGTGTGTTTCCTTTTGGTTGTTTATGCTTGCCTTGTCTGGGTAAGCTCTTGGGTTTTATGCTTCTTTGCCGGTTTACTTCAACTTGTGATTTGAATTCTCGCCATACCCACCAGGGGTATGCATCCCTGAGCATGAGCCACTAATAGAGATTCCAAAAATTTTACAAAATTTTGAGAAATTCCTGGTTTTGATCATAATTGTGAGCCTTTGTGTCCAAGGTTGGGTTAGGGTTTTGGTCTAGAAACCCTCATTTTGCAAATTTTCATCATAAACCCTTTGGCATTTTAATTCTATGTTGACTTGCTAGAGCCAGTCCCCGGTCACTTAAGTCACCACTTAATCCATCAGAATCATACCTTTACTAGCCCCTTTGTCTAGGTCCACTGGTCACATCATGCTTTTTATCAATTTAAGTTTTTCCTAAGTTAGACCAAAATATTTTGTGAAAAGACTTAAGTCTTAAGAGTTTAATCTTGAGGGTCAAGTCACATCGACCTAGTCATGGCCCCATTTTTAAGACTAATGTTATTTGCATGTACAGAGTTGATGGTAGTCCAATTGCAAGATTTGATCTAGGCCATTTATCGCTCTCCCTGCGGGACTTAAACAATAATTAATTTCAAGCCATAGGGTCAGCGAGATTTCAACACATGTTTCTCTATAGATATGGGGCATGTTCTTTGAAACTAAACCCAATGCTTCAAGGTTTTGATCCAACAGATGAGATGCAATGGTGAGATTTAATCTCATTTGTCCCCTGCTCACCCCACGTGATTTAGATAATGCTTTGTTTAAACTTGTAGGGTCAATGGGCTTGTGACACATTGAGCTTCTCCTCCATGGGGAAATGAATAGTGGAGCCCACAAATCAGTCTGTTGGCACCTAGTTGGATGAATACCATTGGTCAGGGATTGGTAGGTATTAGTGAAGGGGATTCAAATATAATTAACTCAATTTGAGTCACATGATACACCACTTCATCAGGAAATTAATGACCAACATTTAAAACTAGAAATGCGAGGATAATAACTATTTTTCTCGACATGAGTTGGCATTAATGGTAGGAGGCATTTGCAGGATTAATCAAGTTTGATTCTAATGCATGTGAACAATTACTCCCCTATAATAATTGAATTTGGTACAAAAAATTTCATGCACCTCACCTGGGAGATTAACAGTTGTGAAGTGGGATCCAACGGTTGATCATCTGCTCACTCGTGTGGCTTTCATTGAGAATTGATGATCAACATGATCAAATTGCTTGATAAATGTGGATTGATGGCTTTCATTTTCACCATTGCAATCAAGAGAAAAAATTCTCTAATTCCATGAGAAGAGTTTTCTATATTTGCGGAGTCTTGTCCTCAATGAAAATGAGCAAGTTGGTTGTTTCTGCTTCCCTAGTGTGGAAGTCTCCAAGGCTCAACTTGCAGGGATCACACAATAATTTTCTAGAGGGTGAAAAGAGCATTCCTAGAGTTGCTTCAACTCCTAAGGAAGAGGGTAAGAAAGAGGCCCATGGAAAGAAGACTATGCAAGTTGCTGTGAGGAGAAAGTATCAGTTAAGGAACCAAGTTGTGACTGGAGAAATGATAGATGTTAAGGAGAAGGAACTTGCAAAGTTTGTAAGGGAATTGAGGAGAAAGATCAGGTATGGTTGAGGTTCTCTTGGATGACATAATTCTCCTATCGATATTTCAAATAGCCCCTCAAAAAATGAAACTAAGATGGATTTCAATTATCGCTAGTATCTTATGGCTATGACTGAAGTGCCAAATTTGGATGACGAGGTGATAGTGGTTGCCCCAATTTTAGTGAAGACACCAAGTGGGAATATTCATTCTATTTCTAGCAAGGACACTGATGAAGAAGAAGTGGTGGCTCTCCCAACCTCTGCGGGGACACAAAGTGGGTGTGTGTACTTTGGTTCCTGTTACAGTTGATTGTGATCACATCAGGTGTTTGGGTTATGGTTTTATTGTTTGGTATTAGTAGTGCTCTGGTGGAGTTTTGTGGTAGTTGTACCAACTTATGTGGTTTTTTTTTTTGATGGCATGATAAAAAAAATTTGGCTCGACATGGGTGTGGAATGTAAAGGCTCATTAACAACTAATGGTGATTTTGGTGGCATCAAATAGTTCTTTTTAGGAAAATGGTGTAAATTTTGTTTCCCTTGTTTGGTAAATGATTACAGGTGTGAACACCAAACCTACACAAGCTAATAATAGATCAACAAAAAAAATTCAAACATGTTAGAAAAGAAAATATAATGCTCCCTATGAGATTCTTTAGCCAAATTCAAAGAAACCATGAAAATAACAAGAAACTTAATGAAAGATAGCATGTAATCTAAATTGAACTAGCTAAACCTTCATCCCATAGGGGGAGTGGTGCTCCTTTGATGTGGAAAGAAGCCCTTTCCCAATCCCTTTGATAAGCTTGATGATTGAATGTGACTCCAAGTATGAAAAATGGCTATAATCTAGCTAAAATGGATGAGAATGATGGAATTCTATGAACTCAAATGGCTATAGTGATAATGCATGGAGTTGTGGATCTATATTATGAAAATGATGCCTCTATTTATAGAAGAAAAGGGTTGAAGAATGAGAGGATTTGATGAATGTGGGATAAATTGAGAGCCAATGAGAATGTGCCAAGTGTCACAATTCTATTGGAGGAAGGTGGAGCACATTTTGGGAAATGTGTGAGTGGAGGAGGATGGAAGAGAAGTAAATGTTGTTGGTTGAGAATTTGAAATTGGTGTAAGAGGAATTGAATGAGATGTGAGAGGATGTAAGAGGATTTGAAAGGTTGTAAGAGAAGTTATTGCAAATGTGAAAGGTTTTTGAAAACCTTTGGAGGGAAATTGAATAAGAGGTGGTTGAGAGGAATATTCCTCAGAATATTCCTTTGTGAGGATAATTGAGGAATTAGATAATTAGAAGAAATTGATTTTATGTGTAACCTAGTTAGTTGACCATGGTTGATTTAACTTTTGAGGAGTTAAAAGTTGGTGTATTTGATAATGATGATTAGAAAGCTGATTTAGGATTAATTAATTGGAGTGAATTAGGAGATATGAAATTTGATTTGATTGATTTTTAATTAAATGAGAGGATTAAGAGAGGATTTAATTAAATGATTTGATTTAATTAATTAAGATGAATAATTAATTAGAAGAAGGGTGAATTAATCCAATAAATTTAATTATTTGATTAATAGTTGAATGTGTTGACTTTAACTATATAATGTTGATTATTCAATTAAGTGATCAATTTGAGGTGATTTTAGAAGAAATGGTGTTAGTTGATCAGAATTAGATGCATAGTATCAATTAGAAATTTTTTGATGTCTACATTTTTCCCCTCTTTGAAGTGAAGCACCTACTGCGTCGGTTCAAAGAATAACACTGCCATGATCAAAATTCAAATTTTATTGATTTTTTCAAATGGCCTACACTTCCCTAGTGGAAGATTTATACTGCTACACTATCCCCTCGAGAGATCGGGCAAAAAATTGCAAAATTAGGTCAAGCTCATGAAAAAAGTTCAACAATGATTCAAGAGTAGAAAACAACCCACGAGATGCGAAATTAGGCTCACACTGACAAAAAAGGGTTAAAATGGACTTTGTTCAGGTAAAAACAAATTAAATGGGATAAAAAACCCTTAAAAAATACCCAAAAATCCCAAAACAAATTTCATATAAGGGGTTAAGAGGGTCATTTTCAAATCATTTGCTCACTTTCCTTTTAGAGATTTTAGCGATTTTTCTCTAAGGTGTTGATGGAATGGCTGCTCGCGTTCTCAATAGACATCAGCCAGATCAAGTTCGTGAGTTCCAGCGGCCTCAAGTCATTGGATCCCCGATATTCCTTTTGAAACTTTTCTCATTATTCATGTTTTTCATGCATTTATTAGGGTCTCCTTAGGTCGGCCAAAATTGACTCTCTAGGGCATCATTTTTGTCATGGGTAGTGTCGCTTTTGTAAATGTCAATCCACATTTGTAGAGTACTATTATGTGGTGCTCTAGGGTTCTAGAGTCACACAAGAAATTCTGACTCGCCTTTGCAAGATTGTGTCACACGACCTTAGGAGGTTTTGGTGTTGCGTAGAAATGTCGACTCACCTTTGGAGAATAGCATCGCTTTTGATTATAGCGTCACATTTGCAAGACGCAGAGCATCACTTTTGAAAATGTTGCACTGCTTTTGACATGATGACTCGCTTTTTCTTTTAAAGGATTTTTTAATTTTCAAAAGGTTCCATTTTGCGATTTTTTGGCATCATGCATGTTTTGGTTGCAGGAGGTCCTACCGGTGCTCCATTCGAAGGAGCATAGGAGCTGGTTTCTATACCAAGCTAGGAATTTGTCAGATTGGGCCCTTTTTTTCCTTGGAGTGATTGGATTTGGCCACATTGCTCAGATTCCTGAGGTGTGGACACACCTTGCGATGATGACACCTTTGGTCAAGAGATGGTGGAGTGAGACTTGTTCATTCCACCTATCAACTGGTGAGGCCACCCTCACCTTGGAGGATGTGTGGAGGATCCTATGGATCCCTATTCATGGTGAGCACATCATCTATGACGTCAATGCTGATGGTGATTCCATTTTTTCTTTATTTGGCATTGACTCTTATGAAGTTGACAGTAGCCACATAGACCTCCGCCGATATGAGGGGATTTCCCCTAATTTGACATTGTTCATTGGCACATTGATCTCAGGAGTCCTTTTTCCCAATCGGTGATCCCAAGGATGTAGTGTTGGCTAGGGGATCGTTTGGTCTCAGATGATGGAGGAGATGACCATCTATGCCTAGGGGCCAGTCATCCTGGCCTCATTGTACCATGATATGTACCAGGTTGTATACATCAGAGCCCACAACATTGGAGTGGGCGTCACTCTTCTCCACATGTGGGCCTATGAGCATATTATTGTTTTGAGGCCACAAATTCTAGATGTCCAGACCATCTGTGATGATCGTGCAACATACAGATATGAGGGGATGACTACCCTCCACTTCACATGTATCATAGACCTCTTGCATTGGAGGCAGGTTTTGGAAGAGATGATAGTTTTTATGTGGAGGCCTTGGCTCCACTTTCCTAGATGGCACGATGATGATCATCATCTTTTCTAATATCAATAGTCTTGATATATGTAGGGGCATGAGCATTACATGGTTGAGCAGTACCTCCTAAATAGGGTTTCTTTCCAATTCGAGGAGGTGTAGGATGCACCTGATGATGCACAAAGAGCCATTTTTGCTTGCAAGTCCAGAGAGGCAACATGGGATAGAGGATCCCACCCCAGCAGGTGATCAACAATTTTAGACAGATGGTCATGGTGCCATGGGTATACTTTGATAGTACTACAGATGTAGGGACAACCCAGGCTTATGATGCATACTGGCGGGCTAATGCCCCTATTTGTTTGACATTACTAGTAGTGCCAGCTATAGGTAGAGGATAGGTTAGGGGACCGAGGATTGGCCAAGTTCCATAGCAACGAGGAGGTTAGCCATAGGATGAATAGGATAGGGGTGGAGATCACAACAGAAAGATCCCACCATTGGTGACACCTGTTGGGCAGAGGCCACTGGTCCAACCACCATAGTAGCCACACATGCCACCCCCACCACCACCACCAGGTCTCGATCCTAGGGATGACCAGATAGTAGCGCTATAGGCACATGTACAAGTTTTGATAGGGTAGCTTCAACAAGCCCACACTCAATTTTAGACATTGGTCGAGGAGAGGGACCAAGCTCGGTAGGAGGTGGTGCAGGAGCGCTAGATGAAGCAGGAATTCAATATGGCCCTAGCACTAGAGATAGGATGGAGGCAACAACTAGAGGCTACAACATAGCAGATTCAAGGACATTCCATGGTTCTGGCTGAGATGTATGGCTGAGCAATGCAGGAGGCCTCGTATTACAAGGTCATGTACTCTAGAGTTATGGCACATGAGTGATGGGAGCTAGATTTCACCCACCTCAGTTAGATTACTCCCACAAGACCCCTTGTGTAGGCACATTAGGGAGACCATCAGGGTCTCACCATCAGAGCTAAGGCAACCATCATGAAGGCAGATAGAGTGAGGGCAGGTCAGGATATTGATAGTACACAAGGACACACTTTTTGTACAACCTAATTATGATGTGTATACATTCATTGGCTTAGTATTTTTACTAGCCTCTTGTATATTCGATAATGATACTATATATTTGATTCTGATGTATCATGACATTCAAATTTTTTGATATATATATGAGATGACTTGTGATGCATTTATATATGATGTGATGTTTATCTTATTTGATGTGACGTGCATATATATATGAATGGATGGATGCATGTAATGTTTATTTTATGATGTGATGCAATATTATCAATGTATGATGGATCTATGTGGATGTACTTTTATATGATGGATGCAAATGTATTTATGGATGATGGATGCAATGCAATGATATGTTTTATTTCTTTTTTAGTATCTTTTCTATATGCAATATGATGATGCAATATGTATGTATGCATGATGTAAAATGTGATGTTTTAATAATGCTCGTGTGGTCATGCGATGGATGATAATGCAAATGTGATGTTATTCCTATCTTCTTTTTCCCTACCTTTTCGATATGTGATATATGTATGATGATGCAACATGTGATGATGCCTATATGATTATGTAATAGATGTTTTATGAAAATTTATGGTTTATGAGATGCTTAGAATAACCAATCTATATTATGAAAAAATGCAATGTATGTGAGATGATTGATGTTTCCTATTATGCAGTATGCTAACATTTTGTGAATGTAGGACAAATGCATATATAGATGTTTTTGTTTTTGAATGTCATGATACTATGTTAGTGTTACTATTTGGGAAAGATAGAAGAAAGAGAAATTAACCCTTGACTTCAAGATATAAAAAACATGATGATGATTGCTTATCAGAGATTAGGGATATAAAGAGCTTACTTACCTTATTTTTGATAACACACATAGATATGATGCATCTAAGTATAAAGAACCAGGATGACGTTGTACCTAGTGCGATGGAATTTGAATTGGAAATCAGATAGGAGTATCCTTGTTCACAATTGGCATAAAAAACCCCATTTAGAATGAAGTTTGGATATTTCAAACATCTCAGACCAAAACATAGAAAGGAAGAACCTTCCCATGTGATCAACAAGATATTCAAAACACCCTTCCTATAGACCAAACAACGTAAGCATGAACAAGGTTATATTACAAGAATATCCAACAAGCACAGTAGATAAAAAGATAATGATCAATTCCCCATTCCTTTCTCTCTAAATCGTTTTGTTTAGACATCATCAAGAGGTCATTGGAATGAGCGCAATAAGATAAATCAACATGACAAAGATCAAGTAAACAAACAAGCTAATGTTCTTCATACATCTATCCAAGACTAAACTATGGTGATGCCCGGTGTTCATGCCCATTGTAGGAAGGATGCATCCTAGGACATGATTTTATCAAATGATTTTGGGACTAACTAGATGATGGGATATTAATACCAAGAGTTTACCAACTTGTTTACCTACTGATCTAGACTTGAGACCTTGACATTTGAGTTCTCACTTTCGAATTCCTATACTTGTTTCCAATTGTTTCATGAAAGGTTGGGGGTGATGATGATTTATTATGAGTGGATGTTTATTGCGGGTGAACATGAGATGGGACAATTGAATTTTGGGTTTTTTGAATGTTTTTGGTATTTTTAAAATGTTATGAGGCTATTTTTGGTATTTTCGAGATGTTTTACAAATGTTTTTGATTTTCAAATTTTTGAATGTTTTGGTGTTTTATGAGATTTTAACCAAGAACCTAACCTGAAGACCTATCCTAAGGGCCTCAGGGGCTGATCAAAGATTATCCTTTCCTATGTTATATATGTAGAGACCATGTTGTTCGACTGACATAGACTCATTTATTGATGAGATATGAACAATGTATTTCCAGTTTATTGTGATAGACTTCTAAAGGAATCACCTAATGTGTCTTGGGGGCATATTGATGATGGCCTTTCCTACATTCAAGCTTAGAGACCCGTAGTTTGACAAATATGTTTTTGAATTTTCCTAACTTTTTTGACCTATTTTTGGATTTTGACATGTTTTGGATGTTTTGGATTTTATAATTTTAAGGAAGACTTCAAGAATATACATGAATCCAATCCAACATGGGTATAAGAACATGCCCCTAGCATGGTGCGATAGACTAATCTGATATCAATAGGACAAACTAACCTTAGGAATGGCACCGAGTAGTACTAGGAGGGATCATGATACAAACATAGGATCAAGATATGATGCAGATGTAGATGGGTGTCAAAAGGATTAATGGAATGTGATGGATGAATGTTGTAGAACAAGCCGCAAAGATCATGGCGGATGGAGAGTGCTTATTTTACACAAGGTGTTTGTTTGTCAAGTTTTCACCAAGGTACTTGCCGAAAGTGCCACCAAAGTGGTTTTCACTAGAGGATGATTTTTTTCTTTATTATTTTCAATCCTTTTTCTAATTTGTTTTTTTGATTTTTATATTTTTTAATTTTTTTGATTTATACCTTGCAAGTTTAGGCATAATTTTTTTTGAGATGGGAGCTATTGATAGGCTCCTACAAAGGCTCATATTCTGTGTGGATAGTTAATATGCTCTTGATTTGTAGCTCGCTATGATGATGAAGGGTCCCAACCAATTGGGTTCAAAATTTTCCTTGCTATCTGCATTTGGTACATTTTTTTGATTCTCCTAACTTGAAAGGTCTAGGCTCCTGATCTTCTTGTTGTTGCTCCTCTTGAGATGGTTCTGATAGACTTGCAGATGGTTCAAGGCATCCATGCACCGCTCATCCAATAGTTCTAGCTTGTTCAACCATGAGACCCAATATTATTTGTCAGTAATTAGGTTTTGTAGTGATATTCTTAAGGATGGGAGCTCGATCTCAATGGGAAGGATGGATTCTAATCCATAGACCAAGGATAAGGATGTTGCATCTATAGGCATGCAAATACTTGCTCAGTAGGCCCATAAGGTGGGATTTATCTGTAAGTGCTAGTCATGACCAACTTCATTGACTATCTTCTTTAGAATTTTCAAAATGGTTCTATTAGAAGCCTTAGCTTGGTTGTTTCCTTTGGGGTAGTATGGAGTAGAGAAGCGATGTTGGATATTGAATTTTTGGCATAGTTATTGAACATCCTTGTTTTTGAAAGATGTCCCATTATTTGAGATAAGGGCTTGTGGAATACCATAGTGGCAAATGAGGTAGTTCAAGATGAATTTAGATATCTTCTTCCCTATGATCTAGGTCATTGGGATGGCCTCTAACCACTTTGTGAAGTACTCTGTGGAAGTGATAATGAACTTGTGTCCATTAGATGAGGTGGGAGTGAGTTTACCAATGAGATTGAGCCCCCATTATCAAAAGGGCTAAGTTGTTATAATTGGTTGGAGCTCTTGAGCTGGTACATGGATGAGGTCCCCATGCTATTGAAACTGCAAGCACCTTCAAACATAATCATGAGCTTCCTTTTCCATCATAGGCCAATAGTACCTAGTCCTCAGCAGTTTCTTAGCCAAGGTCATACCACTTGAATGTGATCCAAAAATTCCATTGTGTACCTCAGTTAAAGTAGTCAAAGCTTCCTTAGGGTTAAGGAATCATAACAAGGTTCCTTCGATACTCCTACGGTATAGGGTGTCTCCTAAGATAAAAAAGCAGGATGAATTTTTGAAAATTTTTATCTTTAGGTTAGGGGTGATATCAGCAGGGAGGACTCCTATTTTCAAGTATGTTTATATGTCATGATACCAAGGGTCACTAGGACCAATGATTTCATACATGAATTCAGACTCTAGTACCTTGAATACTGGTACGAGAAGTTTCTCTACTAGGAATTCATGTTTATGGACATTGCGTGGGATATCCAGTAGTGATCCGATTGTTGCCATAGCATCTGCTGCTCTATTTTTTTTCCTTGGTATTTTCTCAAACATGATTTCAATGAAGAATTATTTGAGGCTTTCCACCAGTTTCTTGTATGGAATCAATTTTCCATCCTTCATTTGGTATTCATCATTGACCTAGTTGATGATAAGTTGTGAGTCTCCATAGACCTTAAGTGCCATGATCTACCACTATATTGCTATTCTAAGTCCTACGACAAGAGCCTCATACTTTGCAATGTTTTTTGTGTAAGGAAAAGACAACTTATATGACTTTGGTATGCATTATCCTTGTGGTGTGATGAAGAAGACTCCAGCTATGCTTAGGTTAAAGATTGAATCATCAGGGAATTCTGATATCAATGGGTTTTATGAATATATCGGCACCTCTGCTAGTTAGTCTGCAATTACTTGTCCTTCAATGGCTTTTTGTTCTACATATTCAATCTCGTATTCTATTAGGATCATGACCCATTTATCCATTCACCTTATGAGTGTTGCTTTGGAAAGTAGATACTTGAGAGGATCTATCTTGGCAATGAGTTTTATTTGATGAGCCAACATATAGAGCTTGAATTTTTGTGTAGAAAACACTACTACTAGGCAATCCTTCTCAATAAATGTGTAATTTAGCTCATGTCCCACCATAGTTCTACTGATAAAGTAAATAGCTCTCTCCTCATTTTCATCACGCTGAGCTAAGAGAGAACCAAGGGCTATTGTTGTTACGGATATATACAAGATCAATGACTTGTTTGGAATCGGTGACATAAGGACTAGCGGTGTCAGCAAGTACTCCTTGATTTTGTTGAATGATCGATCACATTTCTCATCCCATTTGTATGCTACCCCCTTGTGGAGTAGATGAGAATATGGGATAGCCTTATCTACTAACCATGATATAAACTGACAAATGGATTGGATCCTTCCTTGCAATCCCCTTAACTACTTCAATGTTCTTGGTGCTTCCATCTCAAGGATTTTTTTGACTTTGGAAGGGTCTATCTCAATTCCCCTCACAGATACAATACACCCCAAGATCTTTCCTAATTGTACACCAAAGAAACACTTCTTAGGATTGAGCCTAACCTTGTATTCTTCTAGTCTATCAAATATGGAGCTTAGTGCCACTATGTGATCTCGACACTTCTTTGACTTGGCCAATATACCATCCACATAGTCTTCCACAGTTTTGTGAATCATGTCATGGAAGATTAGTTTCATAGCTCTTTGGTAGGTTGCTCCAGCGTTCTTCAACCCAAATGGCATCATGTTTTAGTAGTAAGTCCCCCACAGATAAGTGAAAGTTGTCTTGTGTTGATCATCTTTGGCTATTATGATTTGATTGTATCTTGAAAATCCATCCATTAGTGATAGCATTTCATGCCCCATTGTCATATCTGTAGACACTAAAAATTGACCTAGGCCTGCAAGCTCTATTTCTCGCTGCTTTCGTCCTAGCATAATTAAAATATTTAATTATGTCATTCAATCCATTTTTCATCTATTAATTAAATAATTTTTAATTATTTAATTAATTCAGGTCCCTTTATTCTTCCTGGTTATTTAAATAAATAAATTCTAATTATCTATTATCTAAATGCATCGCTAATTATCTAACATCTCCCTATAATTAAATAAACTTCTTGATTTATTTAATTATTTATGTCCACTAGTTCTTCTGGATTATTTAAATAAATAAATCTTGTTTATTTATTTAAGTACATCAATAATTTATATTTTCCTCTTCTAATTAAATAAATTCTTTAATTTATTTAATTATGGCCACATGTCATTTTCCCCATTTTAAATAAATAAATAAATGATTACTTATTTAAAATGGTCAAATTTTCTTATTTTGGATGAAGGTGGGCATTTATTACCTACTGTCATTTGATTCTCCATTTTTGAATTAAAATGATTTTTAATTCAAAAAGATGCCTTTTTGCATGCAAAGGTCAAATGACTTTTATTAATTTGATTTCCTTGCCTTTTTTTAGCCATCCTGTCTCAAGTTTCAATTTGGTTCATCCGTCCGCCTTTTGATCTCATCCATCCATTTGAAATTGTCTTTTCTTATAAAATGGAAATTTTGAATTCATTTTCTCTCTCTCAAGCATTCACATGAATATTCTGGCTCTCATTCAGCTGTCATTTTCTCTTATACTTTGTATACTTTAGAGTCATCTTCATAGTAAAATCCTTTAACACTTGTGTAGGACATGGCATAGTCTTAGGTTGCTCACATAAATCTGAGGGTAAATCATTATTTGTAGCAAGCTAGAAGGTGTAATGGAGATCAACATTGGAGATTGAAGATTTGGGGTAACTGTGTTTCATTTTTTTTCATATTTTATCCCTTGCACTCTATTACTTCTTTGGAGTTTTGGTTTTTATTGCTTCTAATACATTAACCATAAAATTTCCAATGATACATTTGGTGAGCCCGATGTGTTTTTGTGCTTTTTTTTTTGTTTTTGTACGACTTTCTATTTCTATTTTGCAACTACAGGTTTTCGAGTGATGCATTTGAATCCTCCTAAACCGCATTCGCTGCGTTGCGACGCATACGAGAAAACAAAAGACACACTTGAAACATCGAACTACATTAGTGACCTCCGGTGATGCATTCAACATAATCTTTATGCATTTGAGAGGTATTATAATGCATTTGCATGATTCTGATGCATTTGTCTGTAGAACAACGCATTCGGCTGGTAAATTCTGACATAAACTTTTGTGACGCATATGCTCTATCGTAAAGCATTTGTCTGCTTAGTTTTTCTTTTCAGATTGTTGCATTTCTATCACTTCCATCTTTTCTATTTTTCTTGCATCCTTTAGAGTAGTATTTTCTAATTGCTAATGGCTAGTTGTAGCGTGTGGCATTAGAATTGTCGTGGGTCAAAGGAATTTGTTGAAATTACTAACATGTGGGTTTGCAGCACTCGTAAATCAAAGACATATATCCAAACTACTGGCATGTGATTTTGCAGCTACGTTTGTCAAAGACTAATCTTTCAAACCATTTGTTTGTGATTTTTAGTTAAGGAACATTTCCATTTGGTGCACTAAAATGAACTTTTGTTTGCAAGTGTTTGATTGTGCTTGAAAGTGGTAGGTGATTATGCTCTCACCTTGTGAAAACTTGGTGATCAGAAAACTAGACCCACTTTATTTGTTGTAAACCCTGAAGACTTAATAATCGAAGTATCCTCTCCCCTTGCACTTTCGGGAGATCATGGGTGTAAGAGAAATGGTTATTATTTCTAGAAATGGGCCTTCCTTAAGGGAAAAAGTACTCACCTTAAGGGACAACCCGACCGGTAATAGGCTAAAGCCAAGCCACTTCCAGCGGGGATATAAAATGGGTGCTTGAGGAAAATTCAAGTACCATGAGTATGGATGTGCCACACAGATGGAGTAGTACTCCCATAAACCCTATTGAGTGTAACCTCTTTAGGCTGGAGTGCCACCTAATTGGTGATTAATCTCTCGCCCCATGTGTGGCCACTTTAACGGATGCCCTTACTAGACACCTATTATTTTAGAAGCCAACCATTTTCAGTCGTTGCTTGGTATAGTGCAGGGTACAGTATCATGCCCAAAGATACTCACTACTGACTCCCTTGAGTAGAGATAGCAGTTCTTGGGAAGTGACTACCCAAGAATCCAAATTTGGTGTGCCCGTAGAAGTGAGTGTCATGGAGGGGAGCCAATGCCATCAAACTTCTAAGCTATCCACTCTCGAGAAGGAGAGGTTTTCAGCACCAATACGAGGTATATTGGTGGGATATACCAAGTACACAAACCCTTGGCCTATTAGGATCGTGCTTGTCTTACGTGCATTTTCTTACACTAAAACATTGTGCTTGTCAAGTGCTTGCTGGATTTTCAAACAGTATTCACCACGTTTACAATTCTGGACAAAACATTAGACCTTTGACAAATCAGATTTTCTCTCAATACATCAGAAAACTTATTTCTTACAACCTGTGATGCAACTATTGAAAAGCATCTGCTGTCCTGAAACGTATCTGAAAATCCTTGAGGCACAATCTCTCTATTAAACCGCATTTGCTTCCATAAACACTGCATTTGATGGCGTCGCGACACATATGAATCTCACAGAACTGCATTTTCCAAACTATGTTGCATTCGTCAATTCCAAAGTCGCATTCGCTTAAATTGAAACACATTCGAAATACTGTGACACATAGGAGGTCTCAAATGACACATTTTCTTGACAGAAGTAAAAACTTGATACAAAGTCAAATCTAAGTCTAAACACTATCAGCCTATTGTCAAACACTTTTCCAAGAGGATTCTATCAAAAACCAATCTTGAAATTGCTCAAAAAAATTTATCATTCAACCATTAGTTTTCATTTTTGACCCTAGGATTAAACTTTCAAATTTTTTGATTTCATCCATTAGGCTTCATAATCATAATTTTTGGCATTAGCTTGTCCCTATGTTTTCATCTTTGCATACTTTGGATTAGGTTGACCTCATCACAATTTGCAAAATCATTTCTTTCGAAACTAGGTTATCTTGGATTTAGTCTTCATTCCTATTTTCAGTCATTGTCCCTTTTGTGAGAATTTCTAACTCAACATTCTAGTTAAGAAAACTCACTAGTCATCTTGACCTTGTCACTTTGTAGTTTTCAACAAGTCCTTTTGTAACCAAAATTGAAAACAAAGACTAAGCTTAGAGTGTCTAGGTATCCTTGTCTCCAAATTACATTCTAGTTTATACCTTGCATACTTTATTCCCAAAAATACAAAAATATTATTCATCCTAGTTGTCATTTTGAACCTAGACTTTGCATTAGTTGCCTCTTTAGTCAACATAATCATCTTAGTCCTTATTTTGCACCTTGTCATCATCATCATCATCCTGGTCATAATTGTCACTTTAGCTTTTCAACATTATGCATCTCCTTAGGAAAACATTATCATCTCATTGCATCATCAACCTTTATCGCACAAAAAGACAAAAAACATAGACTAGTGTCATACTCGCATGGTCATTATCTTCATTTGAGCAATTTATTTTGATGGTAGAAACAAGACTTCAATGAAAGAAAAAACAAATGGCAGACTTTGGACAAGACTTTGAAAACAACACCAACATCAACACCAATTCCAGTGACTGGATTTTTGATGACCCGTTTGGCAATATGAATGCACAATCTTCCATGAACATGTCAGCTTCCTTTCAAAATCCACTTTTTGAACAATTCATACAAAGATACCAAAATGGAAAAGTCTATGCTGAAAACTTAGAGGCAGCAGCCGAAAATCCTGAAGTTGCTTCATTTTTGGAAGAATTAGTCTTGAACAATCCTGAACGATACCTCGCTATGCTCTTAGACCAAGGCACAAGATTACCAAAAGGCTTTGACATTAATACCATACAACTTGTCTCTCCTAATAATACGACACAAAACACAACATCCCAACATGACAAGAACAATACCTCGACCAATAGCATTGTCGTTACTACTCAAGTTGTCACTACCACTATTAATGCGACATCTAGTGGCACCATAAATCAAAACACCTCCTCTTCAACCAACACGACACCTACAGGAGGAACATCTACTATGACTGTGACTAAAATGTCCACATCATCTTCACAAACGATAGGAGTTACCCTTTCATAGTCCATGCCTACAACGTCCATATCATCTTCACAAATGATAGGAGCCACCTTTGTGTCCGCATTAGTAGGAATCACCTCTTCAAATCCTATGTTCGGCTCTTTAGCTATGAAAATGGGGGCATCTTCATCACATCCTTACAGTGGAACCCCATTTAATCCCTCTGGATGAAACTCACGATGCGTTTTCATTCAAGGCCCTCAACAAAACATTAACACATCATCACAAATGAATATCCCACATGGACAAGGGCACAATACGCATATACCACATGGGCACTTTCAAGGACCTAACACTACCATGCCACATGGGAAATTATTTCAACATACACAAGGCACTCAAATGATGCAACAAATGAAAACCTTTGGACATCAAACAATTTAAGGACCTCAAATACAAACAAACATGGCTGGGTCACATATTCCCACATACTCATCCCAGATTCATACTCAACAACATATTCCTACTCACAACTGGCAATATCAGCAAACACCTCAT
Organism: Sequoia sempervirens; assembly: GCA_007258455.2. Lineage (NCBI taxonomy): Eukaryota > Viridiplantae > Streptophyta > Pinopsida > Cupressales > Cupressaceae > Sequoia > Sequoia sempervirens. Next base: position 768,849,636 of record VDFB02058242.1, read on the forward strand.
CAGAACATACCGTACTTTTAGGCAACCAATGATCCCATTGTACACGCCTTGCTAGTAAGAGTGGATGACCTTAAAAAATAGAAGGAAAACATGAAAACCTCTGACAAGAAGATGCAAATTCCATATGACTTATGTCCATATCCTTTTGATACAACTTTGTACATGCCACCATTTCCACATGGTTATGTGGCTCCAAACTTCAACAAATACAAGGGTAAAGAAAATCCACTTGACCACATCAGAGAGTTCATAACAAGTTGTGTGGATATTGCTCATGAGCACAAATATCTAATGTAATTGTTTCCTAAAAGCCTTGCAGGACTAGCCTTAGAATGGTTCTATACACTACAACCTGGAATACAGTCATGGAAAGAACTTGCTAAAAAATTCATGAAAAATTACACATACAACATTGACACAGACACCTCCATTACCAACTTATGCCAGCTCACACAAGAAGATTTAGGTGAAAATTTTTTACCATTCTTTAAAAAATGGAGAGGCCTAGCGAGTCACTGTCATATAGACATACCTGAAAAGGAAAAAACTAACATGTTCATACAAATGTTATTAGGTCCACTGAAAAATGGCTTACATGTTCATTGTTGCACAACTTTTGTGGACCTAGTTGAATGAGGTGTCCAAGTTGAACAAGCCCTCATTGCTGAAGGAAGACTAAAATATGGTCCCAAAAACACAAATGCAAACCCTCCTTCTACCAACAAAAACAAATACTGGTTTAAGAACAAACATGTCACCAACGATGGTGTAGTTGATGCTAAGGTTGTCAACACTATGGGTCCTATGATTACTCTAAAATGGACACAACCAAAAAACACATAGATGATGATACAAACCTATGCTGCTAATGCTATCCAGAAAAATTAGAATAACCAAGGTAGCCAAAACAATCAAAATCAAAGGCAGCCTAGACAACCAAGACAATTCCATAGAGGCCGCACATACACCCCCTTGGGTGAGCCTATTGAAGAAGTTCTCAAGAAATTCCTTCAAAATGGTGTCATCACACTTGAGGACCCAAACCATACGACCCTAGGTAGTTTAAACCATCTTGGTGGGATGATAATGCATTTTGCGACTTTCATCGAATAAAAGGACATAAAACTTCTTCCTGTAAAAAATTGAAAAATATGGTACAAGAACTTATTAAAAAGCATATCATTGAAGTCGGTGGACAACAGTTTGCTTCTAATGCAGATCATACAATACACAAAAATCCACTGTAGGATCATGGTTCAGGAAACCCTTCTACGTCAAACCCTAATAACAACAATCGTGCCAACCATGCCTATATTGGATATGACTATTCCGGGGGCCTATCATACATCACATTAGAACAACTGATGAACATGTTTGCATAGTCACCATCAGAAAGGCCCCTGAATGCAATGTCACTACCCGCACCAAAAAGGTCACCATAGCCGGCCCTTCTCCCCCTAGACAACCAAAGGTAACAATAGCAGGCATGTCCACTTTGCAGCCACAACTGTGTCCACAGAACAAGCAGTCCCAACCTAAAGGAGACTTTAATCTTATTGACCAACTTGGAAAAACACCCACACAAATCTCTATTCTTGAGTTGTTATGCATCTCACCTGCCCATAAGGCCATCCTAGATAAAAAATTGCAAGAATCCTCTATTTCCCAAGATATTGATGTCAGCCAATTCAAATCCATGGTAGGATATCTCATGACTCCCCACCATATCACCTTTTCTAACCAAGATTATTCATCATCCAAATCCAACCATAATGATGCCCTTCATATCGAAGTTCTTGTTCATAAACACAAGGTCAGATGAGTCTTAATAGATGGTGGAGCATGACTAAATATATGTTCCTTAAAATTAGTCAAGGCACTAGCTTTTCTTATGCTTGCATAGACGCCACAAGAAGCATTGTTATCAAGGCATATGATGATGAAGAATGTTCCTCTCGAGGTGTAATTACACTCCCAATTTGGATTGGGCTAGTCATTGTTGACACCACTTGTCAAGTTCTAGATTTGGACCTCCCATACAACATTTTACTCAGTCGACCTTGGATCCATGCACTTAAAGCCATCCCCTCCATGTATCACCAATGTTTGAAGTTTCCATTTGAGGGCACTGAGATTACTATATATGGAGACCCTGATCCATTCCAATATTGTACCAACTTACGTGGTATATCAGAATGTCAAGTTCCTATCAATAGGGAAGCTCTGATGTCCTTGTCTTCCAAATTCATTGACCCCTCAACACTCGTGAAGTCTTCTACCTCTTCACCCATCGCATCCACTTTTGCTTCTTCCACCACCATGATCACTTCCATAACACCTACCACTTCATTTATCACCCCAAGCGTCGACCGGAGCTTCCAAATTTAGGACCAAGGATGTGGAGAATACAAGCTAAATACGACCTATTACATAACCAAGATGCCCAAGTCTCCCCAGGTCTATGGCAAACCTTGCTTTAGAATATAGGAAAAATAAATCTTCAGGGTTCCTCCAAATATAGTTTTCATTAAGTGGGAAAAATGAGTCAAGAGGACACAGATGATATACTATCCTAGATTTATAAAGAACCACAAGATTTGACTCCCTTTCCAGTAGCAATATATGGAAAAGGATACAACATGATAAAAGAAAAAGGCTATGATGGAAAAAGAAGCCTTGGAAAGGATAAGAATGGAAGGCGTGAGCCATTATTAGTTTCAGAAAGACCAAAACATATTGGGTTAGGGTTAGGTCCACGAGAATCTGGTAATCCAAGTAATAGTGTGCTTCCATGTGAGTTAGTGTATGCTTCAGACTGTGTTGAGACAACTGAGGACACCTCCTCTAAAACTGACTCTCATGAATGGGAATTTGACTCTCAGCGATCCTTAAGTGACTGTTTCCTTGGAAAATTATTCCTTGAACTTGGTGAGCCTACATTTGAAGAACGATTCTGGAAAATGTTCAAGATTGATACAACACCAAATGATGCCAAGTCCATATCACATCCTATTCCCATTCATCCTAGCCTTGACGCACCTGTCCAGTCACCCCAAATTGATGACCATCACATAGAATCACTTGAACTATCACTTGCCACTATTGACCTTGACCTTGATGCTAGTCCCTTTATCCCTTACTTCGTTGGTGAGTATGAAACAAACAAAGGAGAATACTGGATAGAATCTGACATAGAACGAGATGATGACAACATCATTTTCAATATCTCGGTGTCCATTTACATGCTCTCCAAGTCATCTCCTCAATTTGCAATTGTTGATGATGGAATATCCTTAGTTTAACCTGACCTAATTGACTAGAACCAACAAGGCCCACCAGTAATGGACACTTTTCAAAATGATGAGGCTCTAGCAGAATTTCTAGGGTTATGTGAAGGCATTCCAAAGGGGGGTCACAAGCTGGATTTACCATTGACTTGGATTATGCTGCTTATTTTGGGGAGACTGCACCATCCTCTAGTCACAAAATTAAAAAGAAAAATAAAACAAAAAATGACACGTCTCTAGGTGAAAACTAAAAGGCACCTTCTAACTACAAAATAGTAAAAATAAAGGACGTATCCAAGGGTGAAAACCTCCTTGAGGTGCCCAAGGGTGGAGGATTGGATTTTCTCCCTGTAGATAGAGAAAAATAAGCAATGCTTGTTGAGGATACCATAGCAGTTAATATAGCTATTGTGAAGGACCCCAAAATGGTTCTCTTTGCGACATCATTGACAGAGACTGAACAACCATAATTTTAAAAGTTCTTCTCAGAATGCAAGATAAACTTTGCATGGTCTTACGCTAACATGTTGGGATTAGATCCTAAGTTAGTATTACATCACTTACTGTTATTGCTAGATGCAAAGCTAGTAAAACGAAAGCTAAGAAAAATGCACTGGCAAAGTTGCATTGTTGGTTGAGGCCAAACTCAAAAAATTGTTGGATGTAGGTTTTATAAGGTCAATTGACTATACAGAATAGATATCCAACATCATCCCTATCACCAAGTATACTAGACAGATTCGCGTATGCACAGACTTTTGAGACCTCAATAAAGCATGTCCTAAAGATGATTTTCCTTTGTCAAACATTGACATCATTGTGGACCTTACAATGGGATATGAGATGTTGTCCCTTATGGATGGTTTCTCTGGTTATAATCAGATTCGTATTGCCCTTGAAGACCAACACAAAACTACTTTTACATGCCCTTGGGGTACATACTATTGGACTGTAATGTTGTTTTCTCTTAAAAATGTAGGTGCTACATATCAAAGGGCAATGACAACAATATTCCATGAAATGATACACACATTAATGGAGGACTATGTGGATGACCTTTTGGAAAATTCATTGACAAGAAAAGAACATCATTCAGTATTAGACAAATTTTTCAGGAGGCTAGAAGAATACAAGGTCCGATTGAACCTGAAAAAGTGTGTTTTTGGTGTAACATGAGACAAGTTATTGGGATACATAGTCTCCTATAGAGGCATTGAAGTTGATCCTGCTAAAGTCAGAGCTATATTAGATATGCCTCCTCCTAAGGGAATCAGTGACCTAAGAACACTACAAGGTAGGCTTCAATCTATCAGACGGTTCATTGCTCAACTCACAGATAGGTGCCAACCATTCCAGTATCTCTTACGCAAAGGGATCCCCTTTGTGTGGATAGAAAAATGCCAAGAGGCATTGAACCAGATCAAACAATAATTATTGTCACCTCCGGTTCTCATGCCTCCTATCCAAGGAAAACCATTAATTTTGTACATCTCTGCAACTACTTTGGCACTAGGGGGCATTACTAGCATAGAATGACTATGAAGAAAAAGAAAGAGCCATATATTATATTAGTAGAACACTAGTGGGGTATGAGCTAAATTACACACCCGTTGAGCGTTCTTGTTTGGCAGTTGTATTTGCAACCCAAAAATTAAGGCATTACATGTTAAACCATAAGACATACTTGGTAGCTAAGATTGATCCCTTGAAGTACCTCTTGAGCTTAGCAGCATTGACAGGATGTTTAGCAAAATGGGTCACGATCCTTAGTGAATATGATATTCAATATGCTGAGAGAAAAGCCATCAAAGGACAGGTAATAGTAGACCAGCTCATAGATGCACCAATACCAAATATCATCCTCTTACAACAAATTTTCTAGATGAGTTTGTATTTCACGTAGAATCCCAACAACCTTGGCAATTATACTTTGATGGATCTCATATTAATCATGGATCAGGAGTTGGAATATTATTCATTACCCCACAAGGAGACTCCATCCCAAGGTCATTTCGCATTTCATTTCCATGCACTAATAACATGGCAGAGTATGAAGCACTAATTACAGGACTCTGAATAGCTATCAAGTGGAAAATCAGGAATTTGTAGGTCCTCAACGATTCTCAGTTAGTTATCAACCAAGCCAATGATGAGTATGAAACCAAAGATGAGAAGCTAATGCCTTATAAATGGATGGTTGATAATTTTTTGATGTATTTTCATAGGCTATCCTTTGAATTGATTCCAAGAACATAGAACAAGGCTACTGACGCTATGGCAACAATTGGATCTTTGCTTGACATTCCCAGCAATGTCCCACAATTTGAGTTTTTGGTTGAGTAGTTATTGGTCCCTGCTTATGATGTCCCTGAATTAGAAATGGTCTGTGAGCTTGTTGGTTCTAGTTCCCCCTGGTATAAGGACATTTTTGACTACCTTCATTTGCAGATCCTTCCTCAAAACCTTTCCAATAACCAAAGAAATTCCTTTATCCACAAAGCTACACGTTATACCATCATCAACAACACCCTTTACTGTCGTAGCTTCGACAATACCCTTCTCCATTGTCTCAACACTAATGAAGAAAAAGAAACCTTACAAGAAGTACATGAGAGTATATGTGGGTCCCATTCAAGTGGCCCAACCTTAGCTAAAAATATTACGAGACTTGGGTACTATTGGCTGACACTAGAAAAGGATGCACTGGAATTTGTAAGAACATGTTGCCAATGTTAGATTCATAGTGATTTGATTCACACTCCAGCACAAGAGTTGAGGCCAATCACTTCTCCTTGGCCTTTCGCACAATGGGGATTTGATCTCGTGGGAAAGATTCACCCTACATCCTCCAATGGACACAAATTCATTATCACCGCCACTGAGTATTTTACTAAGTGGATCGAAGCCATTCCACTCACTTACAGTACTGACAAACAAATCTCCAAGTTCATCCTCAATTATATTATTTGTTGGTATGAAATTCCACAATCCATCATCACAGATAATGGTCATCCCTTCAAAAACCATGAGGTCTATGAATTATTTCAACATTTCCATATTAGCCACCACTTTTCTATGCCATATTACCCACAGGGAAATGGTCAAGCTGAGGCATCTAATAAAACCATTATCAAAATTCTTAAAAATATTATCAATGACGCTGGTCATGACTGGCACACCCAACTCAACCCTGCTTTGTGGGCATATCACACAAGAATCTATACCCCCACCAATGCCACTCCTTTTGCCCTTGTATTTGGAGCCGAAGCCATCTTTCCCATAGAGGTCAAAATTCCATCTTTGCGAGTCTCCATGAAAGGCCTCATCACTGATGAAGAATATAGAAAATCATGACTGCATGAGTTAGAAATGCTAGATGAACAAAGACACAATGCATTGAATCATTTACAAGAATACCAAAATTGTATTTACAGAAGTTATAACAAAAAGGTGATGACTAGGAAGTTTGATATTGGCAACCTAGTTCACATGCAAAATCCCAAGAATCAGTCAAATAGGGAGAAACCAGGAAAATTTGAGCCCAATTGGCTGGGCCCTTACATCATCATAGCATCATTTGGTTCTAGAGAATATTAGTTAGCTACTCTCGAAGGTGAACAGTTGACAGAGCCAATCAATAGTTTACATTTGTGTAAATTCTATGCATAGCATCAGAAAGCCTACCCAAAAACTAGTAAAAATACAAAAAAATTGAAAATTTGAAAAAATCGTCACTTTGATGAGAACCTAGAAAATAGGTGTCCTAGTGAGACCAAAAAAAAATGATTTATAATGACAAAAATAAAGAGAAATAATTCATCCAATAGTGAAAATCTGGTAAACAGGCGCTTTGGATAAGTACCATGGTGAAAACCTGGCAAACAGGCACCATGTGTAGTCAATCATTGTTGTGCCATCTACTGTCACTCTATCTACCTTTCTCCCTAATAAACATACTCTTTTCTGACATTCATCATAACACTTCACCCCAACATTATAACATTTCCGTCCATGGCTAACAATGGTGGAAATTAAGTCTTGCATACTGTCCACTGTCCATGCTAGTCATGACTTTTCTTTACATTCAATTTTTCCTAGCTCATTCTTGTTATGCCTTGCATAACCACCCCATTTTGTTCTGGAATAAAATGGGTCCCCCTATTTCTTTTTTCTTTTGTTTTCTTTGTCTTTGGTTGTCTAGTTTGGTCTTGGGAGTTCTTTTTCTTTCCTCCTAAGTTTATTTTTGTTCTGCTGAATTTGGTTTTGCCTCAGTTAAAGTTGGGTTACTTTTTGTTGAAAATTAAGTGGAATGGTGAAAAATGATATATTTTATATGCTTTTGAGGACTAATGGAGACCTTGTTTTGCAGGATTAAATCATGCACATGATGATATTTCTCAAGGAGCTCAGTTGGAAAGCATCCCCCAATCCAGTTTGGCATAAAATTCCTCCAAGGAAAGAGTCAGCAAGACCTTCCAGATGTCTTGTCGACTGGCAGTGTATTATTCATTTGGGATCCATTGGTCACCATGACATTTTAGTCGCCTAGGTTTTCATATGTCTCCTTGACATGCTGAAGTCTCACCGACTGATTGAACACAAGGTTAGCATCGGTGAAAGTTTTGCACTCGATTAAAGGTCTTTCCGACCCATGATGTCTTGGTTAAAGGTTATACCTTCGGCATAAGGTCTGGCCGAAGAGGCGAGGTCTCGGCGACAGAGATAGCTTCAGGATAAAGTCTCATCGACAGGGTGGACTCTTGCCAAGGTGAAGTGATGTCGGCATAGTGGTTTGAGTTTGCCATGAGGTCCCAGCAACTGAGTGATGTCTCTCTGAAAGGATGATGCCTTCGATATAAGGTTGTGCTCTTAGGGAGATGTCCTAGCGACTGAGTGATGTATTGTCGAAAGATTTAAGTTTGGTGTGATGTCTAGCCGAAGGGGTAAAGTCTTGCCGACTGGGCGGAGTCTCGTTGAAAGATGAACAACTCAGAGAGAATTCCTACCGACTGATGAGGGGTCTCGACAAAAGTTTTGAGCTCGACGAAAGGTCTCGCCGACTAAGCAGAGTCTCCCAAAAATGAAATGATATTTCACCGAAACAAGGTGGCTTGGATGTAATCTCTTGCCAACCTGATAGGGTCCCACCAGTATAGAATGAGCTTGGGGAGAATGAAGGAGCTCGACATGATGTCCCACTGATAAGCGATGGTCTCGCCGATGGTTTTAAAAAATTAGGCGTGACTAATGGAACCCACCATAATGTTTCGCTGACCTGATGGTGTCTCATCGAAAGAAGAGGGGCTCGATGTGATGTCATGTCGAGGGAGTAAAGTCTTGCTGATAGCAACGAGCCTACCAACAGAAAAAGGATAGTAGTATAACCCTTGGGGACTCACTATGATGTCTAGCCGATAGTGATTGTCTCAGTGACCACTATGGATATCGATATGACTCTGGCCGCTTGCTATGAAGTCTTGCCAATCGTCGTGTGTCTAGCTGATAGCTGTTAGGAGGTATGATCACATCAGGGAGACATGATTAGTGTCTCACCGACATGCAATTTGGTGTGAACGACTTTTGACTACTCGGGAATATTATGTGGCATGTGTTCAACCAATCAGAGAATTAAGGGCGAACCCTAGACACTTTGACTGATTGACTACCCCTGTGAGGAAGATCAAAAAAATGTGTGCAACATGGATTTTCTCTATGAATAAAGTGATGGATCAGTTCGGTATCCAGGGGTACCGTCTATAGAGATCCAGGGGGAAAATCTGATTCTGCTTCTAGAAGAGGTCAACTTGCAGAAGGATCTTGAGCACCAGGAAACCGAGGGGAGAATAGGTCACGAGTCTCAGTGACAGCTATCAGGCCTACTAGAAAAAGGCAGATAGATATTAATGGTGATGCTCCAGGGCATTCAAGGTGGCTCCGATGGAAGTTCAAAGGTGGACACGGAGGCCATAAGTAAAGGCCATAGTTGCAAAAGATCTAGAGGTCATCCCTGAAACAATATTTATCCGACATGGACAAGAAGGATGCAATTGAATGCAACATTAATTTCATTCTAAAAAGATCTTAGGGTCGACCCTCCTATAATGAACTGATATTTTGTAAACCCTAGAATGGGGGTCAACACATTCTTTTTGGTACATTCTATATATATGGCATTTTTTGCCTCTTTAGAAATGAGAAGGGTAGAGGTTTAGAGGTTTATAGACATAGAGATATAGATTTTGAATAGTAGTAATTTTTTAAGAAGTAAGAGAAACTTAAGAGTACCAATAGAGTAGGAGTTAGATTCGACAGAAGGCAGTAATGTATCCTTCTAGTTCTCTTAGAATAGATGGAAACAATCAGAAGACATATATTTTCTATACACTGGTGATTGTGCTAGAGTTGTAAATGTTGCTTATTTGTTGCACTAACAGTAGAAGCAACCAGATTTAAATCTACTTCATGTTGTGTTCTTGAATGGTATTCATTTTTAGTTACTCATTCGATTTGAGAAGCTTTCAAGGAATAAAATCTTATTTTATGTTTTTTTAAATGGTAAGTTACAATCTATTGTTGAAGTTAGCACTATGAATGAATGAAGCTGTGTGTTAATCACAAGTTGATTTTGTTCTCCAGTTTTAGTTAGTAATTCCTTGAAAGATAGGAAGTCTAGTTAAGTTGGATGTATTATCATTCTCTTCGGTTCCAAAGCTTTGATCTATCTTTTTTTGTTTCTTTAAAAACCCTAGTTAAAGTAGGTTTGAATTTATGTTTGATTCTAGAACAATCCACAAGCTCAACACCAGCAGGCCCCTTGAACATTATAGTTCACATCAACCACTTAGTGAAATCAGCATAGTCGAGAACCAATTACAAAGACCTTGGGAGTTAAGATATCCATGTATTATTCTTTCTCTTTTAGGAGAGAAGAATAGTGATATTATGTTTAATTGTTGTTGTGCTAATATGACCCATCAATAGGGAATTGGCGCTAGAAGGAGGGTTAGAAGAGGAAACTAGATAATACTGGGTTTTTCTCACCAGAAAGGTCCCAAAGAGTTCTTCGCTCAGCTGAAAATATACCATCTTTGATAGAACTGAAGACTCCAACAAGACACAAGAGTCACAAGACTGGGGCAACCATCATACTACCCTTGTCAGCCCCGCTTATGCCACCAGGATTTTCACCAATACCCCATTGGATTCCTATCAATCCACCACCACATTCATCTCAATTGCCATCATAGCTGGTCCAACCCATCCAACAGCTAGCTCAACCACCACCAACAGAATTTTTTCAGAATAATCCCTCTCTATTGGGGACTATTCCTAGGGCTTTCACGATATGCCTAAGAATCTTGAGAAATTTTGTCCCAAGTACATTCATGGTGAATCAAGGAGTGTTGAAGAGCACATACAATCTTTTAAGGACGCTTGTACCAGAGCTCAGATAGCTCACCATGACGTAGTTTGTAGGTTGTTCCCTTATTCCTTAGGGGATATGTCGTACAACTAGTACTGAAATCTTCCTCAGCGCTCTATTCTAAGCTAGACAAACCTAAAGAATGCTTTCATCAATCAGTTCAGAATTTACGTGGATCCAGCCATTTTGTTCCACCAATTTTCTACCATTAGGAAGGAGCCAGGTGAGCCTTTTCCCTTGTTTAGTACTAGGTTTCAACAAATGTATAGGAGACTGCAGGACCCCTATCTAGTTGTTGAGAATAGTGCCATTCAAGCATACTTTAGAGTTATAGACCCTCTAATTGGCTTATTCCTTCAAAGGACATATCAACCGACAGATATTGATTCCCTATCTAAAGTCTATCATCTAGCCATTAAGCTGCAACAACAAATTAGTTCTCAACAAGGAAGTTTGGGAGGAGGTTTTCCTTCAATGGGGTATCAAATGCATAGCCCAAACCCTTTATTCAATACTATCCCAAGAATGTCTCCTTCCCATTATGAACCTATGTCTGAGTTGCAGACTCAATCTCCTGTTCCATTCTTTGCCAATGGAGCTTTTGAATTCTTTCAACAATCACAAGCTCATCATAGTTCGCATAGTCATCATAATCAAACTAGAACACCAAATCATGGCGATCAGCCACCTGTTGCTAAGAGTGTTGAAAGTGAAAAGATAGTTCAACTCACAAATGAGGTAGAGGCCTTAAAGAAAATGTTGTCTCAAGTCACAAATGACATGGCTCAACTTAGATTGAACCCCTCTTAAAACCAGGGTAATTATCAGAACAGCTACAATCACAACCAAAGGGGTTATCAAGGCCAAAACTCCCCTAACCAAGGTTATGAAAATCAAAATAGAGGATATAACCAGAGGCCAAATAACAACTGACAATGGAATACAGGGCCAAATAATGGTGGAGTTGCACACAATTATCAAGCTAATGAGGAAAGGTCACATACTACAAATGTGGTTGACCTTAATTTTATGACTAAATGGTGTAGGCTGCATGATACTGCAACCCATTCTGAGGTAATCTTCCCTAAAATGGAGAAAGTTGTCAAGATGGCACAGGAAGATGCCCAAACCTTCCAAGGGAATTCAAACAAAGAAGGTGGCTGAGTAGATACAACAATGACTTATGACCTCTTTGAGGAGGAACCTTCATTCCCAAGGAAAGATGAGAATGAACTAGAGGAAGATTCATATGATGCCCAAGCTTTTCAGAAAAAGGGAGGACACTTCCTAAGAAATTAGAATAAGGGTCTATTCACTACATCAGCACTGCCTAATCACATGGTGCCTCTGAATCAAAGTGTTGATAACAACCCTCCTCCACCAAAAGGCCCACCTGACTTCCATAATAAAGGTAATTCACTTGGGGTTGTCAAAAGTAATGCAAGGTATAACGCAAAGTTTGATATTGTTTCTGAGTTGCAGAGACATAAAACCTCTTTATCATACTTTGACATCCTAAAGTGGTGCCCTACTCTATGAGAGATAGTGTTGAAAGCTTTGGAGCAAGTTGATAAATCAAAAGGGAAAAACAAGGTGGCACCTACTACAGATATGAACACAACTTTGTACAGAAGCAAGGTAGGTACCCCACCATTTCTTCTAAGTTTAAGAATCTATGGGAAGAATCTACATAATTTCCTACTAGATTTAGGGGCTTCTGGCAATGTTATGCCATTTTTTGTATGCAAGAAATTGGGATTGAACACTATCCAAACAAACAAGAAGGTCATCCAGCTTGATAAAATAGAGGTTAATGTAGTTGGAGAATTGAGAAATATACACGTGCAAGTAGGGTCTGACCCTAGGATTTTAACCAACATAGATATTCAAGTAGTAGACATTCCCGAGACTTATGGTATGCTTTTGAGTAGAGATCTGATGAAAAGTATAGGGGGATATCTCTCCCTCAACTTTTCACATATGTGGCTATGATGTAGGGGAATTCCTACATAGATTAGGATTGAGAGTGAACCTCACCTCAATCATATCATCACTGAATATGATAGTCCCAACGAGGTATCCTATTTTGAAACCGGGATAGGAGTTTACAAAGGAGAGGAAATTTTGACCTTTTTAGTTCTTGATCCTAAGGAATTATCAACACAAAATTCCCCTGATTCTATGACTAATGAAAATCAGCAGGCATTGGTCAAGAAGCTGCAACAAGATCAGCTGGTCTTGGGGGAAGATATTGATTTACAAAGTCTTTTACTCCGTAATTGGTGCAGGGTGCATTACCAAAATCATTCTGAATTGACCTGCCAACCTTGCATCAGCATTTTAAATCATGTTTCCCAAGCTGAGGAAACTAGCCTAAGTCACCCTGAGACCATTGTAGATCACTTCTCATTTGAAGTCAAAAGGGCAATAATGTTAACTAGGGATAAGATACCTTCAAAGGAAGTTCCTTCTCAAATTGAACTTACCCCAGTCACAATACTAGACCATCATATTTATGAGGAACCTATTGAACACCTCTTGCCAATATTTGATGCAAAGGGTCAAGAGCCCCCACCTATGGCTTATCCTATCCAAATGCCCATAATAACCCCAAAGGGATCAACCCCAGCTCATGATCAGCTGTGGACCCTCACGTTTGATGGATCCAAATCCATAACAGGCTGTGGTGTTGGGATTGAATTAACCAGCCTGAAAGGGAAAGCTTTCTTTGCTTCTTATAGGTTGCAGTTTGGATGCACTAACAACGTAGCAGAATATGAAGCTCTAGCTCGGGGGCTGATGTTCACACATAAGAAGAAAGTCACTGCCTTGATAGTTAAAGGGGATTCAGAAGTAGTTTTCAAGCAAGTGCACAGCCAATATACATGTCACAATAGAAGGCTAGCAGCCTATAGAAATCAGGTATGGAACCTAATTGAAGACTTTGATGCTTTTGGGATTAGCTTAATCCCTAGAAAGGAGAATTAGATAGCTGATTCATTAGCTATAGCTGAAAGTACCCTAGAACCCATGCAAGGCTCCAAGCTTAAGAGATTCTTAGTAGAGTTGATTTCCACCCCAGTTGTTCCTGATAATGTAAGGAACTTTCAAGTCTTTGATGATGATTGACATATCCTTGCTTTTCTAGCAAGTTCAGATGTTTTTGAAGGGCAGATCATTAATGAGTCCAATAGGGATCAAGGAGATTGGAACCCTGAAGATTGTGATACAGAGGGGGTCCTCAATTTAAAAAGTAATAGAATTCCCAAAGGAATGGTGGCTTTAGAAAGAAATTTTGATTCAGACCCAAGGGCTTGGGAAAAGATATCAGCTGAAGATAAAGGAGGTGAATATGAAATTGTTAACCTAGCTGATTCTGGCCTAGAAAGAAATGTTTACATAGGGAAAGCTTGCCCTGAAACAATCAGAAAAGATGTACTGAGGTAATTGAAGAAGGACATTGCTGCAATAGCCTGGGGGTATGAGGATTTAAAAACATTTGATGCTTCTGTAATGACTCATACCATTCCTCTGAAGCCTAAAGCTAAGCCATTTCAGCAGAAACAATGTCCTATCAACGCCCTGATTGAACCACTAATCTTCAAAGAAGTTCAAAAATCACTTTCTGCAAGAATAATCTTCCCTATACGACATTCAACATGGGTGGTCAACCTATTTCCAGTCCATAAGAAAAATGGATAGACCAGGCTATGTGTGGATTTTAGAAATCTGAACAGAGTTTCAAAAAAGGATAACTACCCACTCCCTTCACTAGACGAAGACTTGTAGACTGTCAATGGGTCTCCGATGATATCATTCCTAGATGGTTATTCTGGGTACAATTAGGTGATGGCTAATTGTGAAGACAGAATGAAGACAACCTTTACTACTAAATGGGGAACATTTGCTTATAGAAGGATGTCGTTCGGTTTGATGAATGCTAGGGAAACCTTTTAGCATGCCATGGACATAGCATTCAAAGATCTGATTGGAAAATGCATCATCATCTACATGGATGACCTATCATTGTTCTCTAAAGATAGACTGAGCCATGCTACAAACTTGGCTAGAGTTCTTGAGAGATGTATCTAGTATGGTGTCTCCCTGAATCCTAAAAAGTGTGTGTTCGGGGTTTTTGAAGGGAAGCTTTTGGGACACATAATCTTAGAAAGAGGAATATCGATCAATCTAGGCCGAGATGAGTCCATTCTGAAGATAGCCATGCCAGGAAGTAAGAAGGAGATGGGATCCTTCTTTGGTAAGATTAACTTCGTGAGAAAATTCATCACAGGCTTTGCAAAAATTGTTAAACCATTGAATGAAATGATGAAGAAAGACACCAAAATAGAGTGGAGTAGTGAGGCAAATGCCGCATTTTCATAGGTCAAGCAATCCATTTTGAAAGTGTCTGTTCTCACCAGCCCTGACTACTTGAAGCCATTCTATATTTATTCTTTTGCCTCTGAACACTCGTGTGCAACTGTCCTAACTCAACAAAGAGAAGAGGGAGAGGAGAGGCCAATCACCTTCATGAGCTCTTCATTCAAAAATGTTGAAATCAAGTACCCACCTCTTGAAAAAAAGCTTTTGCGCTGGTCAAAGCTATCAAGAAGTTCAGACATTACATCCTCTGAAGTCAAATTATTGTTGTAGTTCCTGATGTTGCTGTGAAGTCTCTACTTATGCAGAGCGAGCTGGGAGAACGAAGAGGGAAATGGATGGCCATTTTGCAAGAGTTCAATCTGGAGATTCACCCTATGAAACTTTTCAAAGGTACAGGCCTGTCTAAATCTTTGGAAAATGCTGGTGGAGACATTATTTTCCAACAATACACAACTCAATCCTTTTCCAATGACCCTTGGTATGCTGATATCATCTATTTCATGCTCAACAATCGGTGCCCAAAGGGAATGAATATGACTAAGAGGAGAGCACTGAGAATGAAGAGCTCTCATTAAATTCTCAAAGGAGGATTTCTATATAGGAAGAATTTCGAGGGGGTGTACCTACGATGCCTTGATCGACAAGAGGCTAAGCATGTAATTACTAAATTTGATGGGAAATACAACACAGGTCATGGGTTTGCAGGTTTGTTAGCACATCAGATCCTTAGATCTGGTTATTACTGGTTGTGGGTGTTCAAAGATTCCCATCCGCATGTGAGAACATGTCACATATGTCATATTTTTGCATCAAAAGAGTGCCACCCAGCCATGCCTTTGCAGCCTGTTTACGAGGTAAGACCATTTACCCAATGGGCGTTGGACTTTATTGGGGTAATTAACCCAAATTATTTGCAGGACACAAATTTATTTTGACTACCACTGATTACTGCACGAGATGGATAGAGGCTATACCTTGTAAGAACAGTACAACAGAGGTAGTGATCAAGTTCCTCACTGAATGAATCACAACTAGGTTTGGAGCACCCTTCGCATTGGTATGTGACAATGGTTCTTCCTTTTCTTCTACTGAGTTCATTTCATGGGCTTATGATCACAAAATTGTCTTAAAATATTCTTCAAAATATTACCCACAAAGAAATGGAGTTGTAGAATCAACCAATAAGAATCTCTTAGGGGTAATTAAAAAATTGTTAGAGAATAATCCTAGGGATTGGCATACCTAGGTGAGATTTGTGTTATGGGAAGATAGAACTAGGATCAAGGCTGCTTTAAAGACTTCACCATTTAAACTAGTGTATGGCCAAGAGCCTGTGTTCCCTATTCATTCGCAAATACCTATCCTTGAGTTCATGCATAAATTCTACTCTAGTGATGATAGGATAGAGGTAAGATTAGCTGCCTTGTTGAAATTAGAAGAATAGAGAGATGCCACCTTGCACCAATTCTTTAGACACCAGGTAGTTGTCAAATGTTGGTTTGAAAAAAAAGCCAAAATCAAGGCTTTTAGAATATCTGACCTTGTGCTACTATGGGATCAAGCTAGTGAAAAGAAGGGTAGTCACCAGAAATTTGATAAGCTCTGGTTAGGTCCCTATCAAATCGCTAAGATCTTAGGAGAAAATTCTTTCTGGCTGAGTAGTCTAATGGGAGAACCTGTTCCATTGCCTATCAATGGATAGTTTCTTAAACATTATTTTGGGTCATGAAGTTCGGTATTTTGCTGGGGAGTGCATTTATGTAAATAGTTCCTGCGTTTTTGCTTGTAAATAATCTCTGTAAATAATTTTATGTTCTATCTATGAATAGTCTATTTGTTTTTATGTTTGTAAATAATTTTGTTGTTTGTTTGTTTGTCCTTTCTTTCTGTCCTTTCATTATGTCCTTTCATTTCCTTTGTTGTTTGGTTTATGTCTTGTTTGTTCTTTGGGGTTTCTTTGTTCTTTCCATCTTGAAATGGTGGGTTGTTATCTGAAGTATACTTTGGTTATGAGAAGAGAAGTGGTTTAGATATTTTTAGGTTTCCTAATTGGGTGATTTTTCCCTAAATTCGTTGTTTTATGCCCATTATCAATAAGAGTTGTGGAAAATCTTAAAAACAAGGTGCAAAGTAAACAATCTTCATTGGTTACCTCTGAATCTGTCACAAATCATCAAGATCATCTCTTCTTGTAATGGTATATTTGTCCTAAGATGATAGTGTTGTAAGATTTGAGTGAAAAATCTGATCTCCCAAGTGTTGTTATGAGGTCCATGGTAGTTTTCAACCTAGAATGGATGTCTGACATCTAACATATTGAAAAAAAATGATGAAACATCTGAAACTCCAAGAGAAAAGAAAAAAAAGAAGAGAAAAGAATTATCTACAAGAAAGGAGGATTCAATATGAATGGGTGATTCTAGTATCTCTATCGGGGCTATGGATGCCTGGCTGGTAGTAGAGCAATGCTGTGAGAAAACTAGAGGTATCTCCATTGGGGATATGTACACTTGACTGGCAGTGGAGCAATGCCCAGGATATCATTGCACAATAGCTAAAAGGAATCAACTCATGTAGTTCAAATCTTGCACCTTATTGTTTGAAAGATGATGAAAACTTTATAAAAGAGTGATGCACCATCAAGCACACACTTAGATTTAGGGGTAGCCAGTGTTGACTTACATTTGAGATTCTAGCTAAACCTTGGTTGTTAAAAACTCACCCAACTAGAGTTGTGATGTTCATAAAACAGGAGTTCTAGGTAGTTGAATCCTTCAGTTTCTTGAAAATGGTTAAACCATTTTCCTGGCTGAGTCACCATTTGTTATGCCTTGCATAACCACCCCATTTTGTTCTAGAATAAAATGGGTCCCCCTCTTTCTTTTTGCTTTTGTTTTCTTTGTCTTTGGTTGTCTGGTTTGGTCTTGGGAGCTCTTTTGCTTTCCTCCTAAGTTTGTTTTTGTTTTGCTGAATTTGGTTTTGCCTCAGTTAAAGTTGGGTTCCTTTTTGTTGAAAATTAAGTGGAATGGTGAAAAATGATGTATTTTATATGCTTTTGAGGACTAATGGAGACCTTGTTTTGTAGGATTAAATCATGCACATGATGATATTTCTCAAGGAGCTCAGTTTGAAAGCATCCTCGAATCCAGTTTGGCATAAAATTCCTCTAAGGAAAGAGTTGGCAAGACCTTCCAAATGTCTTGCCGACTGGCAGTGTGTTATTCATTTGGGATCCACCGGTCGCCATTACATTTTAGTCATCATAGGTTTTCATATGTCTCCCCGACATGCTGAAGTCTCGCCAACCGATTGCATACAAGGTTAGCATCGCTGAAAGTTTTGCACTTGATGAAAGGTCTTGCCGACCCATGATGTCTCCGCAAAATGTTATACCTTTATCATAAGGTCTGGCTGAAGAGGTGAGGTCTCAGCGATAGAGGTGGCTTCAGGATAAAGTCTCACCAATAGGGTGGACTCTTGCCGAAGTGAAGCGGCATCGGTGTAGTAGTTTGAGTTCACCATGAGGTCTTGGCGACCAAGTGATCTCTCTTTGAAAGGATGATGCCTTCGGTATAAGGTTGTGCTCTCAGGGAGATGTCCTGGCGACTGAGTGAAGTCTCGTCGAAAGATTTAAGTTTGGCATGATGTATGGCCGAAGGGGTAAAGTCTTGCCTATTGGACGGAGTCTCGTTGAAAGATGAAGGCCTCAGAGAGAAGTCCTACTGACCGATGAGGGGTCTCGGCAAAAATTTTGAGCTCGGCGAAAGGTCTTGCCAACCAAGTAGAGTCTCCCTGAAATGAAATGAGCTTTCACCGAAACAAGGTGGCTTTGATGTAATCTCTTGCTAATCTGATAGGGTCTCGCTGATACAGAATGAGCTAGGCGAGAATGGAGGAGCTCAACATGATGTCCCATTGACAAGCGATGGTCTCACCAATGGTTTTAAAACCTTCAGTGTGACTAATGGAACCCATTGTGATGTCCGGGAGACCCGATGGTGTCTTACCAAAAGAAGAGGGGCTCGATGTGATGTCATGCCGAGGGAGTAAAGTCTTGCCGATAGCGACGAGCCTGCTAATGGAAAAAGGATAGCAGTATAACCCTTGGGGACTCACTATGATGTCTGGCTGATAGTGATTGTCTCAACGACCACTATGGATATCAATATGACTCTGGCCACTCACTACGAAGTCTTGCTGACCGCTGTGTCTCTTGCTGATAACTGCTAGGAGGTATGATCGCATCGGGGAGACATGATTAGTGTCTCACCGACATGTGATTCAGTGTGAACGAGTTTTGACTACCCAAGAATCTTATGTGGCATGTGTTCAACCAATCAGAGAATTAAGGGTGAACCCTGGATAGTTTGACTGATTGACTACCCCTATGAGGAAGATCAACAGAATGTGTGCGGCATGGATTTTATCTGTGAATAAAGTGATCGATCAGTTCAGTATCCAGGGGTACCGTCTGTGGAGATCCAGGGGAAAATCTGATTATGCTTCTAGAAGAGGTCAACTTGTAGAAGGATCTTGAGCATGAGGAAGCCGAGGGGAGAAAAGGCCACGAGTCTCAGTGACAGCTATGAGGCCTACTGGAAAAAAGAAGATCGATATTAATGGTGATGCTCTAGGGCATTCATGGTAGCTTCGATGAAAGTTCAAAGGTGGACACGAAGGCCATAAGTAAAGGCCATAGTTGCAAAAGATCTAGAGGTCATCCCCGAAGTAATCTTTAACCGACATGGACACGGAGGATGCAATTGAATGCAACATTAATTTCATTTCGAAAAGATCTAAGGGTCAACCCTCCTGTAATGAACTGATATTTTGTAAACCCTAGAACAGAGGCCAACACATTATTTTTGGTACATTATGTATATATATCATTTTTTGCCTCTTTGGAAAGGAGGAGGGTAGAGGTTTAGAGGTTTACAGACATAGAGATATAGATTTTGAATAGTAGTAATTTTCTAAGAAGTAAGAGAAACTTAAGGGTAGCAATAGAGTAGGAGTTAGATTCGACAGAAGGCAATAATGTATCCTTCTATTTCTCTTAGAATAGATGGAAACAATCAGAAGACATAGATTTTCTATACACTGGTGATTGTGCCAGAGTTGCAAATGTTTCTTATCTGTTGCACTAACAGTAGAAGCAACCAGATTTAAATGTACTTCATGTTGTGTTCCTGAATGGTATTCATCTTCAGTTAATCATTCGATTTGTGAAGCTTTTAAGGAATAAAATCTTATTTTATGTTTTGTTTAAATGGTAAGTTACAATCTGTTGTTGAAGTTAGCACTGTGAATGAATGAAGTTGTGTGTTAATCACAAGTTGATTTTGTTCTCTAGTTTTAGTTAATAATTCCTTGAAAGATAGGAAGTCTAGTTAAGTTGGATGTATTATCATTCTCTTCAGGTTCCAAAGCTTTGATCTATCTTTTTCTATTTCTTTAAAAACCCCAGTTAAAGTAGGTTGGAATTTATGTTTGATTCTAGAACAATCCACAAGCTCAACACCTGCAAGCCCTTTGAACATTATAGTTCACATCAACCACTGAGTGAAATCAACACAGTCGAGAACTGATTAGAAAGACCTTGGGAGTTAAGATATCCATGTGTTATTCTTTATCTTTCAGGAGAGCAGAATAGTGATATTCAGTTTAACTGTTGTTGTGCTCATTCAACCCATCAACAATTCTCAACTTGACTAGGGGCGGAATTTTATCATGAGACTATAGTGGGTACTGCATTTGTTCCTGAAAATCATAAAATGTCCTAAGAAAAGACCTAAAAATAAAAAAATGTCCTTAAAAAAGACTTAAAAATATAAAAATGTCATGAAAAAGAGACCTAATTTTTTTTTTTAAATGTCCTTAAAAAAACACAAAAAATTCTAAAAAATAGAGTCATGTCAGTCAACATGGTCACATTAATTCAAGTCTTGATTAGTCTTTGTCATTTTTGAACTACGTTGTCTCTACGCACTTGCTACGTAGGCAAGGCTCATCTTCGAGCCCCTAAGACATTAGGTTAGTCTTATTAGGTTTGTCAAAATAAATCATGACTCAATCTTTGTTCAACAAGACAAAGTCATTGGTCGTGTCAAACTATGAGGTCTTTGGGTGTATGACGTAGGCAAGGCCATCTGTCGATGAGCCCTCAAGGCCGCACTAGGTCAGTTCATTAGGGTTCATTGCACAATTTTCTCACACACATGAAATAGTCTTTAAATTTATCATGGTCTTTGTCAAAATTCAAACGAACAATCTACCAAAGAGAACTTCTTCAATTTTTCAATCAAGCACGACACTCATCTTGGCATATCAAAATCGGTCAAACTCGGGTCAAACTTTGTCAAACCAGTCAAATTTTGCTTACTCTTTAGATGTGTCCTTCTAAAGGGTAGCCCTGTCACTTATTCATTTTCCTAGGATGTGTCCTTCTGAAGGGAAGCCCCGTCACTTATTCATTTTCCTAGGATGTGTCCTTCCTAGGCACCCTCACAATCATCTTGCATATTGGGGATTCTCACAACATTTGAGGTATGTTCCTCTTAACATCGACTTTATTCAGGATGTGTCGTTCATGAATCTAACATCTCAACATCAACATCATTTGGGATGTGTCTTTCCCAAATCTTGACATCAAATTGACATTCTGGCATCGACGTTATTCAGGATGTGTCCTTCCTAAGTTTGCCATCATGACATCGACATCATTTGGGATGTGTCCTTCCTAAACTTGACATCAATTCAACATCTTGACATCGACCTTGTTCGGGATGTGTCCTTCCCGAATTTGGTATCACTTTGGCATCAACATCATTCAGAATGTGTCCTTTCTAAATCTGACATCTCAGCATTGTTTAGAATGTGTCCTTCCTAAACTTGACACCAATCGGGCATCTTCATATTGTCAACCCTAGAATTTTGACACCAAGACATCCGACATTCAACATTCTTGACAAAACTTGACATCTTGGCATCTAGACACTTGGCAAGCACTTGTCATTTAATTTTATGATCTTTGTTTTATCTTTTGGAAATCATGAGGCTAGTTCCTTGAGGATGTCCTAACAACAGGATTTAGAGGAGCAATGAAATTTCATGATTTTTCTTGCTTGTCTTTACTATTTATGGTTGATTATGACAAAATGACTGGGGAAAATATGCTTTTAGTATGAGTCATGATCATCCTTGTATGTGATTGTTTATGTCAAGTGATGGTATGACCTTGCACACCACAATTTACATCATATCATGGTGTTTGTTGGCCATCACGATAACTTTCCCAATTATGATTAAGAGCAACAATTGGTGGTCCTATGGAAATGTGTTGAAGGATTTTGCATCTTACTAGCATCCATCTCCTTCTCTCTTGTCACCTCATCTTTCTTCAGTCTCTTGATAATATCCTGTGACATACAAAAATACATTCACATACATAAATATATAGACATTGCACTACATTAGACATTTGCATTAGATTAGATCCAAATCATGAAATAGCTTAATTACATACATAGGTTTTCATAGCACATCATGGCATATCATCATGCAAATCACATGTCATATAATCCATATACAATATTGTTATCCATTAGTGCATCCATAATCAAGGGCAGGAAATTAGAGCAAATAAAAAACATAAATATTATCATCATCAGTATCATTCATGGCATCATCGTATCATATAATCATAAATAGGACATATAATTTCATTATAAGTGCATCCATGGCATAGACATAAATGTAACATCATCATAGGAATCATAAAATGCATCAAATAAACATCACATAGGTATTATAGCTATATAATCACATGTTATCTAAATCACCATCATCATCAGATCACACATCATCACATAAAACAAATGGGCCACATCAAAACCGTATCTCATATATATATAATCTAAAAAGTATCAGTGTCACAAGATAGAGTCAAAGAGATATCCCAAAAATGGAGCTCGCAGGCTCAATAGTCAATAATGTCATAATGCATGAAAAGTCAGTATCTTAGAAGGTATTCTCCTCATTTCCTCAAGGAGAAGATCTAGGGGATTAGTGCTCTATCAAGGGAACTGAGGCCATCATGGTCACTGTCACCTGTCCTTGCATGGCTAAGGAATCTATCAATGTAACCTCTATAAGGGCTATCTAAGTCGTATCTAACCTAAGCTACTAAGGTATCTTTCACTGGTGGCTGCCTCTATACTAACCTCTGTACTGAACTAGTGGACCCATGACTATGGCTCGAATGATGACTCAAGGCGTGCCTGTGTGAGTGGTGGGACCTATGCCCTAATGTGTGCCTTGAAGAGGTAGACCCTCCTACACTAGTGTGACTCCTGCTGCTGCCCCCACTCCCTGATCTGTGGCTATTTCCTATCCTCGTTTGTGAGCACGACAGTGTAGGATCTCATCACTCGAGAGGCACTGCCTGCTCATAGAGGGTCCTGTACTAGCTATACCGAGCACTCACCCTAGAAAACTCATGGGCCGTATCCCCTAAAGGGCCTGCACATAGTGCTACAAAATCCACACACCACTATGTTGCCTCCTACCTCTGGATCTTAGCCTGATCCTACTCAACCCTCGCTAGCTCAAGCTTAGCCTATAAAACCCTGACCTATGCGGTGCTCTCATCAAGTCTCATCTAAAGGTTAGCAACCTGCTAGTCTACAATGGCATCTACTGGCAGTACTAGCCCTGTCGGCATCCCATCATCTCCCTCCACCATACTCCATCACAGTAGGCGCTCTACCTCATTAACACCTCATCCTCATCATCATCATCATCCCCTGTCCTCCTCTTCCCAAATCTCCACCTCTGCATGCTTTGCTTGCCTCTCCTCCATCACTCTCTCCTCTCCCCCAATCTCCACTTTTGCTCTTCCCTCTCCTCCAATCTCCACCTTAGTATGATCCTCCTCCCTCTCCTCCATCACTTGTTCCTCTCCTCCAATCTCCACCTCAGCATGCTCTCTCCTCATCACTCGCTCCTCTCCTCCAATCTCCACATTTGCATGCTCCACCTCCCTCTCCTCCATCACCCTCTCCTCTCCTCCAATCTCCACCTCTGCATGCTCCACCTCTCTCTCCTCCAATCTCCACCTCTACATGCTCCCCTCTCTGCTCTCCCTCATCCTCAGCTACCTCTAGGATAGGGTCCAATGGTGCTTGACCAGTCACTGCCTCACTCACCTCTGGTGTCTCCCTCCATCCCCTCCTCTCCTCTTTCTCCCACCAACTCCCCCGTCATCACCATCATCCCCATCTCTCCCTCTGCCCCTACCTCCAGCCCTATCCCCATCTCTCCCTCGACCTTTGCCTCTCCCTCTGTCACCAACTCTACCCCCTCATCTAACTCGCGGCACATGAGGAATAATGGATCTCTGATCCACTAGCGTGGGTTCATCTAGATCTGTGAGGGGAATAGGCCTATGTGTCTACCACCATAAATCAAAGTCTGTAGTGGTCCACAGACCTGCAACACCTCCTCTCCATCCCAACTACTACACCACCAGTCCATCTATCTGTAGAGTAGCAAAGGCCACAAATATGGGTGGTCCCCATGTTGACTCCCGAGACAAACTCGCATACTCAGTTGTCCTGAGCAAAATACCCTGCTGCTCACCAAACTATCTGAGAACACGTTGTGGCAAGTACGTCTCCACAATCAACTATGTCTGCACTATTCGGCCAATCAAATATCGATACTGTCGGTAGAAACTAAGATGATCCGCCTCGCCCTCCCACTACCTACAATCCCTATATGGTCTCCAGATAAATGTAGTCATGGTGTTGATCCTATGTCTCCACCAACCTATCTCACCATAGTGGCTCTGTTGTAGCGCACCAACATAGTAGTAGACATACGGCATCCCATCTACCAACTATGGCCTATCAGTCGGTGGGCGGATAATGGCAACACGCTCCCATGCCTAGATCATAAGAAGGGTCATCTCGTAGGAAATTCTTTGTTCCCTCCCATATGCAACCTCGTGCAACTGATGATATAATATACCTAATAAGCAAGGTCCCTAGGCATAAACCATCCAGTCTCACCTCATGCCAACAAGTACATCCCCCCAGCCAATCGGAAACCCATGCCCCCAGTGATCTAGAATAACCACAACGGCAATCAATGTCACCAATAAAGCATCAAACCGTCTATAGTGCTCTACCATAAAATCCCACCAGATCTCATATCCCTCAGTACCTAATCTGACACCATGATCATGATAGTAAGTAGTGAACGTCTGATTTCCATGTCGTGGGTCATAAACAATCCTCTCCCCTTGGATCGATAGTCATAGAATATGGTAAATATCCTCAAGGGTAACTATAGCCTCCCCAGTTGGTAGGTGGAAAGAGCAGGTATCTGAATGCCATCTCTCGCAGAGCGTCGTAAGGAGTCCCCTATTTTCCCTTACAATGGGCATATAGGTGACATAGTAAAGACCTAGTTGCATCAAACCCCGTCGCTCTCTATCTGTGAGGCTATCTCTAAATGTGTAGGTCGATGGTCTGCTCTCTCATGTGTAAATAGGCACTAACTGTCTTTGCACATACCAATGCATGCGTCGGCATCTTTTTGAAGCTTGTCATTATCACCTAATCTAAGTCAATGAAAGTTAAAAGTTGAAACAACACTCAATTAATATCTATCAAAGGGAAAAAACAAATGCGTCACAATGGCTTCAATTGTGTCACAATTAGGTGATTGCATCATTCAATGCAATGTTTGTGTCGCTATACATATATTGCGTCATTTTGCTTCGTGATTGCATCTCACAATTATACTTGCATTGCGATTTTGCACACATGTGTCATATGAGTCAAATGCGTTGCTCATGCCATCAAATGCATCTCAATACTTCAAATGCGGCTTAAAATGGTGATTGCATCACAATTTCACGCAGATGCGGTGCGACTTTTGACTATTTCTTAATTTCCTTTTGCATTTGCATCACGACGCATTGAATGCATTGAATGCAAAGTTGATTGTGGCTTATGTGAATGCAAATGCGTCATGGCACATTTGTTCCTAGTCCTAGAAACCCTAAAAAAGTGTGAAAAGCGATAAATTGACAAAGTAGGCTAAGGGTACATATCGCTAGCTCTGCACCCTCTAGTCACCTATAGGTCCTGACAATGTATCTGCAGTGCTCTATGACCAGGATCACCATCTTTTCTATTGCTATCCTCGCTCTGGGCTCTCTAAAATTACTAGAGAAATTTTGAAAATGAAATGAGTTTTACCTCCAATTTCAACTATTTATAGGGTAAAAATGGGGTTCTTCACAATTGTTATTACTAGGGGCTCCTTTTATCACCTGTGATTGCTCTTTTGG
This sequence comes from Sequoia sempervirens, assembly GCA_007258455.2. Taxonomy (NCBI): domain Eukaryota; kingdom Viridiplantae; phylum Streptophyta; class Pinopsida; order Cupressales; family Cupressaceae; genus Sequoia; species Sequoia sempervirens. The sequence continues at coordinate 768,876,088 of VDFB02058242.1, forward strand.
GTACCTTAAACATGTCCAAACTCCGAACCGTCTTGCCATTACTTTTTTGGTCTTTAAATTAGCTTGTTGGGACACTTTCCAATTTTTTCTGTCGTCGGGCCAAAATTTGAAAACTTTCTCAAGGGGGCATCGATACGTCGTACCTTCAGTGGGGCATGACATTAACTTATTTTTCTTTGTCACAATGCAACAGACTGCATTATGACAAAGAGGGGCAAAATGTAGACACTGAAAATTGACCTAGGCTTACAAGCTCTATTTCTTGCCGCTTTCGTCCTAGCATAATTAAAATATTTAATTATGTCATTCGGTCCATTTTTCATCTATTAATTAAGTAATTTTTAATTATTTAATTAATTAAGGTCCCTTTATTCTTCTTGATTATTTAAATAAATAAATTATATTTATTTATTTAAATTATCTAACGTCTCCCTATAATTAAATAAACTTCTTAGTTTATTTAATTATTTATGTCCACTAGTTCTTCTGGATTATTTAAATAAATAAATCTTGTTTATTTATTTAAGTACGTCAATAATTTATATTTTCCTCTTCTAATTAAATAAATTCTTTAATTTATTTAATTATGGCCACATGTCATTTTCCCCATTTTAAATAAATAAATAAATGATTACTTATTTAAAATGGTCAAATTTCCTTATTTTGGCTGAAGGTGGGCATTTATTACCTATTGTCATTTAATTCTCCATTTTTGAATTAAAATGATTTTTAATTCAAAAAGATGCCTTTTTGCATGCAAAGGTCAAATGACTTTTATTAATTTGATTCCCCTACCTTTTTTTAGCCATCCTGTCTCAACTTTCAATCTGGTTCGTCCATCCGCCTTTCGATCTCATTAGTCCATTCAAAATTGTATTTTCTTATAAAATGGCAATTTTGAATTCATTTTCTCTCTCAAGCATTCACATGAATATTCTGGCTCTCATTCGGTTGTCATTTTCTCTTATACTTTGCATACTTTAGAGTCATCTTCGTAGTAAAATCCTTCAACACTTGTGTAGGACATGGCATAGTCTTAGGTTGGTCACATAAATTTGAGGGTAAATCATTATTTGCAGCAAGCTAGAAGGTGTAATGGAGATCAACCATGGAGATTGAAGATTTTGGGTAACTGTGTTTCGTTTATTTTCATATTTTCTCCCTTGCACTCTATTACTTCCTTGGAGTTTTGGTTTTTATTGCTTCGAATACATTAACCATAAAATTTACAGTGATACAATATCCAAAATCATGTCTATATTTGGGAGAGGGAAATCATCCTTAGGGCATGCCTTATTCAGGTCCTTGAAGTCAGTGCAAATTTAGATGCCCCTAGTGGGCTTAGAGATAGGTGAAAGGTTTGAAGCCCACTCTGGATAATCAATTGGCCATATGAAGCCAACATCAATGAGCTTTTGTAATTCATGTTTGACAAGTAATGCTATTTGTAGATGCATCTTTCTCAACTTTTTCCTTACTAGTTTCACCTTTGGATAGATGGCTAGATGATGAACCACAAACTTTGTATCAAGACTAGGCATGTCAACGTAGGTCCATGCAAAGTTTACCTTTTTTTCCCCTAGAAAAGTAACTAGAAGTTCCTATTCCTCTGTCAAAAGTTATTTTGCATAGAAGGTGATATGTGGTGTTTCTTCGGATCTTAGGTTGAGCAGATTGCACTTCTCTACCAAGACTGGGTATGTGCATGATCATGATGGGCCAAAAAGTGGCAATATTATGGGTATTTGTAGGTGTTAGTGTAGGTTTTTTAATATTTTTCCTACACATTATTAAGCATACCTTAGGTTATAGGAGATGCGGTTTATGTGAGGACACATGGCGTAATCCATCGGTTACATGTGTTGCTCCCACTCACACTTAGGTGGTTGAGTTTCACATCCTCTTTTGGCCTTATATGCCACCTCACAAAACCACTCATTTGTCTCTTTCTGATTAGGTTATGCCACCTATTTGGCATTTTCCAAGTAGGCATAACTCCCACCTAATTTGGTTATTTGGGAGTTATTACCCCTCTTGGAATTATTTTCCCATATTGTGCTATATAATAAGCACTCACCTCTCCCTCCTATCTAGTCAAGATGAGTTCATATTAACTCAAACAATTCAAAGGAGAGTTGAGGCACATTGTATCATTTTGTGTGTGATAATAACATCATTTTGTTATTACACTATATTCCTGCATTTTATCTCTAGATGCTCTCATGTGGAAGGTTTATCTTGGTTTTGCAGGTGATCCTGGGTGCTCGAGTTCATCAACAACTCTTACATGGTATCGGAGTGTCAGATCTGCAAGCCCCTTCTCAAATTTGAGAGATTTGTGAGTGTTTAATCAATATTTCAGGTTGCAACATGCCTTTGCTTGTCTTAAGTAGGTGATTCTACCTTTTCATGCTGTTTTTTGGTTGTTGGGGTCGTTTTATGTTGCTAAAGACATTTTTTCTATACTACATCCATATTTTCTGTATATTTTAAAGAAAATATGCCATCTGGGTTTTGTTCGTAGCAGAAAAAAACCATCTGAGTCATTGCTAGTTTCTGCATATAGGTTACATATTTTGCAGAATCTAAATCAGAATATTTCTGCAGACCCCCTCTCCAATTGCATTTTTGATTTTGCAATCAATCTTTGGAGGGCCATAATTCAGTCATACAAGCTCTTTTTTCAGAGATTTTTTTTTTTGATTTGGGGTAGAATTTCACAGGCTTTGCAATGGTGTGATCCATTTTTTCTCAAGTGATCCGGATTTTCCAGAAAATCAGTTTTATCAGCAGATCTGAAGGACAGTTCTCATTTTTTTAACTTCAAATTGATGTAACTTTCACATACGACCTCGTATTGAGGTGATTTTTTTTTTTAAAGTGAATATTTTTTTGAGCACTACACATTGGTGCTATTTTGAGGTTATAATTATGAGATTTGATTGTAATTTCAGTATTTGGGTCTATTTTAGACATTTGTAAAACTCTAGAAAACAATTCCAGCATTGTAAACGCACTAATTTATAAAGTGCCAAATTATTTTTTGTTGGGGGGATTCTTGATTGAGTGAAAAAGGGGGGGTCTCTCTTTGTGTGTGTGTGTGTTTTGATCTGTTCACTTGTTCTTTTCTTTTCCTTCACACATGGATCATTCTAAGGTTCCTTTGCTAAGACCTTATAATTATGCAACATGGCATCAACATGCATGGAATTCCTTAATGCAACTTGGGTATACTCCATATGTTGAAAACAAGGTAGCTGAACCTAAAGATGATAAGGAAAAGATAAAATGGATGCTTGAACATACACAAGCTCTTGGATGTCTTCATAGCTTTGTTTCCCTTGATCTTATGTTTTAGATTGAATCTTGTACAAATTCACATGATGCTTGGGAAAAGTTAAAATCTTTGTATGGTACAACAGATGAAGTCAAAGGTTATCAAATTGAAAATGAATTGATGAGCCTTGATCCAAAGAACTTTGGCAACATCCAATATTATATTACTAAGGTAAATGATCTGAGAGTACAATGTAAAGCTTGTGGTATTGATAAAAAGGACATTCAGTTAATCTATAATACATTGAATAAACTTGGTCCTGAATTTGCAGCTTTTGTTTCTAGCTTTCATACTCATAGACTGACTATGGGATCTGCATATACTATTCCTTCATTTGCATATTTTTCTAAGATGTTAATGCATGAACAACAAAAGCTTCTTTCTATGGGTCTCATAAAGCCATCACAAAATCAGGCCTTGTTGGCTAGTCGGCCTAAGGGACAAAAAGAGTCAGGACAATCTGACAAGAAACAAAAGAAATCTAAGAAAAATCCACACACAGATCAAGCACAACACAAATCATTTACAAGGGAGGACTCATCTAAGAAGGAGAAGTCTACTTGTTCATATTGCAAGAGGATTGGACATGAAGAACATTCTTGTTATAAGAAGGATATTGATGAACTGAAACATCTTCTTAAGAAGAACAACATTGATCTACCTTCTAGAATGTTTAAGTCTACTTCTTCTTCACATTCCAAATAGTCAGGATCTAGTAAGGATAAAGGTCATGCAGAATTTGCTTCTGAGTCTAAGAAAAATAAAGGTAAAGCTCTTTGTGCTTCTACAAGTCATGAATTAGGGAAATGGCTCCTAGATTCTGGAGCTTCTCATCATATGGCTTCTTCACAGTCTATGTTCTCTTCTTTTGAGCCTTGTGCTTTGCCACCTATTCTGATGGGAAAAAACACTTACATGAGTGTAATTGGGAAGGGTTCATGTTGATATTGGGGATGGCACCTTCAATGATGTTTTGTGTGTACCTCACTTGACAAACAATCTTCTTTCCATCTATCAGATCACTCATGGTGGAGCAGGCAAGACTGTGGAATTCACACCTGATTTAGTTATCATCAGAGATTTGGAGAGCACAGAGATAATTGCTATTGGGATAGTTGATAATGAATCTCGGTTGTATACCTTTTCAGACTTTGCACCTGATGATGGTTCTGATCCTTTGGCTATTGATCACACTCCTTGTGTGACATTTGATTTTGAGGAGAATTTTGGCTATTTGAATCTTGGTATTCTCACATTAGATCTAGTTATTGAGCCTTGCATTCCTTCTCCTCTATCTACTATTGCTTCTGAGGATACTTGTGTTACATTCATGGCTACTTGTGATTCAGTGCAACAGGATCGACATTGTCTTCTAGATATAGTTGCTTGGGATGACTACTTGATAGACATTGCAGGTTTGTTCATAGAATCTCATATTTCAAACTTGGGAGACACTATTCATGACATCCATCTTCTCTTTGATGAAGTTGATTCTTCTTTAGTAGTTATGGAGGAACATGTGGATCCTCTTGTTCATTCTCCACATGATCATTCATAATAGTTTGACATGAGTGTGGATACTTTTGAGCAGCATTTGGAGGAGGCATCTTTGTTTTCAGAGGAGGTAGTTGAGTCTTTGGATTTTGTTCTACACACATCTCTACTAGGTTTTGGATTGTCATCTTCATCAGTGTGGCCTATAACACCTAATTTGGTGGTGGCAACTTTTGGCATCGACGTGGAGACAGATGAGCAGTTTTCAGAGACTTCATACATTTTGAGCTTTCTTCCCTCATATTCATTTCAGGAATGGGAAGACATTCTTCATACACCTTTGGTTTTGTTTCTTCCTAAGGGGAGGAACATTGTTCAATGATCGTGGACCATGTTCTACATTCAGTTTCGAGCTTCAACCATTGGCATAGTTGACTACTTTGGGGAAGACTACATGGTCTTTCCTATCCTTTCTATTTTGGAGGGGACTTCTTCCTTGCATGGGATTTTTCTTGTGTTGGGAAACTTGTTTTCTTTTCTCTCTTTTGGGGAGGAGTTTTGTCCCACTGGGTTTTCTCCTTTACTTCATTTGTGAGAAAGTATTTTGTACATGGGTACCTAACATGGCCTAGTAGCCGGGACCCATATTTGCATCTTTGTGTCTTCTCACCCACCTAAGCTATGCTTAAGGGGGGGTGTTAGTGTAGGTTTTTTAATATTTTTCCTACACATTATTAAGCATACCTTAGGTTATAGGAGATGCGGTTTATGTGAGGACACATGGCGTAATCCATCGGTTACATGTGTTGCTCCCACTCACACTTAGGTGGTTGAGTTTCACACCCTCTTTTGGCCTTATATGCCACCTCACAAAACCACTCATTTGTCTCTTTCTGATTAGGTTATGCCACCTATTTGGCATTTTCCAAGTAGGCATAACTCCCACCTAATTTGGTTATTTGGGAGTTATTACCCCTCTTGGAATTATTTTCCCATATTGTGATATATAATTAGCACTCACCTCTCCCTCCTATCTAGTCAAGATGAGTTCATATTAACTCAATCAATTCAAAGGAGAGTTGAGGCATATTGTATCATTTAGTGTGTGATAATAACATCATTTTGTTATTACACTATATTCCTGCATTTTATCTCTTGTTGCTCTCGTGTGGAAGGTTTATCTTGGTTTTGCAGGTGATCCTGGGTGCTCGAGTTCATCAACAACTTTTACAGTAGGGTATGTGGCTGACGACTTTTTTTTTACCCAAAATTGATGAAATGAAAAGGGTTTTTAGAGGAGATTCTCAGCTTCCACCAATATAAATTATATTTTAATTTGAATTTAATAAATAATTATTATTCATTTTCTATTAGAATTATGACTAAAGTCCTCATCGATAGGTTGATTGAAAAACATATATAACTTTCAAACAGTATCACATTTTTTGAATCCAAAACACGTGTCACATTCTATGCTTCACATACTATAGGATTAAAAAAAGAAAAAATAAATTTCATGAATTTTTGACCAAGTTAAGGTGGTTAGACATACGAGTTTTTATATTTTTTAAAATTTGTAATAAAAATTTCATAATTAATTATTTATTTGGAAAAAAATTACAAAAAAATATGCATCACATCTGGACATGAGTCCTCTACTTATATATAAAAATCTTATAAAAAATATTGTCATTTTATTATGGTTAGGGTGGTCGAGACACCTACTTATTTTTTCCCTAAAATTTAAGTACTACTGCATTGAAATTTCAAATTTTCACCAAATAGATTTTATTTATTTTTAAATATACCTAGCATTTTAGAAACTAAATTCAATTTTCTATAGATTCTATTCTTACATATTTTTGAAATAATATAGATAACTTATTCAAATTTTTACGTCAAGTTGCCTAACACTGATTTTTCAGAATATTTTGCCACTTAAGGGCCTATTTTTTCCATGATGATCCTGCACATACCTGACTACTGATTTTTCTTGATGAATAGCACTAAGGGGAAGATTGAATCCCTCATCCTTTGGTGCCTTAGAGAGGTTTTCACCATTGGATATGTCCTTTTTTTTTTACTATTTTTGGGTCAGAAAGTGCCATAGTGTGGTTTTCACTTAAAGACCTAGATATTATTCTTAAATTTTCACTTTTGTGACTGAGGGATTGAATTGTTTCCCCATAGTATGCATTTGTTTCTAGCTCAATTTTGAACCCAACTTTGTGATCTCCACATGGTATAGTATCCCGCAATCCCATGAATTCCAAGAGAGCCTCATTATTTTTGAACGTGTCTAAGATTGGTGGTCCTTGTTGGTCATAATCGATGAGTTGGGGGTAGACAAGTTTTAGCTCATTGGTCTGGTTACTTGGTTCAAAAGATAGGGTACTAATCATGAAAATAGAGGAATCCTCAAATAGTATGGGTAGGTTAGTGATGGGGTCCTCATCACACACATTGGTTATATCAAAGGTATAGTTACGTAAGGGTAAACCTGTGGACACTGGTAACTGGGGAGGAGCTTTGAATTTTCTAACCGAGGCACCTTTTCCATGTATGGTTATCTTCAGAGGGGTACATCCAAGGCCAATAATGCTTCTCAGGAATGATAGGTTCTAGAAGGATGTTATCATTTTTCCCAAGCTTTTCATTTTTGTTATAGCCCAATCCTTGCATTAATTATAGTCCTTTGTTGTCATTGCCCATGGGAGATCAAGTATGGGTTCATCTTGATATAATATGCTTGATATATCCTTTTCATCTACCACTTCCCGACTTAGATCCCCCCACCTTTTGAATCTGGATGGGTTTTCTTTAAAGGTTTGAGATGGTGTGTCAATCAATTGGGGTTGCCCATGAGATCAAGAAGATTGAGGTAACTCTCTTATTACAAAGGAAATCTTTTTCATTTTGTAGTCCCCACTTGCATTATCTTGGATAATGACTTTAATATTAGAGATGTCTAGAATGGAGTGTGTCTTTGTCTCAGAAGTGGAGGCTAGGGTAGATGGATCTATATATGGAGATGTGGGTCCCTCATCATTCTTCAAGATTTGAGGGATCTTGTAGTACTTGGCTTCCAGGTTCTTACAATAATAAAATGGCTCATGATCTCCATGGACTATAACCTCTTGATTTTGATAAGGAAACTTGACACAATGATGGAAGGTGGATGCGATAGCTTGCATACCATGGATCCATGGGCACCCCAAGAGGATACTGTAAGGTAATTCAAGATCAAGGACTTGGCATGTCATTTCCATGATAGCTGGTCGTACTTGAATAGGGAGTTGAATGGTGCCTTGAGATACATGTTCCTGATCATCATATGCCTTGATAGTAATACCTTTTCCTTTCTCAATGAAATCTTCAAAGAATCCTAAATTATTTATTAGCTTGAGAGTATAGATATTCAAGCCTGCACCTCCATCCACCAAGACTCATTTGACTTTATTCTTATGGAATAAAACTTCAAGATGGAGTGCACAATTATGAGATGGTTAAGTTGGGAAGTATTGATCAGAAAATATTAGGATATGTGGCTTAGTAATATGTCCAAAAATAGCTTGGAACTAGTCTGCATCAAGATCTGTGGGGACAATGGATGAAGCTGATTCCTTTTCTAGGATTTCCCTATGTGCTTGTGAGATTTTCAGTAACTCCATGATGGAGATTTGGGAAGGGGTCCTTTTTAATTGATCTAGGACATTATAACAATTGGGGATTGACTTTTGATTGGTGGCGAATGCCCTGGGTGCTTGGATGGTCCTGGGATGATAAATTTTCCACCATGTGTGGTGACTTCACAATCGGCTCTAGATCCTTTAATGCTGACAACGATAACCCACTCATCTAAGAATGCAACAACATGGTCATAAACATGGTTCATATTATTATATTTTTCCTTACCATTGTTGTTTTCTTTATTGTGATCTGGCATCGGATTCATGTATATCTTTAGATCTTGATTTCATGTAGGTTGTTCAATAGTTACCATTTGGTCATCAATGAGGTCCTAAATTAGATTTTTAAGTCACATGCAACTAGCTGTTATGTGTCCCTTTATCTTGTGGAAATCGTAGAGATTTTTCTCATTATACCATGGTGGTTTAACTTGAGGTTCTGGATAATTATCATAAAAAATGATCTTGATGAGATTTGCTTGAACTATCCATTGCATGATAGACTCAATCAGTTCTCCAAGTGGTGTGTATTTCCATTTAGGGGGATACTTGTTCCTTGGGGGTGGTCTTGCTTGATTTTTCAAGTTATTGACCACTTGATTGTTGGGTTGTTGCGATGACGTGTTGGCTTGTGGTTGTTCACATGTTTGTGTTTTTTTCCTTGGGGCACTGATAATAACTTTGGTGTCAACCACACCATTTTTAGTAATGTTCTTGTTCTTTTCCCATGTGTGAGGTTTTTTGTTGTAACTAGTTGATGGACGGTTGTCTTGATAAGTAGGTGTCCCCCCTTATGTGATAAGGGCTATTTCAATGTTGAGTGCCTTGGGGATCAATTGGTCATGTGGTGATGCATTGCATTTTTAGATGGAAGGACAAGGTCCCTTCAAGATTGGTGATGATAGTACAGATTTGTTGTTCTTCTAGCATAGTCCACTTTCTCCTATTGGCCTTGGATCATCATTGTTGCAAGAAGGATGCAAATGTTTCCCCCTTGGCTAGTTTGAGAGTGGATAGTTCTTCTAGACTTACATCCATGCCTATGTTGAATGAATAGTTTTGTATGAAAAAGTCCATAATCTCTTGGAACTTTTTGATTCCAAGAGGAAGGCAGGAGAACCATTCCATGGCTAGTCCAACCAAACTCTAAGGGAATAACTGCATTAGATAAGACTCATTGTATGCAACTTCCATACAATGGACATGAAATTCTATGATGTGATCTTCAGGGTTACCAACCCCATGATATTTGTCAAATTTAGGTATCTCAAACCCTTGTGGGAATGGCACCATTGCAATGCTTATGTCAAATGGATAAGGGCACAAATTCCCTTGTGTTTTTGTTGTTTTTCTAGATTGTAGGTCTGGCACTTGTTGTGAGGGAAATTTGATTTGTGTAGACACATTATTTTATGAATCAGGTGGTGGGATGAATGTGTTTTGAGGTGGTTTGATTATTTGAGTGATGGGTGGGTTGCTTTGTGTGTTCGTGGTAGGCTGTTGCAAGTTTTGTTGTGCCACCAATGCTTGTTGGCATGCCTGCAATTGTTGTTGTGCCAACAACACTTGTTGTTGGTCTTGATGTTCTTGTGATAACAATGCTTTTTGTTGGGCTTGTAATTGAGCTACTTGTTTTTGTGCTTGGTATTGTTGCAAAGCTTGCTAATAAGCTTGTTGCTGTAACAAAGCTTACACTTGAGCTTGTTGTGATTGTTGGGTGTGTGCAGCTTGGGTAGCTTGTGTGGCTTGTGTGGCTTGGGCTACTTGCATAGCTTGTGCAGCTTGAGTGGCTTGTTGTTGTTATAATAAATCTTGAGCTTGTGCTTGGGAAGCCTATTATACTTGTTGTGCGGCTTGCTATGCATGTGCTTGTTGAGTAGCTTGTTGTGCAACTTGCATAGCTTGTTGAGCTTGAAACTATTCGAATGCTTTTTGATAGGCTTGTTGAGTAGCTTGTAGGGTGATGTATTGATTCACCATGTTTGGATTTGGTGGTGGAGGTGGAGGATTCAAAATGGTGTGAGATGTTGTAATGATATTTTATTGAGGTGGTGGTGGAGGTGTTGTTTTATTGATGATAAGGGATTGTGTGGTAGATGGTGTGGTTGATATGTTAGATCCTTGGGAGACCACTTTTTGAAATATTTGAGGTGTTGTAGATGGTGTAGTGATTGATTGTATTGTTTGGATTGGTGCCACCTGGTGTTGCAATATCGGTGGCATATGATTGGAGGATTTGATATGTTGATTTGGTTCATGATCAGAGGATTGTTTTGATTTGGTTGATTGAGGATTGGTAAAGGGGGTTGCCCTAAACTGAGGATTGGTGTGGATGTTAATGGTAGAGGAGAAAATGGTGGGAAGATTGGTGGTTTGTTTCCTTGAGAAAATTATGATGACGGATCAAAGATTCCTCCTTGTCCAAATAGTCCCCCTTGTCCTTGTGAAGTCATGGGGATAGAGACTTGTGTGTCAAGGGAATATGTTGGCGATGCAGAGAAGGTGTAAGGATTGTTGGTGTCATCAAAGATGAGTGGGACATATGGATGCTTTTGATCTTGAGGAATGGTATTTGGTAGACCCAAAATGGTGTTTGCATCTACGTCTTGGTTATTTACAAGGGGATGTGTTTGAAGAGCGTGAAGCAATGAACTCCGCTTGGTAACCATGGGTTGACTTGGAGCATGAGATGATGTCAGTTGTGGGATGGGTTGAATGATATTTTGGAAGGAAGGTGTGAATAAGACTAGTGGAATAATCCCAAGAGGTTTCTCCATAATACTGCTCACATCATAATCAAAAGGGAGTTTAGCCCCTTCCTTTGCTAATTTTAACATGTATTGTGAAGGATTAAGTCTCATCATTGTGTTGACAATTTTGTGATTTTCAGGATTTTGGACCATCTCCATGATTTCATCTTGAGTCATTCCTAGGACATTGTTGGTGATATCCTCCACTTGGCAACCTCCCTCTAAAGGAAGGTTGAGTGGGGAATTGTTAGATCCAATGGGGTTGATTTCAAGTGTAGTTTGACTCAAGTCACTTGAAGTGGATATTTCTTTGTTTATTTCCATGTTTTTCTTGTGTTGAGATATGGTTTGGACCATAAAATAAGGATCAAATTTTAGGAATATGGGAGGTAAACCTCTAACCCCTTAGGATGGTCTAAAATTTAGGTACAAAAAAGAAAATATAAGATGTTAAGGATCAAATGATGGTGATGAGATAAGTGAAAAATGGGTGATGTGAATGATTGAACTCTTAAGAAACCTTGGAGAGATACTAGACTTTAGGACTTTTGGATGATTTTGATTTTGATTTGGGTTTGATAATGAACTTATAAACTCAAAGATGTTAGTGTTGGCATATGGCTTGGGGAGATTCTTTATGGCTTCTAGTGTTGTCATTGATGGAAATAGAAGTCATTATCTTAGTCTGTAGATCAAGATATACTTATACCGACAAAAAATGTAGAAGACAGTGTGTTACTGGAAAAAAGCATGAAGAATAGGGTATCTGGTCAGTTAGTCGATATGTATGCTTCACTGGATCATCATTTTATGTTGTGGATCCCCAAGAAAGTTTGTTAAGCATGTATGTTACCTTATTGGTAAGTTTTCTGGTGTTACAACAATTGGTGTACACGTTAGGAGATTGGGTAGAATGATTTTCTATTTATTTTCTCATTATGTCTAACTCAATGAATGTGGTGTGTCGTGGATGTATAAGGAGTAGTTGTTTAATTGTTTCTAAGTTTGAGAATATTGTTTTGGATCCCAACTATGTCTTATCCAACCTTTGTGGGTGTGCATTATGTAACATCTAGAAAATGCAGAAGAAAGATTAAAAGAACACAATAATGCAATCTAAGCTAAACAACAAAAAACAAAGGAAAACTAAAACATAAATAAACTAAACAATCTCACCCAATATCTACGTAATTCCATGTATAACCTCGATTTCCATTCTCCATTTTTTCGTTGTAGTATAGTTACCCTCAGATTTCTCTTGTGCAAGTATAGCCTGCGATAGTGATTTAGCAAAACATCGAAGATTCAAATAATAGATATGCTTCCAAAAGTCATAAGATTTTAGGAGGAGATTAGAATGATGAAAGACATATCAATTTATAGAAAATAGATCATTCAAATGATAGGCCAGGATCGAAAGATCGATGGACAGTTGAGATCAAAAGATTAGACATGCATTATGATAACTGTTAGTAGTGACATGAGTGATAAAAATTATAAATAGAAATAAAGATTAAATAAACGATTTAAACTTCAAGTTTGGTATTCGAAAATAGAAGAATAGTCTTTGCATGAAAAAGATAAAGATGGATTAAAGCAACTCTCTGTTCGAATACACACACAAGATTTAATTAATTAAATAGGAATATTTAATTAATATGCATGTACATGCAAATGAGTTAGAACTAGATGACTGAATGATATGACAAAGAGTTTATCCATGTAAGCAACTCAAACATTAAATCAGGAGTTAACCGACTGATCTAAATAGGTCTCAAGTCGGGTGAGAGTGAATACTTAAATAACTTACACAATTATTTAAATATAGAGGAATACGTTAAAATATAATTTATGAATTAAATAATTCATTTAATTGAAGATTTGATATTTGAAGAATAATTAAATAAATAAAATTTATTTAACTAAGTGATGAAGGGATTAAATGAATAATTAAATAAATAAAGGATTTATTTAATTATAGTTGACATATTATAAAGGGTAAATTAAATAAGAATTTATTTAATTTGACAAGAAGGATAAGGTTAATTAGTAACATAATTAAATAAAAAATGTTTATTTAATTAATCAGATAGAATAATGAAAATGTGAATCAATTAAATAGTTAAGATTATTTAATTAATAGAAGAATTAAAGTTAAAGCAAATTAATTAAATAAATAGATTTATTTAATTAATAAAGAATTGAATACTTTAGAGAATAATTAAATAATTAATATTATTTAATCATGACCATGAAGAATACAAATTATGAAGAATATTGAAGTCGCAGGCTTAGACCAAATTTCAGCATCTACATTTGTCCCTCTTTGATACAATGTCATTTTGACATTCTGTCAAAGAAAATCGATAAAAAATATGCCCCAGTAATACCCCGTTGTTAAACAGGTGAAGGTATACCCCCTTGGGAAAATTGACAAATTTTTGAAAAAATTCAATTTTTTTTTTGGAAAATAGTCTCGATTAGTCCATTTGATAGCCAGAAATGTAGTGGAGTTGACAGAATTGAATTTGGAAGTGTTAGGGATGGGTACGAGTATATTGAAGTTGGAAGTGGATGCAGCTAGTAAAAAAGAATGCCAGCAAAACCCTAGATATAAATAGAAAGTGGGGTAAAAACCCATTCATTTTTACCCACATAGCTTTGAAATTTGAGATTTTTGCTTTGCACCCTCAGCAAAGATGTCACCTATTCCACACACCCACCATCGATCGTATAGGATCCAGACCTTCAAACGGCTGGCTGATGTGGGCCCCCAGTATCTACTTGGATCTCAACTTTTGAATTTTTGGTTTTTGTGCATTTTTATGCATTTATTTGCAATTTTTTTCATGCGTCATTTTTTTGAAAAGTTGCATTTAAATTTTTAATCAACGCATGTGTATGTGGATCACTGCATTTTTAAATTCACGTATGTTGCTTAGCATAGGTATTTAAAATTTCAATGCATTTGTTTTTTAGTTTGACGCATGTGATAAATAGTGACGCATTTGCATTTAGAATGAATGCATGTGATTTTTGTTCAATGCATTTGTGAATATTGCTTAACATTTGCATTTATGATGGATGTTTGTATGCGTAGATGTAATGAGTCGCATTTTATTTTGACTCACATTTGATATTTCTATGCGCAATTGTGATTTAAAATGATGCATGTGAAATTTTATGACGCATTTGCAAAATAAAATGACGCATTTGGTTTCATGTGATGCAATTGCAAAAGAATGACCCATTTGCAAAAGAATGACGCATTTGACTAGCATTTGATTTTGTCATTTTGCTTTAGGATAGGTGATTGACTCTGACATGAGGTAGTATAGTGCCATTTCAGGTTGTTTTGGACCCTGTTTAAATGCGAGAGTCGAGACCATCAACTTTTCACTTCCGAGATAGTTTTTGGAGTGTGGAGAAATGGTTCTTATGGAATTTGGGTCTCCTCCATGTGATAGACACACCCATCATTCGGGAAAACTAGGGTCTACTAATGGTGTTATGTGAGCGGTGGCACTCAGAGACTTCTTCATTTCACCTACCTACTGGAGAGGCTACAGTTATGTTGGAGGATGTCTATAGGATTTTGAGACTTCCTATTAGAGGTACCAAGGTGATGTACGATACTCAGAGGGGTTTCGCTGAGATGTGCAAATATTACCGTCACGTAGATATTAGATAGTTAGGTATTGACCATTATGAGATTAGATGGCATGTATTGGCTCAGAGGTATAGGCAGTTAGACTCTCTATTGTGTGCATTGATAGGTGGTATAGTCCTCCCTGATCGTTGAGGTCATGGATTTCTTGTGGGATGGGGAGAGATGCTAGTTGGTATGCTAGAGTATTAGGAGGTGTATGCTTGGGGCCTTTGTCTACTTGGCATGTTATATTTTCATTTGCATGATATAGCCTATCGAGAGGAACAATCTATGAGTTTTGGTACCATAGTCTTGATGGTATGGGCATGGGAACACATCGCCATCTTTCTTCCACTGGTTACAATTGATGTGCAACATGGAGCACCATATGCCTTCTGTTATATGGGGGCTAATACTTAGCACCTTATGGGAGATACTAGATGTTTCAAACATGCTATTGATACCATGGTAAAGTTCACATGGAGGCCATACTTGGGTTGTCCAGAGTGGTCAGATGAGGATGATCATTTCCCATATTATTGTTAGACATAGTATCTAATTGGGCAGACTATTTCACATGTTCATATTATAGAGAGACATTTTCCAAATCATGTGTTGTGTCAGTTCAGAGAGGTTCAGGATGAGCAGAGTTTGTGAGGTCTTCATGAGATATCCCCCTATGGGGTGCAGAGATACTAGTAGCCATGAGCGAGGAAGATATTGATGCATTACAAGTAGTGTAGTGGGGGTGGAGAGATGGTTTGGTCGATCTAGGTACCATCGAGGCATAGTGGGCCATGCACAGGCCAATTCCCCTTATAGACCCAGATCAGGATGCACTAAAAGAGCGGCGAGTGAAAGGACCGCATGGCAGGCATGGTAGAGGCAGAGGTCGGAGAGGTGGAGGTGGTTTTGGTGATGATGGAGATGGTCATGGAGGTGGTCGGTGGGGTGGTGGGAGAGGGAGGTGTGGACGGAGGGGATGAGGGCCACCTTTATCACCTATCTGCGAGGAGGGATGGGAGGAGGATGTGCATATGCTAGATATTAGCAGAGGTGAGGAGGAGGTTCCTGTTGAGATTGGCAAAGATGAGGAGCATGTCGTAGAGGAGGACATTCCTGAGGATCATGCAAAGGAGGAGGCAGGTAGAGAGGAGGCAGAGATTAATGCCCTTGTCTTACTTGGTGTCTATTAGGATGATGATGAGGAGGGGGATGATCAGGAGCGTGAGGTTTGAGATAGGAATTTGGAGGAGTTAGAGGATGATGATGATGGTTTGGAGAGGGTGAGATAGGATGATACAAGGGTAGTTGATCCTGACACTACTACACTTTGTGTCCAACTTGCATCTTTGGAGGAGCAGATGAGGTTTTTGATGTCCGAGCGAGATGTTGTATGGATGGAGAGGGATAGAGCCTATATGGATAGGGATTAGGCCATAGGTTGGAGACAAGAGACCAAGCAGTAGTTTACAAATATTAGAGCTCTTTACAGTGGGCCAATAGAGGCATTTGATCAAGAGCTAGTCAGATCTATTGAGAGGACTATGTACTATAGAGATTTGTATGAGGCAGTAGTTCCTCTAGAGAGACAGGCTCTAATTTTTTCATAGGCACGCAGTGATAGGTCACAGACTAGGACCCACACTAGGACAGTTAGCATAGAGGGTGTTGAGCAGCCACGCAGAGCTGGTCCATACGACAAGCCACATTCAAGTCATAGGTCATCAAGATCTTGGCATCATTCATCTGCACACTCTAGTCATGATAGCAGTGGAAGTTTGGGATAGGGACATTTCTTGATATGTACTGAGACATTGTATTATGATCATATAGCCCACGGGCTTCCATATTTATTGATACATTATGACATTGTGATGTGACACTTTTGAGTGATATATATATGATATGATATGCAGTTCTATTTATTGATTATGCAGTCGTTTATTTATACATGTTATGTTTATATGAGATGCCAATGTGATGGATGATCATATCTACTTTATGATGTTTTTATGCAGCCTATGATGTGATGTTGATTCTATCTGATGATGTATGTGTTAATATTTATGATGTCGATGGATGTTATGTATGCAATTTATAATTATGAGATGCAATATGATATTATATGTACAATGCATTCTACATGTGATGCTATACATATGTAATGTGATGCATGTATCTACATTTGTTCTGTACATGTAATGCTTATGATATGTAATCTATGATGATAAATTTCTATTATGCCATGATGTCCTAGATATGATAAATGCCTATATGTTTGTATGTTTCAAATGCAAGATGTATGTATGATTGATGATGCATGATTTTAAAATGATGTTTCTAACATGAATGTATATTCAAGATGATTTATATTTTTTTGTGTCATAGGACTCCATCATAATGCAAGAAAGAATAATTGTTAGTGCGGAAAGAAAGATTGATAAATAATAAAAGAAATGAGAGGTATGTTAGTATTAGCAATCTTTGATGTTTCATTGTATCACAAAATGCATTGCACTTTATCATCATTGGGTGGGACTAATACAAATGGAGAAAAACACCATGATATGACATAGATCAAGGTGTGCAAGGTCATCCACTTGCTAACAACAGACAGTCGCAGATAAGGATTGTTGTTAACTCATACTAAGGGCACAGTTGCCCCAATCTTTTTGTCAGGACAAACCACATACATCAAAAAAAATAAAAGATGGGTCATGAGATGTCATCACTCCTCTAAATCCTTCATGGGACATCCTTGGGGAAACTAGTAATATGACTCAAAATCAAATTCAATAGACAGCTGGCAGACAACAGTCAAAGAAAATAGAATTCTAATACACCATTGCTTCTCTAAATCCTTCATGGGACATCCTGAGAAAGCTAGTAACATAATTCCCATCATAAAGTCAAATGAAATGATAAGATAAATCAGACATAAATTCAAAAAGCCAATAATATATTTTCCAAAACTTGATCTGTTTGTTTGATTTCTTTTGATTGATAAAAGGATTGATTGATAAAGATTGATTTCAAGAGATACACATACCAGATAAGACTTTGAGTCTAGTTTCGATGTTATGACTATCTGTAGAAGGCATGACAAAGCCTAGTTTTAGAAAGACATGTATCATATAAGAAGTTGAGTCTAATGCCATTGATGTGATAACTTATTTAAGGCTATGTTGATTGTTTGAAAATGTTGATATGCAGGAAGGACTCATCCTATATAAGACATAAGCTGATTGTTTTGCTGATATCGATATTTAGGAAGGACTCATCCTGAATAAGAAACAGGTTGATTGTTTTGATGATATTTGTTTCCAGGAAGGACACATCTTGTAGTAGATAGTAGTTGCTTTGGAAATTTATTTGCTTTAACTTAGAGAATTGCTGACATGTTCACCAGATTGATTCATGACTTGATATGATGTGTTGACAATTGACTGTGTGTGATTACAAACCCTAAAAGACTGACCTAGTGCGGCCTCAGGGGCTCATCGATTGATGGCCTTTCCTACGTTATACACATAGAGACCTTGTAGTTTGACTTGACTTTGACTGACAAGACTGACTACAAGTAGAAGACGTGTGTGATAGTAAATGTGACGAACCCTAATGGACTGACCTAGTGCAGCCTCATAGGCTCATCGATTGATGGCCTTGCCTACGTTATACATGCAGAGACCTCATAGTTCGACATGACCAATGGCCTTGTCATATAGACATATGGATTGGGTTATGATTTTATATAGAAAAACCTAAATAGACTAACCTAATGCCTCAGGGGCACATCGGTAGATGGCCTTGCCTACGTCTAGTCATAGAGGCAATGTAGTTCGACAAACAAAAAAGACTAACAAGTGTGACTGACTCTGACTCTATTTTTGGATTTTTGACGTGCTTTAATTTTTTTGTCTTTTTGAAGTTTTATGATGTTTTTTGTATTTTCTCAGGATATTTTGGGATGTTTTTGGATTTTTCTATGGTTTTACGTCTTCAACACAACCAATGTAAGAACCAATATGATGCATGTCAAGTGTTTTCCCCCAGTCAAGTATAAGACCAATTGATTATGAATAGGATAAAACAGGGGATATGAAATGCACTTGATGTCAATCATTCCAAGTTATGGGAAAGACTACCACTTATTATGAATGGTATGTACAAATGATGGATGGGAAAGATAAGTCATATGTACAAGGAAGTGGACTATGTACAGGGATAAGGACTATGTACAGGGAAGTGGACTATGTATAGGGATGAGGACTATGTACAAGGAAGTGGACTATGTACAGGGATGTTAGATTAGAATAATAGTAGATAAAGGAGCAGAGTCAACTACATATGACACCTATTTTCCAGGTTTTCACCATGGTACTTATCCAAAGCATCACTGAAGTGGTTTTCACAATTGGACAAATCATTTCTCTTTACTATTTTCTAGATTTTCTATTTTTTTTTTATGTTACCAAGACACTTGTTTGCTAGGTTTTCACCTAGGTAACAATTTTTTTTTATTTTTTTTGTATTATTTCCAATTAAGACAAGGCCCTCAGAAGCTATGCATAGAACTTCTTCAGATGACGACTATTGATTAGTGAGAAAAATGGTTCCCCTTCAGGAGTAGAGATTTGATACACTCCTGATCTAAAGGCTTCTATAATAATATAAGGTCCTAACCAGTTAGGTTCAAACTTTCCTAGTTTCTCTCTATCTGCTTGATTCTTTGGGTTCTCCATTAAGACCAGGTCACCAATGTCAATTTTTTTTTTCAAGACCTTCTTGTTATAGCTATGACAAAGGAGATTCTAATATGATTGGAGATGGTCTAGTTCCTTTTGTCTTCTCTCATCTAAGAATTCTAGCTCATGGAATCTTGATACTCGATACTCTTCATCATCAATGTGCATTTTCAAGGATACCCTCAGGGAAGGAATCTTGACCTCGATAGGAAGAATGGATTTAGAACCAAATACTAGTGAATATTGAGTGGTGCTAGTGGGAGTATGAATACTTGTGTGATAAGCCCATAAGGCAGGATTAAGTTGTAAATTCCAATCACGGCTAGCATCATTGACAGTCTTTTTGAGGATTCTAATGATAGTTTTGTTAGATGCCTTTGCTTGGCCGTTACCTTGTGGGTAGTATGTGGTGGAAAAGTGATGTTGAATATGTAATTCATCACAAAGATGGTAGACTTCTTGGTTCTTGAATGGGCAGCCATTATCTGTGATTATTGACTAAGGGACACCATACCGATAGATGATATAGTTCAGGATAAACTTAGATATTTCTGTGTCGGTAATGTATGTCATGGGAATAGCCTCAATCCACTTCGTAAAATACTCAGTGGCAGTGATGATGAACTTGTGGCCATTAGATGATGTGGGATGGATCTTACCTATGAAGTTGAGTCCCCATTGGGTGAAGGTCCATGGTGACATTATGGGATAGAGCTCCTGTGTTGGTGCATGTATCAAGTCTCTGTGAACCTGAGATTGGCAACATTTCTTTAAAAAGACATATGAGTCATTTTCCATAGTAGGCCAATAGTAACCCAATCTCATAATCTTTTTAGCTAAGGTAGGACCGCTAGAATGGGAACCACATATACCCTCATGTACCCCACACAAGGTTGCTTGTGCTTCATCGAAATTAATACATCTTAGTAGGGTATTATCTAAGGCATGTCTATATAAGGTGTCTCTGACGATGGTGTATATGGCTGATTTTTGAAGGAATTTCCTACGTTGGTTATTTGAAAGGCTAGGGGGTATGATTTCAGCATGGAGGTAGTCATAGATTTCTTTGTACCGTGGGAAATTAGGACCAACAATGTCACATACCATCTTAGAATCTAGGATATCATAGGCCGGAACCAAAATTTGTTCTACCAAGAACTCAAATTAGGCACATTGCTAGGAATGTCTAGAAGTGATGCAATTGTAGCCATAGCGTTTGCTACCCTATTTGGAACATGAGGTATCTAATGAAATTTGACCTTGTCAAAGTTCTCATTAAAAATATTTTCCATTTGTTTTTATGGAGCAAGCTTCTCATCCTTAGTCTCATAATCATCATTTACCTTTCTAATTACCAATTGAGAGTCACCATATACCTATAGGTTCTTAATTTTCCACTTAACTGCCATGTGTAACCTTGTCACTAGAGCCTCATACCCTGTTATGTTGTTAGTACATGGGAATGTAATCCTAAATGACTCAAGGATGGAATCACCCTATGGTGTGATAAACAGTATACCAGCCCCTGAGCCATGGTTTGTATGTGAGCCATCAAAGTATAGTTTCCATGTTGTGTTTGTGTCAATTGTGAATATAAACTCATTAGGAAAGTTTGCAGCTAATGGGTGATATGCTTGTATTGGTGTGTCAGCTAACTGATCAACAATGACTTGTCCTTTGATAGCCTTTCTTTCACATACTAGATATCATACTCACTAAGTATCATAACCCATTTGGCCAGTCACCCTGTTAATGCTGCTTTGTTTAAAAGATATTTCAGAGGATATATTTTGGAAATCAACATTGTTTGGTGTCTTAGCATATAGTGCCTTAGTTTTTGAGTAGAAAATACTACTACAAGACAAGCACATTCAATGGTACTATAGTTGAGCTCATAATGTACCAAAGTCTGGCTGATATAATATGTTGCCCTTTCATGACCTTCATCATCATTCTATGCAAGCAATGCTCTGAGTGATGAATGGGTTGCTGAAATATAAAGAATCAGTGGTCATCCTTCAACATGTGGCATTAAGACTAGTGGTTTGAGTAGATATTCTTTGATCAGTTGAAAAGCCTCTTTGCACCTAACTGCCCATGAAAAGGGTACCCCTTTCTTAAGTAAGTGTTGAAAAGGATGTGTCTTATCTACTAACTGCAATATAAATCTTCTAATGGATTGCAGTTTCCCTTGTAATGTCCTTAGCTGACTGATATTAGTTGATGGAGGCATGTCTATGATTTCTTTTACCTTGGCTAGATCCACTTCAATGCCTCATTTGGAAATGATAAACCCTAAAAGCTTTCCTGATTATACCCCAAACACACATTTCTTGGGATTTTGTCTCAATTTACACTTCTCTAGCCTCTGAAATATATTGTATAAAACCTATAAATGTTCTTCCCTTGTCTTGGATTTAACTATAAGGTCATTGACATAATCCTCCATAAGAGTGTGTACAAGATCATGAGAAATAGTGGTCATGGCACACTGATAGGTTGCTCCAGCATTCTTGAGTTCGAAGGGCATAAAATTCCAACAATACATTCCCCAAGGACATGAGAAAGTTGTTTTAGGTTGATATTCAATTGCAATTCTGATCTGATTATATCCGGAGAATCCATCCATAAGGGACAACATCTCATACCATGTTGTCATGTCCACTATCATGTCTATGGTAGGCAAAGGTAAGTCATCCTTACGACAAGCCTTGTTGATATCTTTGAAATCTATGCAAATGCAGATGCCCCCTATTGGTTTAGTGAGTGGTACAAGATTGGAAATCCAATCTGCATAGTCAACTGATCTAATGAAACCAACGTCTAACAATTTCTTGAGTTATGCCTTGACTAGGAAAGCAATCTATGAGTGCATTTTCCTCAATTTTTGTTTCACTGGTTTTACACCTGGTTGTAAGGGAAAGTGATGTAGAACAAGTTCAGGATCTAGCCCAGGCATGTATGCATATGACTAGGAAAAAATTATGTCTCTGTGTAAAGAAGTTGTGGAATTCTGGCTGCTCTTGTTTTGTCAATGACGCTGCAAAATAGACCAATCGAGGATTCTCTTCTATTCCTATGTTGACTTCTACTGGTTCTTCAACGAGCATGGGTGAATTTTCTTGTGTAAAGGGGAGAATGTTCAAACCTCCATCCTTAGGTGCCTCAAAGAGGCTTTTGCCTTCAGATGTGTCCTTTATTTTTACTTTTTCATTGTCTAGCAGTACCTTTCAGTTTTCACCTAGAGACTCATCTTTTTTATCTTTTTTATTCTTTTTCTCATTTTTTGCGACTGGAGGGTTGAATAGATTCCCAAAAATATGCTTTGTTGTCCAATTCAATGGTAAAACTAGCCTTGTGATCACCACAAGGTATGCCTTCACATAATCCCAAGAACTCAACAATTGCTTCGTCGTTATAAAAAATGTCTAAGACGGGTGTGTCTTGTTGGTCCCAATCAATGAGTTGGGGATAAACTAAGGGCATGTCAACATCAGAGTTATCAAAGTTTAATGGAGTCAAGGTAAGGACTGAGTTGTTCATATGGTCACAAAAGTCTTGTACTAAGTCATTTTTGCTCTTTTGTTGAGATCTAAGTGGATTGAGAGGTGGGCCTAATGCCAAGGTTTGGTTAGATGTATCAGGTTGCCAAGAGGTAGGATCAAGTGATTCCCAATAGTAATATTTAAACCATTCCTCTTTTGTCATATTCTTTGGTGGACAAGAATTCAATGGATTTGGTGAGGATTTCAACATTAAGTCAAGTTATCCAAATAGCTTGTCAAGGCTCATGGAAGAGATGGCGGATAATGAATCCCAATCATATTTGTTTGAGTCAGGTGAGTCACAGTAGTGTTGGTCAGATGGTTCATGAAATGTCTCAATATCGTCTAAAGTACTTACTTCCTTGATTAAGGGTGATGTGGTACTAGGAACACCAATCTGAATCGATTGAAACCCAAACCCTAAGCCCTTTCGCCACTAAGAAACAAAGACTGTTTCAATCCTCCCATCCTGATTTAAGCCTAAACCAATCTATCCATTATATCACTTGCTCTGCATGATTGTGAAACCTTTTCCATATAGATCTGTAGGGATGTGAGCAAGTGAGAGAGGTTCTTCATTATCTTCCCTATACAACCAGGAGGTGACATCTTTTGTATTTATGGCTTCTTTGCTTAATTCTCCCCATTTAGTGAAAGTTGTTGTGGGAGGAATGTGTATAGTGACCATAGATTTTTTCCTATCTGGTGTAGGTAAACTGTATGACTTAGGAGGAATCAAATGGCTAACACAATAAGATGTCTTCATGTAATATTCTCCACAACCCTTGTCTTGGATGTCAACCCTAGGAGTGGTAGGAAATGAAGGTGAAGTGGATGTTATAGTGAGAGTGAATGGATTGACAAAGTGAGATGAATTGGATGTTGAAGGCTCTTGGTTTACTGGCACTTGGCGTTGGGGTATCTCTTTTAGATTGGTGAAATATTGGAATGGATCTGGGTCACCATCTATCATTATTTCAGTGCCATTGTAAGGGAATTTGAGACATTGATGATACGTGGAAGGGACTGCTTCATGTCATGAATCCATGGTATTCCTAGTAGAAGGTTGTATGGAAGGGTGAGCTCCAAGGCCTGAAATTTTGTCTCCATTACTGTAGGACCAATTCTGATAGGAAGTGTTACCACCCCCTTTGATTTTCATTCCTCATCGTCATAAGCCTTAATGACAATACTTTTGGTTGTGTCTATGCATGCTTCTGAGAAACCTAATTCTTTAATTAGTTTTAAAGTGCATAGATTTAACCCTACTCCCCCATCTACCAAAACTCATCTAACTTTGGTGTCATCAACAAGGACTTCAAGATGTAAAGGGTCCTTATGATTTGTCTTTTCAGTTGCGTATTCTTGTTCGGAGAATGTGGCATGATGATTATTGGTCAAGTAGCCTACCATTTCCTAGAAAAAATTGACATCGAGATCATTAGGGATAGTGGTGCTTTGTAAAGCTTTGTCTAAAATGGATCGATGCTCAAGCGAGATACGTAACAGTTCCAAGATGGAGATTTGAGTTGGGGTCTTCCCCAATTGATCAAGTAAGTTATAGTGCAACTTGGAAGTTTGCGGTGTTTTCTGTGATGAAGGACCTTGGATATTGATTTTAGTATGACGAGTGTTGATAGCACACTTGGGACTTGGATTGATGGTAATGGTATTGATATTCTCATTAGCGGTGTGAAGGTGATTAATGATTTTTCTAATATTATATTGATGCTTGATATTTGCATAGTTGGCTGACATATTGGTTTTCTTACTCGAACTGGGGACATTTCCTTTCCCATGGTCATGTAATGGATCAGAAAAGACTTGATGATCAATGTTTGATGACTTTTGTTTCTGTCCACTAACTTCAATAATTCTCTTTTTGACAAGATCATGTATGATATTTTTAGGTGACAATTTTGTAGGTTATGTCCTTTAGTTCATAGATATTCACAAAAGGCATTGTTATCCCACCAAACTAGTTTAAATTGTTTTGGATCGTACTGTCTTGGCTCTTGAAGTTGTATAAGATTATGTTGTAATAGTTGTTTAAATACAAACTTGATGGGTTCCCCTAAGGGAGTGAACTCATGTTTTTGAAACCTCCTCTATTGTTGTGGACATTGAGTATTCTAGACCATGTTGGGAGGTTGGTTGATAGTGTTAAGCGTGTTGGTTGAAGGGTTAGGTCCTCACAATGTGATGATTGGTCCTGCTTGTATAGTTTTAGCATCAACTAACCCATCATTGGTAACATTTTTATTTTGAGACCAAAATCTATTTCTGTCATTGGGGGTATTTTGCACTATTGGATTTTTGTTCGATTTTGGTGTCTTAAGTTCTCCTTTTTCAATGAGATCCTTTTCTATTATAAGCTTGTTATGAAATAACTTGCACAATAGAAGAATATGATATGAAATATGCTGCAAATATTTGATAATAAATGAGAATAACAAACCACTTTGAGTGGGAAAACCTCCAAATATCTTTAATGAGAACACACTTCATAACTTCATGATGAAACAAGACTCACAACCTCCTGTATATACCTATTTATGCCCAGGATATCACCTAGGCCGACTTAGACACACCTATATAAGTTTTAGGCTGACCTAAACAACTAAATAATAATATACTAATGATAATAAGACTTAATAGAGAGTTAAGATAGTCACAAGCCAACTATTCATAACCTAATGTACACTAATATTAAGGGCATAGCATGCCCCCCTTCTTTAAAGAAGCATTGTCCTCAATGTTAATCAAGTTTGGATTCTTTTGAATGAACTCCTAGTCCTCCCATGTGGCATCTTCAACTAGTAAATTCTTCCATTGGATGAGATACTGAGTGAGAGTTATATTCCTCAACTTCTTTGTCTGTGTTTGACGAATGCACTCTGGTTCCAAAATGATTCTTCCTTCTTCATCGAGCTCTGGTAGTGTTGTTTGAGTGGGAATATTATGCCCAATTACCTTCTTCAAATAGGAAACATGAAAAACTGGATGTATCTTTGTTGTTGGTGGAAACTCTAGCTTGTAGGCAACACTACCGATCTTTTGCATAATTTGGTATGGACCATAATACCTTGGAGACAACTTATTATTATTTTTTTGTTGCTTTAGTGAGATTTTCTTATAAGGCTGCAATCTCAAGAAGACCCAATCCCCAACTTCAAAACTTATTTCACTACGATGTTGGTCTTCCTGTTGTTTCATTCGATTTTGTGCCATGGCTAAATTCTCCTTGAGTTCTGAAAGTACTTGTTGTTGATGAAGCAAGTGGTCTTCTACTACCTTGGTGACACCTTTATTGATGATGTGATGGAAGGAGGATGATATCCATAAAGTGCCAAAAATGGAGACATTTTTTATGAGCTATGAAAAGAAGTGTTATACCACCATTCTATAAGTGGTAGCCAATCTAACCATTGAGACTATTTATTTGAAGTGAAACAACGTAGATATCCTTCCAAACACTTATTAACAACCTCAATTTTCCCATCTGATTGAGGGTGGTATGAAGAGCTATGAGCCAATTGAGTACCCAAACATGAGAATAAATCTTTCCAAAAGTGACTAGTGAAGATAGGATCACGATCACTAACAATAACCATAGGTGTACCATGTAGCTTTTGGATATTCTCCAAAAAATATTTTTCCATTGCACTTGCTATAAAAGGATGTGATAATGCAATGAAATGTGCATATTTAGTGAGGCGATCAACTACTACCATGATGACATTATGACCTTTAGATTTGGGAAGCCCTATGATGAAGTCCATGGATACCTCTTCCCAACATTGGCTAGGAATAGATAAGGGTTGCAAGAGACCTAGTGTCTTAATTTTCTCCCCTTTATTCCTTTGACAAACCAAACATTCAGCCACAAATTTTTGAACATCACCGTTTAGCCCTTCCCAAAAAAAAATATTGCTTGACTCGATGATATGTCTTCAAAAATCTTGAATGACCACCTACTGGAGACTCATGAAACTCTGTGAGAATCTTGTGTTTAAGAGTGGAATTCTTGCAGAGATACAAATGATCTTTATACCAAAGAGTATCTCCCTTCCAACAAAACTTATCTGAACTACTACGATCACTTTTTAATTTTTCAATGAGATTACTTGTCTCAACATTATTTTTCCACTCTTCTTTGGCTTCCTCCACCCAATTTGCTTGTAATATTGAAAGGGTACACAATAAGGCTTCATCTTTCTCATCCTTCCTTGAAAGTGCATCTACTACAATATTTTCTTTCCCTTTCTTATATACAATCTCAAAGTCATATCCTAACATCTTAGTGACCCATTTTTGTTGCTCTTCAGAAGATAGTCTTTGTTCCAAAAAATATTTTAGGCTATCATGATCTATCTTAACGTTGAAGTGTCTACCCAATAGATAAGGTCTCCATTGTTTAACTGCATGGAGGATTGCTAGCATTTCCTTCTCATAAATAGGTTTTAGTTGGTTCTTACCCTTTAATTGATAACTCTCAAAAGCAATTGGCCGACCTTCTTGCATGAGCACTACTATCCCATTTCCAAAAGCATCACATTCCATAATGAATTCCTTGGTGAAGTCAGGAGTGGCAAGCACTGGAGTTGTACACATAGCCTCCTCCAATCTATCAAATGTTGTATTGGCAGAATCGTTCCAATGAAAAGAATCCTTCTTCAATAGAGTGGTGAGAGGTGCTACTATATGACCATAATTCTTCACAAATCTTCTATAGTACCCTATCAATCCCAAGAAACCCATTAGTTTCTTAATGGTTTTTGGAATAGGCCATTCCATGATAGCCTTAATTTTGTTAGGGTCCACCTTTACTCCTTCATGTGAAACTGTGTCCCAAATACTCCACCTCCTTAAGACCAAAAGTACACTTGGATGGCTTATCATAGAGTTTATGATCTTCAAGTATTTGTAATGCTTGATCCACCTGTTGCAAATGTTCTTCCCAAGTCTCGCTATAAATCAATATATCATCAAAGAATACTAACACAAACTTTCTCAAGAACTTCATAAAAATGGAATTCATCAAAATTTGGAATGTAGATGGTGCATTGGTAAGACCAAATGGCATCACCAAAAATTCATAATGACCCTCATGAGTCTAAAATGTTGTCCTACAAATATCTTCCTCCTTAATCCGAATAATCTATAATCTGGAAAAATGCACCAAGTATCATCCTTCTTACATACCATCATCACAGGAGAGGAGTAAGAACTTTGGCTACCTAATAATTCCTGCCTTTAGCATCTCCTCAACATTTTTTTCTATCTCACTCTTTTATATGTGTGGATACTTGTAAGGCCTGATGTTCGGTGGTTGGCTACCTAGAACTAACTGTATGGCATGATCATGATCCCTCTTAGGAGGAAGTCCTTAAGGAATATCTCCAAGAACAACTGAGTGACGATCAATTATAGCTTGCAAATCTAGATGAGTAGGAGCATTAGATTGAGAGACTTTTGTATCAATGGGTAAATTTCATAAGGTTTGAGGTTAGCAATGATTAGATTAACAATATAAACCCAAAGAAGTTATGAAGGACAATGGAAGCAAATAATAATGAAACGATTATACCAGATTCATGAAGCTCCCATGAATCACCTCCATAGCACCTCCTAGCTTGCAGCGTATGATTGATGCCCTTAGATCGAGTGTGTGAACAATTTGACTATGCCATTGTCCTATGCAAGTTTTGAAGGATTTAAGTAAAATTATGCCTATGCCTATGATAAATGATAAATAACAAATGATAAATGACTATAATGCCTGTAATAATGAAGTGGTCCCTAAATTATGAACAAAATTGACATTTTATAGAAAATGCAATTTTGAATGGATAGACGAGATCGACCTTGACAAAAACCTAAAATCAAAGGACAAGATTCAATCTGATAATCCCTAATCAGGGTTAGGGAAAAATCCTTAAGTGAGTGGTCAAGATGTCATTTGAGAAAATCAGATCGGCGATGGAGAAAATATGAGATAATTAATTTCAAAAATAAAGATTTTCAAAATTAAGAAGATAAAGATAGCCTGCTTTGTGAGATTTGAAAAATCAAATAAAAGATGGGCTAAAAAGAAATTTTGAAAAATCAAGAATCTGCTTGCTTTATTTTCTTTTGGAAGAAAGCTACCAATTTGAATTAAATCAACTCAAAATATGGATTTTGTGAGACAAATAAATAATCTTTTTCAGATTATTTACCAAAATGGACTGTCAGTTAAGATTGTGATGACATTTTAAATAATTTCATTTATTTAAAATGAGAGGAATATTAATTTTGACAATTAAATAATTATTTAATTTAGCAGATATGACCAATAATTAAATAAATTAATCAATTCATTTAATTATGACAATTAGTGACATATTAAATAAATGAATAAAAACTTATTTATTTAATAATAAGGAAGAAATGACTAAAGAAGGTGATTAAATAAATTTAGAAATTTATTTAAGGGAAGACTTAGATAATTAATGATGTATTTAATAAATAAATAAAATTTATTTATTTAATAATCATGAAGAATAAAAGGACATGAATTAATTAAACAATTATAAATTATTTAATTAATAGTCGAATGTGGACCAAGGACATAATTAAATGTCATAATTATGCTAGGACGAAAGTGATAAAAATGAAGCTTGCAGGCCTAGGCCATTTTTAGGTGTCTACATTTTGTCCCTCTTTGTCATAATGTAGCATGTCGCATTGTGACAAAGAAAATAAGTCAAAAACATGCCCCAGTGAAGGTGCAGGGTATCAATGCCCCCTTGGGAAATTTTTCAAATTTTGGGTCATCTGCAAAAAAAATTGTAAAAGGTCCTGATAAGTCAATTTAATGACCAAAAAAATAATGGCGCAGTCGATTTCGGATCCCGATATGTTTAAGACAGCCAACAGGGTGGTCAAACTTGGTCAAATGAGCCTCCAGTGATAACCTAGTTTAGAAATGTCATTTTGACCTTATAAATAGGTTGACAAATGAGTAAAAGTCAATTCATTCTTACTATTCACCTTGCAAATTTTGAGAGCTCAGAGCAAAAAGGACAACAGCGACGATGGTGATTCTAGTGACAGAGCATCATGGCAAGATCATGCAGACATTTAGGCGGCCAGAGGGCTCGGAGCCAGCGGTATGTACCCTTGTCCCACTTTGTAATTTTTTTGTTTTGTGTGCCATACTTAGGTTTCTAGGACAAACAACAAATGCGCCACGATGCATATGCATTCGTGTAAGCTGCATTTGTCATCGTGTTCTATGCATTTGATGCATCACAACACAAATGACATTGTAAATTAGAGGAGACCGAGGTTTTGTGCTGCATTTGTGAAATTTTGTGATGCATTCACCATTGCGAGTTGCATTTGAATCCTGGAACAACGCATTCATCACTTTGCGATCGAATTGACTATTTAAGCGATGCATTCGCATTCTTGCGACGCAAGTGTGAATCTCGTGATGAAAATGCTCTAACGCAATGTATTTGACCAATCAAACGATGCAATTGTCATGTTGTGACACATTTGAATCTTTGAGCAACACATTCGATGTTTTGTGATGCAATTGCAGGAATGCGACACATTTGACGTTGAATTTGTCTGGGACTAATTTTGATAACTCGATGTATACTAATATTAAGGGCATAGAAAACCCCTTTTTCCACTAGTTCCGAAAAGGATGTGCAACAATGTACCCTTAAGTTACTCAGTTTCGCATGAAAGTTTTCCTGGAACATAGTGACCTTTTTTTTTTAGGTATCTCAAAAGGACACCAGCTAGATATAGTCCTCCATCTTTGGAAGAAAGCGATGAAAGTTTCTCCTTTGTCTTGTGTTGTGAGGCACAAGGTTGCTATATTTATCTCGTGGTCTATGTTGAAGGAGAATTGCTCAAAAAATTTCTCATCCAGTTCACCCCATGATTTGATGCCATAGTCTAGATGTGAAAACCACTCGAGTGCAATTCCTACAAGACTTCTTCTAAATAGTCTCATAAGATATGTGGGGTCATAAGTGACATCTATGCACATGGTAGAAAATTTCCTTATATGGTCTATTGGGTTAAGTTTTCCATTGTACTTAGGAAGATTTGGTATGACATACCCGTGGGGGAAAGGTGTCATGTACAATGATTTATCAAAGGGAAATGGGCATATTTCCTTTGTTGAAAAGGTTTTCTTAGTTGATACCGCCATGTTATCCATTTGTGTTTGTAGTGCATGTATTTGTGTTTGCAAAACGTCAACTTGGGTTAATGATGTGTTGGGCGGATTATGTGGATCTATGTATGTATTCTGAAATCTAAGGTCTCATGATGGGTTTCGATTGAATGTTGGTGAATGTGTTCTGATTTAGAATCTGTGTGAATGGGTTTTGACTTGGAATCTGGGAGAATGGATTCTAATTCAAAATTTGTGTGAATAGATTCTGACTACCAATCTAGGAGAATGGATTCTGATTCATAATATATGAAAATGGGTTTTGACTATCATATTGGAAAGAGGGAATTCCTCTTGTCTGTGTATTCTACAGTATAGTATTAGTGACATGAACACTAGGTATGGCTATTGACTATGGTATGGTACTAGTGACACTGACATTTGGTGTAGAAGCTGACATTTTAGATCTTTTATTCCCAACAAGAGGACCGAAGGGAGTGGATGATGATGCCCCTATAGTGAAATTAAATCCTAATGTCATGCCAGATGTACTGAATGGAGATGTATGGACTGTCATACTCTATGTAGGTATGCTAGATGGTAGAGTTGTATTAACGTGAGGTATAGAGGTACTAGTAGTCGTTGCAGTTGTCCCTTGTGTTGGTTGAGTTTGTAAGGTGCTAATATCAAATCCTGTAGGTAAGATAGCACCTTCAGCTAACAATTTGGCTAAGTAGCATTGGAAATCATTTGCTAGATACTCATCTACAAAAGAGGAAAACTCAGGGTCTTGTGCAGCAGCCTCTATGTCTTCTGATCTAGTGTGTCCTTGAGGGTCTCTAGTGGTGAATTTGTCCAACAAAGTCCTATGAGGTCTCGACGAGAATGGATTGATGAATTCATTTGGGTTCAAAATCTTTTCTCTCTCTTTTCTCTTAGACCTAGTTTCAACCATGTAAGATAAGCTCAATATGCGAGGAATGCAAAACTACATCTATGGACAGTATGAATCTAGTCTATGTTTTCGGGATTTTCTGAATGCAAAATAAGGAATGTTCTAAAATGACACTAGTTTAGGATGACAATATCTAAAAATGAAAATTCTAAGAAAGCTTCTAAGGTAATCAATTTTTTAAACCTGAGACGAGGGTACCAACTATTGAAAGTCTAACCAAGGTTTCAATTTAGTTATGTCAAGGAACCAATGTAGGACTAGGATCAAAAATAACTTGAGTTTCCTAACTAGACTGATGAGCTACGAGGACTCTCTGTAGGACAAAGGATATGATGAAAGGACTAGGTTCAATGATAGATTTTGTTGACGCTATGATTATTCTAGAGTATAGAAAGTGGACCTATTCTAAAGTTTGTAAAAGTGACCTTCCTAAAAGTTTAATCTAAAGATAATATGTAGTCTAAGATGAAACTAAAACTCAGAATTAGGATGACTATAGTTATGACTAAATGATACCTAAAGGATGCAAAATTGAGAAAATTGATTTAGGTTTCTGTCCAAGGACTACTGTGAAAAGACATATCAAAGACTGGTATGACTATGTCGAATGGACTGTGACTGTAAATTCTAGTTTTCTAATACTCAAGAAGATGCGTCGCAAAATTTCACAGATATGGTTATGTTTCATAGATGCATTTTTCTGGTGATCAATTATGAATTTTTGGTAAAATTCAGTATCTGGTATCAGACAGATGTAGTGTAGTTTCTCACAGATGTGACTCGTGATTGCAATTGTGACTCAGACTATAGTAGATGTGGTTTTTTAAACTTTGTGCACTAGTAAAAGTTCTACGACAGTGGAAAATGTATTGTTCCAGACTGCAGTTGTAGCTCACCTTTTTAGATGCATCACAAAAGATCACAAGTGTGATTTTTTAACTCAGATGTAGTTTTCGATAGAGCAAGTTCAAGCTAATCTAGCAGATGCGACTCTAGGATAAATAGATATGAATTGATAGAAAAATTGTGACTCTTTGGTGAACAGTTGTGATTATGTTTGATAGTTGTGTGTTTTCAGTGAATGGACATATAAAACTAACATTTTTTTTTGTGATCAAGTTTTGGAAAACAAAGACAAGCATAAGACAAAGTGTTTTCAATTTGATTTTGGACTCAAAGAATGTTTAATTTTACAATAGACAAGCACATCCTAGGCTATGTAAGATAGTATTTACTGAGTTCTCACTTGGGTTTTCCCAACTACGCTTATTCAAGGTGGATGATTAGTAGCTTGACCCCTTTGGCTCCCCTCCATGACTCATTAACGTCATTCAGGGTAGCTAAGCTATAGTACCCATGAACATCCCATGGCATACTTTCATCTCTACACATGAACCATAAGAATATGAGATGGCTTCATAGGTCCGACCTGCTGCACCATTAAATAGAAGGATTTTGGACACTACAAACGAAGGTGTTTAATTGAGGCATTTCATTCATAGGGCATGATCCATGCGGTGAGAGTCCCCTTTTGAATCCATCTCATCGAAACCATACACGTGATTCTTGGGCTTTCCCTAAGAATCCACTTTTATATACCAGCTAGAAGTCCCTCGGGTTAAGGGTGCTACCAGTCTGAGTCGTCCTGGGGTGAGTACTTTTTCTCACCAGAACAGGCCCAAGTTCTAGATTCAGTAACCATTTCTCTTACACCCAGGATCACACGAATGTGCAAGGGGAGAGGATACTTCGATATACTAAATCGTGAGGGTAATAACACAAATGTGCTTTTGCACCAAACACAGTAGACACTTGTTAATTTTAATCCAAATGAAAGATTTACTACACTACCAAACAATCTGTTTCAAAAATTTAACTAGGGTCTTTGACATGTGTTCTGCAAAAATATTCATTAGTAGTTTTGATATTGTTCTTCATTTATCGATCTACAAAAAATTCATTAACTCCTTAAGACACACACTGAAAACAAAAGATTAGAAAAAATAAAAACACGAAAGGAAAATGTAAATTGAAAATATAAACCTAAAAATTTACTAGTCGGATGAGTCATTTTCTCTGTCAGATGCGTCGCGAGATTTTGCTAGTCAGTTACGGCTCAGAAAATAACAAATGCATAAATATTTTTCAGATGCATCATTTTTTATCCAAATGCGGTCAAGTAAGTCAATTGCATCATTTTCGATTTCAAATGTGGTGTAGTATTTCAGTTGCATCATTTCATCAAGAAGTTGTGTCTTTGAATTTCAATTGTGTCGTTTCATCAAACAGATACATCGTTTTGTACAAAAACCTATAAAAATTGAATAAAAGTCTATGGATACACGAAGATGGTGTCTTCACATCGGGTTCACCAAATGTAACATCTAGAAAATGTAGAAGAAAGATTAAAAGCACACAAAAATGCAATCCTCTAATGCAATCTAAGCTAAACAATAGAGAACAAAGGAAAACTAAAACATAAATAAACTAAACAATCTCACCCAATATCTACGTAATTCCATGTATAACCTTGATTTCCCTTCTCCATTTTGCCATTGTAGTATAGTTTCCCTCAAATTTCTCTTGTGCAAGTATAGCCTATGATAGTGATTTATCAAAACATCAAAGATTCAAATAATAGATATGCTTCCAAAAGTCATAAGATTTTAGGAGGAGATTGGAATGATGAAAGACAAATCAATTTATAGAAAATAGATCATTTGAATGACAGGCCATGATCAAAATATTGATGAACAGTTGAGATCAAAAGATTAGACATGCATTATGATAAATATTAGTAGTGACATGAAAGATAAAAATTATAAATAGAAATAAAGATTAAATAAATGATTT
Source organism: Sequoia sempervirens (assembly GCA_007258455.2). Classification (NCBI taxonomy): domain Eukaryota; kingdom Viridiplantae; phylum Streptophyta; class Pinopsida; order Cupressales; family Cupressaceae; genus Sequoia; species Sequoia sempervirens. The sequence continues at coordinate 768,911,287 of VDFB02058242.1, forward strand.
AATCTTCAAGTTTGGTATTTGAAAATAGAAGAATAGTCTTTGCATGACAAAGATAAAGATGGATTAAATCAACTCTCTGTTTGAATACATGCATAAGATTTAATTAATTAAATATGAGTATTTAATTAATATGCATGTACATGCAAAAGAGTTAGAACTAGATGACTGAATGATATGACAGAGTTTATCCATGCAAGCAACTCAGACATTAAATTAGGAGTTAACCGACTGATCTAAATAGGTCTTGAGTTGAGCGGGAGTGAATACTTAGATAATTTACACAATTATCTAAATATAGAGGAATGCATTAAAATAGAATTTATGAATTAAATAATTCATTTAATTCAAGAATTGATATTTGAAGAATAATTAAATAAATAAAATTAATTTAACTAAGTGATGAAGGGATTAAATGAATAAATAAATAAATAAAGGATTTATTTAATTATAGTTGACATATTATAAAGGGTAAATTAAATAAGAATTTATTTAATTTTACAAGAAGGATAAGGTTAATTAGTAACATAATTAAATAAAAAGTGTTTATTTAATTATTCAGATAGAATAACGAAAATGTGAATCAATTAAATAATTAAGATTATTTAATTAATAGAAGAATTAAAGTTAAAGTGAATTAATTAATAAATAATTGAAGACTTTAGAGAATAATTAAATAATTAATATTATTTAATCATGACCATGAAGAATACGAATTATGAAGAATATTGAAGTCCCAGGCTTAGACCAGATTTTGGTGTCCACATTAAATATAACTTATGATTTGAGCCAACTATTGGAGAATATTTCATGTTTTTGTTGAAGCCAACTTAAGTGATTAAAATCTTTGCTAGTGGATATATATATTAGATCGGTAATTCATTTTTGGAGTGAGGATGAAATGGTGAGAAGGTGTGAATGTGTGAAAAGAGTAGAATAGATGTATGAGCGAACATTAGAGGATCAGTTGAGTAAGTTTTGCTTGAGTAGAAGAATATTATTGTGAATTAGGGAAAAGTAGAGCAGAGCGAGTTGTAGGATCAGACAGAAGGTTCAAAATCTATTTTATGTACTTCACTGGAGTTGAATCCAGGCATTTGTAGATGTTATCTTCTTAGTTCAATTTTTCTTGTAATCACAAACATCTTGTAAGGCAGTGAGCTCTAGGCAGTGTGCCTAAATGCAAGTGCATTCCCTTTATTTATACTTTTAATAGGGTATAATCTTGTGGATTAATCTCCACTGTGGTTTTTCCCCTAACAGGGTTTCCACATAAAAATATTGGTGTTATGGTGTTTTGATCATCTTGTTTATATGCTTACATCTTTATTTTTGTTTATGTGCTAAAAATGATTTAAGATCTGAATTGAAAGTCAAATTTGTTGAACACTGATTCACCCCCCTCTCAATGTTCCTTGAGTCCAACAATTGGTATCATAGCATAGTTCCTCTATAGAAGTCTAACAACTTGAGGTGGATCTTGGAATACAATGGACTCTATTCTTCAACAGTAGCTTATGGTGAACCTTGATGATCTTGATCAGTCTAAAGCAAAAGTCATGGAATTAAGAGAAAATCTTGTGGATGCTGAGAAATTCATTCAATCATTGAAGGATAAAATCAATGAGTCAAGAGAAAAGTGGAAGGAACTTTGTGATCAACTAAAGTAGAAAGAAAATAAAAAATTGGAAGATGTTCACCTGAATCAAACTCTAAAAGAGATAACTAAAGAATGTGAAAAAATTGCTAGAAATAATGCTACTTTGAAGCTTGAGATGGAATCTGTAGCAATAAAGCTAACTAAGGAGAATGAAGAAAGGAAGAAAAATGAGGAGAATCTAGCCCAATCCTTAAAATAAAAATTTGAAGAATGCAGTAGAGTAAATAATGGATTCATTCAGCTGGAGATTGAATTGCAATAATCCAAAAATAATGAAAAAGAACTTGAAAGATAGATAGTTATTCTCAGTAATGAACTCACTACTGCAAATGAGTATTAGGAGAAGTTTAGGATCAATTTTTCTAAGCTTGATGAGCTAACTAAAGGATAGAAAGATGCAAATGATAAATGAGGACTTGGATATGAGAAGGAAGAAAGCTCTGGATCTGAATGTAAGGATTCTATACAAAGAAATCAGGTGAACAAAGGTAGAAGGTATTTGGTAAGACAACCCAATGCTCAAAATTTTAATGATTACTGCTTTGCTTGCAATAAATTTGGTCATATGGCTTCTTAGTGTAGAAGTAAAATAAATTCAAGCAGTCCATCATTTCCCAATCAATGTTTTAATTGCAAAAAGCTAGGTCACAAGTCTATTGAATGTAGAAGTATGTCTGTCAGTTTAAGAAATGTTAAATGTTATGCTTGTTGAATATTTGGGCATGTTGCTAATCAATGCAGATCAGGAGGAAATTAGTGGAATGAGTGGTCTAGAAAGAGAAATTTGGTGTGTTATAGCTGCAACAAATTTGGTCACATTGCAAAATTTTGTAGGAACTAGAACATGGATAGAAGAGGTCCGGTACATCAAGAAATAAATTCATAGAAAAATGACAAAGGAAAAGGAAAAGTGATTGTGGAAGAAATAAGAGATCAGATGAAGAAGTTGTGGGTGAAGAAGAGTGGATCTGATGAAGGAAATAAGTCTGTAGTAGAATTGCCTTTGGTAATCCCTCCAGTAATTCCTCTAGAAATTGATCTCAAGCCATTAGCCTAGGGGGAGTTTTTCAAGGAAGATCCTTTGGCCCCCTGTCAGTAGCTAGTACCGAAATGAAAAAAATTGTCAGTAGTTGTGATAAAAGATTGAAAATGCATCAACAATCACTTATGTAGGAGCATGAGAAGTAGAAGGTCCACAGAAAAAAATTTATTTTGCTGTCTGAGAAAATAGAGTTACCAAAACTCCTAGGGAAAAGTATTTAATACAGCTAAAAAGGTTAGGTGTGTGAAGTCATAAAAGGGTATTTGGAACCCTCATTTTTCACCTTGCATTGTAGGAGAATAGAAGGAGAGCCTCTATAGCAAAATATCAAAAGAGTAAAAAAAAATTCATGGTGAATTCTTTAGGTATTTCAGTTGCTTGTAGAATTTTGAAATTTTGTGCTCGGTAGAAAACCTTGTTCAGTATGGAAAGTAAAATGAAGCAAATCAAAGGAACAATGAATTTGGATGAATATAGTAGTACAAAGATTAGGGATGTAATAAATTTGTTACCAGCTGATGAATTGAAGTGGATTGAAGGTGTGAAACATAAGAATTTGGACATTTGGAATGAGTTTCCCTATTTCATCAACGTGGAAGTGGTCAAGTTTATCTTGAACAGACTGGATGATTATATCCTTACTCTAGATAAACCCTATCAAATTTCAAAAGAAGTGATCTGAAATCTAACAGGGTTATGCAATATTAGGGATGTTCTGAAAAAGAAGTCAATTCGAAACAAGGAAGTCAAAACCCTAACTGGAGTAAAAGGAGATCAAAGAGCTCTATTAATTTCAACAATCAAAGATCCAATAACAAGGTACATTGCACATGGAATTTCATATAAAATTTTCTTTAGAAATAGGGAAGGATCAACCTCAGCAGGCGCAATTTACATTTTGCACAAAATGATAATAGAAGATGAAGACTTTGATCTATGTGGATTGATGAAGGATCAATTTATGGAAAATGTGCAATTGACGAAGGATGCAGATTACCCCTTCAGGTTTGGTACCCTAGTTAAATGAATTATGATGTATTTTCTGAATTGCTTGCCTCATAATGACAATGTGGTATGGAAGGAAAATGAACTTGTTTGTAAGAAAAATTTTAAGCATTTCAATACTCTAGAAAATTGTGAGCAAGTCCATGAAAATTTCTTTAGAGTTGTTGGGAAAATTTGGAATAGTTGGCATCTCTCTTCTAGCAAGATGGAGAAGAAGCAGAAAAGGGATCTAGAGTTTGCATATGACATTCCTCCAACACACAAATCTCCAAGAGTTGAATAAAAAGGAAAAGAGCAAGTAATTGTGGATATACCAGATGAATATTTTGATGATTACACTCCAAGAGATGAACCAAAATCAATTGAACTAGATGTGCTGATAGCAAAAGAAAGTGATGAAGAAGGTGCTTTATTCAAAACAAAGATATTGCAGATTGTTCAAGAGGAAGATGGAATGCAAAAGATTGTTGACATATAGTTAAATGGACCATCATATGGATAGGACTTCATTGAGGACACTCTAGGTAGATACTTTGTGCACAATAACATTGAATTGGAAAGTTTATAGAATGTACTTCTAGAAGAATTGATTGAATGTATCAGGGAGGCTATGGCCCTTGTGCCCCAAGATAGGAAAGAGGAAGAAGTAATTCTACATCTGAAGGAGCAGTTTAGATTGTCTCTCGCCAAACTAAAAAAGAGAACGAATGTGTTAAGGCAATGCATTGACTCAGCAAATAAGGTCTACAATTATTTTCTTTGGTGGCCTCATGTGGTTGGTAAATACAAGGATAAGCTAGAGAAAATTGAGAGTGAGTTTATCAGAATTGGTCAGGATTACAATATGTTTTAGGACTTGGATGGAATAGTCAAGAAAAAGATTCATAAGTCATAGACTGAGCATGCAAAGGTTCACTTTTCCAGAAACACTCTTATGGACACTTTATGGAAAGTAAAAGATCTAACTTAATGCATAATGGAGCAGCAAATTGAGATTCTGAAGAAAGGAGAGAAGTTGGAAGAAGCGATTACAATTCCAAAATCCCTCATTTAGATCATCAATCAGACATAAAAAAAAAATAGTTTGATAATAATTATTGGGATTGCAGTAGATGCTTGGAAGAAATTTCTTTTGGAGATAAAGGATAAGTATAAAATAATTTTCTGATTTGTGCAGTAGTTGTAATTTCTCAAATTTTGATCAATTTTTCCATCAATAAAGGGTGAGAGAGTGCAGTGTAAATTTTAGAAAAAGGAGAGTAACCAGTAAAGTTTTGTATTGATGTCAAAGGGGGAGGAGCACAGTGAAAAATGTCTTGACATTCTAAGGGGGAGTAGTGTTTTGAAATTTTGAGTTTTGGTTCCAACACTTAGTCATTTTTCACTAAGTGTTACCATCAATGCCAAAGGGGGAGATTGTTGGCATATGGCTTGGGGAGATTGTTTATGGCTTCTAGTGTTGTCATTGATGGCAACTGAAGTCATTATCTTGGTCTGCAGATCAAGATCTACTTATACTGGTAGAAAATGTAGAAGATAGTGTGTTACCGGAAGAAAGCGTGAAGAATAGGGTATCCAGTCAGTTAGTTGATTTGTATGCTTCACCAGATCATCATTTTTTGTTGTGGATCCCCAAGAAAGTTTGTTAAGCATGTATGTTACCTTATTGGTAAGTTTTGTGGTGTTGCAGCAATCGGTGTACGAGTTAGGAGATTTGGTAGAATGATTTTTTGTTTATTTTCTCATTATGGCCGACTCAATGAATGTGGCATGTCGCGGATGTATAAGGAGTAGTTGTTTAATTGTTTCTAAGTTTGAGAATATTGTTTTGCGTCATAGCTATTTCATAGCTGACCTTTGTGGGTGCACATTAAATATAACTTATGATTTGATCCGTTTGTTGGAGAATATTGCATGTTTTTGTTGAAGCCGACATAAGTGATTAAAATCTTTGCTAGTGGATATATATATGAGATTGGTAATTCATTTTTGGAGTGAGGATGAAATAGTGAGAAGGTGTGAATGTGTGGAAAGAGCAGAATAGATGTATGAGTGAACATTAGAAGATCAGTTGAGTAAGTTTTTCTTGAGTAGAAGAAGATTATTGTGAATTAGGGTAGAGCAGAGCAAAGTGAGTTGCAGGATCAGACAAAAGGTTCAAAATCTATTTATATGCTTCACCGGAACTGAATCCAGGAATTTGTAGATGCTATCTTCTTAGTTCAATTTTTGTTGTTATCACAAACATCTTGTAAGGTAGTGATCCTTCCTTATTTTGAGCAGTGAGCTCTAGGAAGTGTGCCTGAATGCAAGTGCATTCCCTTTATTTATACTTTTAACAAGGTATAATCTTGTGGATTAATCTCCACCATGGTTTTTTTCCTAACAGGGTTTCCACATAAAAATATTGGTGTTATGGTGTTTCGACCATCCTATTTATTTGCTTGCATCTTTACTTTTGTTTATGTGTTGAAAATGATTTAAGATCTGAATTGAAAGTCAAATTTGATGAACATTGATTCACGCCCCCCTCTCAGTGTTCCTTGAGTCCAATAGTTAGATGCTATCTTTGAATAAACTTATCCACAAGGTGATAATTTAACTAAGTGTATGAAAAAGGATGCATCCACACACACTTAAACAAGATGATTTTTTATTTGAAGGATTACTAAAAGCCTATCATGAAGGATTTTTTCCAAGATTCTAAGAGTTGTTTGTGAGATGGGGTTTTATTGATGTTTGGGGATGGATGAAAGTGTTGATTTTGATCCTAAGTGAACCTATAGAGACTTCTGTTTACAAGACCTTGGTATTGAAGAGCATGCTATACTTCTAAGAAATTTTTAACCCTATTAAGTGAGATACTCAAAAGGTTGGAAGAGAGTTGGATTTTGACAATAATAAAACGAGTACAAGTTTGGGTTTTCCTTTGATGCACATTTGTAAAAGTTATAGAGCAATATTTCTCTAACTTGATAAAGCATAGACTTACATTTCTTGATATTTCTTGGACTAAGATGTTTGTGATGATTGATGGACTTTGGTTTTGGTACTTTGATCTTGTGGGAAATCGTTTGAGAAAAAACATGTGTTGGGTTCAATTTGTCTTTTATCTTTGCTCAATGGATTCTTTTTACCACAAACACTTTCTTGCTTAGCTTTTCAAACTGAATGTCTAATGTCTCAATTTATTTTCATCCCACAAGGTCCATTATGTGGAAATCAAGTAAATCAAGGCAATAGTTCCCTAATATTGACTTTAGAGAGAGAAAATTGAGATATAGGCCCAAATATTTAGAAGCCTCTAAGGATAAATCCCTAGGGACAAGCAGTAATATTTGTACTTTTCAAAGGTATTTGATCCTTCTAAAGGGTTTGAAATTTGATGATTTTTTTGAACGTTTGTTTTCAAGATTTTGGATCCAAGCAATGTGTTTAACTAACTCAAAGATTGCACAACCCTAGGATAGAAAAGAAAATATTTGTTGAATTCCCACTTGGATTTCTCCAACTGTGCTTATTCAGAGTGGATGATTAGAAGCTTGACCAAACTGGCTCCCCTCCATGACACTCACTTATATAGGTCAACCAAGCTTTGAGTTGTCATGAATCTCCCATGACAAACTATTCATCTCTAAAAAACCACAAATATGTGGGGCAGCTCTGGAGGTTTGAGCTCCTGATGCCAACAAATATTGGGATTTTGGCTTCTAAACAAAGGTTCATAATAAGGGCATCCAATTTAGGGGGTGCAATGATAAAATACTTGTGAGAGATCTTCCAACCCTTAGAACAAGGGCTTTACTCATCATAAAGACAATGGGGGAGAGTTATCATGCACCACTTTCCATTGTTTATGATTTTCATTGTAACCACAAATTTGTATAGTAGTTTGGAAGAGCTTGGCTTATGCTCATTGCTGCTTGGGTCATTCCCTTGGGGTGAGTATTTTTTCCCACTAAGGAAGGCCCTCTAAAGGTGAAAAATAGTGAGTAAGTACATCCATACTTTGATCAATCTTTATTTGCATGAACAAAGAGAGAGCACATGCTATGCCTTTTCTCACCCTAGCAAGATTTGTTCAATTTTAAAAACCCAAATTTGAAATGTGGAGGCAATCTTTTAGAAAACCTAATGCCACTAAAATGATTTTGATTCTCAAGATCACCGTGAAGTGCAAGAGAAGTGCATACACATTCGAATGACAAAATTGTTTAAAGAAGATTACAAAACAAAACAAATACGAGTTCTTTTTAGTCCTCAAAAGCAATAAATGAGTTTTGTTTATAGCACCAAATATGAGTGTGAAAGTTGATTGTTCAATTTTAATCCAAACTCAAAATTATAGTATCTAAGGTTCAATTTTAACCAACTTGACAAAGCTTGAGTTGTGGGTTAATTTTAAGTCCAAATTGAATCTAGTTGGTCCTAGAAATTGAAATGCAAAAATTAAATCCCAAGATTATCTTAAATAGAATTAAAAAAAATGCTTTTAAGACTTCAAACTTTGACCCTCCCCTACTTCCTACATATGCAACTATGAACTTCAAATGTGGCACTCTACAAATGAAAAATGCGGCACTGAAAAGCATGTGATGCTATGGTAAATACAAATGCAGTGTTCTATAGAAATAGAGAGCGTGAATGTGGCATTGTTACAAAAATGATGCTCTGAGGCGAGAAATCAAGATAGAAAGTAGAGAATTCATATGTGGCATTGAATCAAAGGTGGTGTGATAAAAGTGTGTATATGCAGTGCAACATAGTGAATGTGACACTGTATGTCAAAAGTGGCACTCTATGGCATAGCATTTGCAAAAAGGCAGCATCGTGTTCCTATGTCTACAAAAAATGGAGAAATTAGGTGAAATTCAACATGTTAGATTGCTCAACCCTCCTAGCACCAAAATGTGAACACCAAACCTGTGCATGCTAACAATAGATCAACAAAAAAAATTCAAACATGTTAGAAAAGAAAATATAATGCTCCCTATGAGATTCTTTAGCCAAATCCAAAGAAAACATGAAAATAACAAGAAACTTAATGAAAGATAGCATGTAATATAAATTGAACTATCTAAACCTCCATCCCATAGGGGGAGTGGTGCTCCTCTGATGTGGAAAGAAGCCCTTTCCCAATCCATTTGATAAGCTTGATGATTGAATGTGAATCCAAGTATGAAAAATGGCTATAATCTAGCTAAAATGGATGAGAATGATGGAATGCTATGAACTCAAATGGATATAGTGATAATGCATGAAGTTTTGGATCCATATTATGAAAAGGATGCCTCTATTTATAGAAGCCAAGGGTTGAAGAATGAGAGGATTTGATGAATGTGGGATAAATTGAGAGCCAATGAGAATGTGCCAAGTGTCACAATTCTATTGGAGGAAGGTGGAGCACATTTTGGGAAATGTGTGAGTGGAGGATGGAAGAGAAGTAAATGTTGTTGGTTGAGAATTTGAAATTGGTGTAAGAGGAATTGAATGATATGTGAGAGGATGTAAGAGGATTTGAAAGGTTGTAAGAAAAGTTATTGTAGATGTGAAAGGTTTTTGAAAACCTTTGGAGGGAAATTGAATAAGAGGTGGTTGAGAGGAATATTCCTCAAAATATGCCTTTGTGACGATAATTGAGGAATTAGATAATTAGAAGAAATTGATTTTATGTGCAACCTAGTTAGTTGACCATGGTTGATTTAACTTTGGAGGAGTTAAAAGTTGGAGGATTTGATAATGATGATTAGAAAGTTGATTGAGGATTAATTAATTGGAGTGAATTAGGAGATGTGACATTTGATTTGATTGATTTTTAATCAAATGAGAGGATTAAGAGAGGATTTAATTAAATGATTTGATTTAATTAAATAAGATGAATAATTAGTTAGAGGAAGGGTGAATTAATCCAATAAATTTAATTATTTGATTAATAGCTAAATGTACTGATTTTAACTAAATAATGTCGATTATTCAATTAAGTGATCAATTTGAGCTGATTTTAGAAGAAACAGTGTTAGTTTATCAGAATCAGATGCATAGTATCAATCAAGACTTTTTCAGTGTCTACAAGAGGAAACTGTTTGGAGAATCTCTAAAATGAAGTTAAAATTTTTTTTTAAATGAAATACATATGAAATATAATTGCAATTGAGTCAAATGATTATTGATCCCTTGATCTATAAAAGGGATTCCAGAGCTCATTGCAAGGGGTTCTATTTTTTAGTCTCATGATAGTCTAGGTAGAAGCTAAGTTCAGGAAAGAGCATACTATAGAAAATATTAATGAATAGAATAGTAAATTGTCTTGGTTTTGGGTCAAGTATGTAATGAATCTTAAATTGTTTTTATAGAAGTGACAGATATAGTAGAAAATATTAATTCTCGAGCATGTACTCTCCTTTCAATTCTCTTGCAAATTATAGATGAAAATGATCAATGATATTTTTGTTTGTCTCCAGTTTTTTTAATTGGATGTTTGATTTTTTTTTGCTTCAATTCAAAGATTTGGTTAAATGCTTAAATAAAGTCACTAGTCTATGAGTGAAGAGTGTAGGATTTGGTAAGAAGTAGTGTTCTCGATGCAAAGAGTTGAGTACTACAAAGTAGTATGACAATAGTCTATCAATCTCTGAATTAAATGGCTAATATATTACTGGTTATTCCATGTTTGACTCCATTAACCCAATTGATGAAGCACTAATCTATTTGTTAAGAAATCTTGCAAATAAATGAACTAGTGACACTTCTAGCTTTGGATTTAAAGTGATAATAAAATTCATTAGAAATATTTCAACTATGAAGTACAAATGTGAAGTATTCCCTGATTCCTAGCAGATAAATAAATATTTATTGCAAGTTCTGCCAAATCTATAGTGAATTATGTTTATTTGTGATTAATAGGAATCGATCTGTGTATAAAATGTGTTCTCAATTAGACCAATATTACCTAAACACAATAAGGAACACCCTCCTAGGTCGCACAAATCCTAAAGAGTAGGAGTGAAGGTCTCAGAATCCTTTGCTCATTTTTTGGCCACTAGCTTTGAATTTTATTAAGCATAAGGGTTGGCCACCCTTTAGAGAACTTCAAGGTTTTGTTGGAAAAAAAACCAATAGAGTGAATTGAATTCACTTATTGAGTTGGTTTGTAGTCAAAAACCTCATTCATATTGTCATAGCCATTGAGGATTCAAAATTCAAACCTGAGTCATTGATCCATAGCTTTTGCACCATGATCCATTAATTCACATTCATCACCTAGCTTTAAAACATGACCATCAAATTAAAGATTAATCTTTGTTGATCTCATCACATATGCTAAGAAAAGTGTGGGGTCTAGCAATACATGTGTCACAAGCTAGCTATCCTATGAGATAAAGACATAGGCCCACCAAATCTTCAATAGGTTGGTGGGCTAATGACATCTATCATCTTTGCCAGCACTGTGCAATTCACAACAATAATGTGAATTGATAATTGATTAATCATTCTCTACCACCTATCTGCACACATCATCTTCCACCTCTATCGCTTCATACTTTACTTGGTCCCACTACATGCTCAATGATAATCATCCAATCAACATCACTCGATCTCCACCATTTCCCACTATTTGATAGGGCTAGATGGGGATCCACCACATATGCATCAGGATGACAAAGAGGTTGTTGATCTTCAAGCCTCAACCATAGTCATTGATTACACCAAGGAAAAATAATTCACTTGCGAGTTATGAAATATTATGGTTGCAAATATTTTCCAAGCTGGTATTACTAGGAAAGGGGGTTGGTTGCCTAAACAACCTCAATGGCTTAAGTTATCACTTAAGCAACCTGCAACGACTTATAGATAATCACCACTAAAATAGAAATGTTGTTTTTTGCCATGACTGCAACCCTGAGGGTTTATTTCAAAAAACGCTAAATTTGACCAAGAGCACACATAAATTATTTTTGGACCCACCACATACTCTCTGATCTTGCAAAAAAAAAATTGAGAAGCTCTCGGAAAACCCATATCAAATCTGCATACTAATTCAACCTTAGACAGCTAGAAGCCACCTTTGCAGTGTCATGAAAACATTTTATGACAACATAACAACTTTGTAGTAATTGCAAAACATGTTCCTTCCTCCATCAACTTCCAGACCCTGAACCTTTGTTCTCCATGACATCACACCAACACACTTCCATATAGGATATCACATAGAAATCCCCCTTTTGACATCAATAACAATAATATGCCAACATTTGGGGCTACAAATGACCTCTACAGTGTAGAAATTACATTAAAGTTCTCTCAAGATTAAGGTGCAAGGTTGAGATGGCTTTCCTAACACACATTAACAATGCATATGGTTTCTAATATGGATTCAAATTTTTGACAAGGATGGAGTGTCCTTTCTCTATTCAAACATCATTGTGATTAGTCAATATTGTATGGTACCAATTGGTTGAATCAAGGGTGTACAAGCAATAAAAGTTAAAGTGATAATCATTGGGTAGTTTAATCCAATGGTTGATGTTATTCTTAAAAAGAGAATTGAATGTGTCAAATAAATATCCTTGTTATTGATTGATAAAAGAGAAGAGGAAACATTGTGGATATTAATAAACTTCGATGAATTTATAACTTGAGAGAGATAAAACTATGCCCCATTTTATTATTTTCCATAGCTCATAGCCATTGAAATGCTTGTTCATAAAATAAAAATAATTAATTATACTCAAACTTTAGAAATTTATATTGATAGAAATAAGGTTTATGTTAAGAATATATTTGCATTACCCATCCACTCATCATTAGTTAATACATATTATGTGTGATACTCTAAAATATTCACCTCAATGCAATCAAATAAGGTACTAATATGTAGATCTCTATGACATCCAATGGACAATTAATTAGTGAGCTTATTAAAAACACCTTTCAATTGAAAACGAGCGATCTAGTTTCTTTTTATTGGCTACAATAAATCACTATGATTCTAGAAGTCGAGTTACGACCTATTTTATGACTTACCATTTTATATTTTCTAGTGATTAAAATGATAAGATTTAGGATTAGACATTGATCTACATCAAGATTCAAACCATTTAGTAAATGTGATAGATTTTTGTTTTGAAGTGAAAACTAAGGGACTGTCTACAACTAAAAAGGTTCCATTAATAAATAAAGTACATAATTCAAGGCACATATTCACTAAAAAAAATGAATTATCTCAATTGTACATCTTCTTTCCTTGAACCATGCCCTATCTATCATAAAACCCTCTCCAAATTAAAATGATATCCTAGAATTATTTTTATGTAAAAATTCTTAGGTGGGTTTGAAATCTCCAATTTTTATAAGCAATTTCAAATGAATTTAGTGAACTTTAGTGTTTTTAAGTCTATAATTATTGGGGATTGAGATGAATTTTGAAAGGTTAATTCTTTAAGAAATCATTAAATGTGAATTTTTATTTTCATTAAAATAGATATGTATTATGTCTTTGCACCCTATTTTCAAGGAACTCTTAGAAATAATTTCCATATTATTGATAATAAAAAATAATTCCTCAAGTATTACTAAATTTATAAATGGACCCTAAGTGAGTTTCATGACACAATATTTATGAAATAATATCATTAGTTGTAAATAAATCCACTAATTCTACCAATAGGGGAGGCATTCTAACTAATCCTTTTGAAGATAGGATAAGTGACATAATGAATCCTAAAATCATGATATTAAAAATAAATTTATTCATTACTACGTATGACAAAAGTAATAAGCATGTGGAATAAAAAATGATTGGAATCTAGACTTGGTTAAGGTCATAGTCTGTCATATCTTCCCTACACTAGAGATTTTTGGATATGCATGTCCGTGTTTTGATGTAAAGAAGCACAAAGGATTTCAAATGTAAGACCTATATTCATTTTGAAAAGGAACTTTTAAAAAAAAGTGTTAGGGTTAATTCCTTTGATTATAAAAGGATAAAAAATAGCTATAAATTTTTCAAATTGTCTTAGTAAGAAAAAATGATGGGATTATTTTTTATAGCTAATTTTGAGTGATGAAATTTTTTAGATGTAGAAAAAATTTAAATTATAATATTTTTTGTGAAACCATCAAAGAATGCAAATGAATGAGAGGGGGAAAAAAACTAGAATGATATAATATATTGTACTTTATCTAATAGGAATAAAGCATACAATAATGCCATTAAAATGTGAGCTATAGGTGATTAGAATAATCTTTACTTGAAAATGTCTAATCATGCATGTTTCTGTAGTTGTTTCTACTCTTTAAAATTTCCAATACTTGAGTGGTCATTTTTGTATCTAGCCCATCAACCCACACTAATTTGAACTTAGTCTATTCAAAACTATTATATTACTTCTATGGATCTTTCTAGCCTCTGAATATCACCCCTAACCCATCTAAGATGAGCCTTAATATTCATTAATTTGTCCAAAATTGTTTCTTCCTCTGCTTGTAGTAAGTTGATATCATCCCTAACCCATCTAAGATCAACCTTAATATTGTCATAGCAAGCTAGTAGATATGTGGATGAAAGAATTGACTGGAGACAATTTTAACCTAAACTTTGAATATTAAAACCTAGTCATGAAGAAATTGGATGTATTGCAATTTTTTATTTTTTATTTTTATGACAAGTCAGTTAGAATGGAATTAAGTCAAATCCATGATAAAAAAATTTGGATTGACATGCCTAGAATGATAACAAAAGAAGTAATTAGAGAGGTTAATGTGAACCTAGATCCTAAACCTGCAATGACACAAGAAACACATAACAAATTAGATTAAATGCAAGTTAGAATATAGATCCCTCAAGAAATCCATTTATCAATGCTCAAAATAGGAAAATGAAAGAAATACAATGAGAAATCAATAAAAGAGATTAAATCCTATGAAAGCAATGTAAATTCTTGATCTCTTGAGGGATTTGGTGCCAATTTGATGTGAAAATTGGCCCTTTCCCAACTCCAATGATGCAATGGTGATTTGGTGATGAAAGTTGATCCACTTTGATGAAGAGTGATGAGTGCTTCAAGATGAAAACCTGCATAACCTAGCTACAAATTCGAAAGTATGGATGAAGATTGCTAAATATTTGAGCATAGTAAGTTTACTCAAATTGTGGATGATAAAATGAGGAGATTAGCCTCTTATTTATAGAATGACAAGTTGAGAGAATTCCCAAAATAGAGCAATGTGGGAATAAATTTAATCCAATGGAAAAGTGCCACTTGTCCACATTTGAATGGGCCAAGGATGTGCAAGTTTTGATCAATGTGCCAATAAATGCCTATATTTGAATTTTGAAATTGTTGAAATGACATGTAAGAGGGAACGAAGGTGCATTGAATGCCACTTGGCTCAAGGAAAAAGGACTTTGTAGGTGGAGTAAATGCCTTGTTGGAAGGACAAAGTCTAGTTGGATTTTGAATTCAAATTTGAGGAATACTCCTTAAAAGATGCCTTGTTGAAGAAAATAGAGATTTAATAAATCAAATAACTCTATTTTCATGTGCAAGTGGAAAAAGATGGAGGATGGGACATGAGAAGAGATTAAATTAATCAAGGTTAATTAATTTAATGAAGGGATTAAATGATGTGACCTATTTGACTTAAATTTGTGGATTTATTTAAATATGTAAATAGGGAAAAAATTAAAATTTAATGTATTGAAAAAAATAAATTAACTAAACCCTATCAAGCACCATGAAGCACAAACTAGAATGAAAATGCAAATAAACAAAGGAAATGCAAACCAATTTTCAAACTAGACTTGATTGACCTCCATGGCTCTTCTCCACCTGCATGAGAATGCAATATTTTGAAGGTTGATTGTTGGAGGAATGTTGGTTGCTCAATTCAGCAGCATAACATTGACATGGAGATGATAGATGAATGACAATAGATAGAAATGCTCAAGAATGATTTTGACAGCATAAGGATACTTAAAGAATCAACCCCCCTAATGGCTTATGAGAGTTTATTTATAGGAAATGCCTGATTTGGATTGACAGTTGAGATTGAATGTCAATAAGATGTCTTAATCAATGGCCAAGATTGAAAGTAGTAGTATGGACTAGGGTTAGGTCAAAATTAGGGCACTGACAAAGATGAAGGGTTGAGATTGAATTATGAGATAATTCAATCAAGGGATGAAATTAAATGAGATGTCCAGGAGATAAGATTTGATGTGGAAGATAAGATTGGCACAAACAAAGAGGTGATAGGAGAAATTAAATAATAAAAATTATTTAATCTAGGTGACCAATGAGTAATTAAATAATTATTTAATTATAGAGGAATGTGACAAAGGGGATCATTTTGAATTAAATAATGATTTAATTCAAAATTCAAGAGAGTGGACCAAATTAAATAAATGAAATTTATTTAATTTAATGAGAGAAGAGGCTAATGAATAATAATTATTTAATTATAGTGGAAAGTGGACAAAAAATTAAATAAATAAGAATTTATTTAATTTTAGAAGGAAGAGGACTTAGTGACGTAATTAATCAAGGAGGAATAAAGATAGAAAATGAATTAATTAAATATTAAAATTATTTAATTAATAGAAGAATTATGACTTTAGAAAATAATTAAATAATTAAAAATTATTTAATTAGCAAAGACAAAAGGGGAAATGATAGAGAATTTAGAAATCGCAAGCCTAGGACAATTTTTAGTGTCTACATTTTGCCCCTCTTTGAGATGATGTTCGAGATAATGAGATTTGTGTTGAGTAACATCATTTCAAAGAAGCTAAGGTATGTATAGAGGAAAATGGATGATGATAGAAAGATGGGATGATGATGCCCCCTTGAGAGGATAGGCGGGTTGAAAGAACACTAGTATGCTCTTGAAATGAAATGATAAGGAGGGACAAGATGAATGATACGTTATGCTACAAGAAAGTGAGCAACCATGATGTTTGATGTAACACTAGACATGATGCACCAAGGTATAAAGACCAAGGTGATGATGTGCCTTATGCCCCAGTGTAATACAACCTTGTCTAGCTACAAGATATGAATATTAGTTGGAATAAGTTGTACTTGATGCAAATGCAAGATAAAAATGATAACACACATAAGCAAGCAAGCAAGCATGCACAAATGATACAAAAAACAAACAAGGTATTGCCCCTTTCAAGTTGCAACCCAATGAGTAATTGATTGATTGATGATGGTGACTAATGATGATAGTGTTGTCATTGTGGGGAAAGACATATCCCTAGATCAACACAAGGATGACTGACTATTTGACTGATTGAATTTGATTGATTGGGTTTACAACAAGATTAGGATCAAGACCAAAGGATGTGATTGGATTATTTGGCAAGATTGATCGACTTGATTGGTATGGACTAAGGATTGACTTGCATTTGGATTATTGCTTGGAATGACTGATGATGATTTGACATGGATGAGAGGATGTGATGAATTGAATAGAAGAATTGATGTGATTGGGATAATTTGAAGACTGATTTGACATTGTTTTGGAAATTTGACTGATTTTGACTGGATGACTAATTGGACTATGTTGTATGTTGGTTATTGATTTAAATGTTGATGTTTTAAATGACTGACTATTTCTTGACTTATTTGACTGACATGACAAACATTGACTATGTTTTGGGATTTTTGAGAATTATTTGGATGTTTTTGTATTTTTTTGGATATTTTGAATTTTATTTTTTTTGGATTTTTGATGTTTATGATTTTTTTGAGATTTTTGACATGTTTTATTTTTTTTGGATTTTTGACAATATTTGATTTTTTGTATTTTTGAAATTTTTTGAGGTGTCAATGGATGAAAATTTGGGTAGCCTTTGTGCTAGATACCAATGACAAGGGGAAAACCAAGTCTAGGTGCAAGGGTGGGTGATAGGATAAGGGATAAAAGGCTCATGATGAATGGATGGATGGACAAGATGTATGCATCATAAGAGAGCAAGGATGTGATCTCCAAAGACTATGTTGCATATGAATAACATGCCCCATTCTAGGTACAAGACTTAGAATTTTTCATGACAAAGCTTATTACAATAGGATAATGATGGGCTTGGTTTAGAAAGGATGAGGTATGTCAAGAGATACCCAAAAAATATGTGTCAACATTTTTCCCCTATGTCTTCATCAAGATCAAAAGGAGAAGGGTGGATAAGTGGACCCAATATGATAGGTAGGTATGATGGCTAAGATGGTAGGTAGGATGGAAATGATATGACAAGAAAATGATAGGTTGGATAGATAAGACATTGTGCCCCCAAGTGTAAGTAACATAGAAGATCAACCTACACATGACGCCTATTTGTCGGGTTTTCATCATGGTACTTATCTAGGGCACCTGTTTACCAAGTTTTCATTGTTGGACGAAGGGATTTCTCTTTATTTTTATTTTTTTGTCCTTTTTTTTTGAAATTTTTTTATTTTTAGACAGGAGAAGAGGAATATGGATATTAGGGACTCAAGTGTGTAGTTCCATGAAAGGTGATAGTCTCACTAGAGATGGATGTCATCACATGGACCATGTCAAATGTCATTATGCTCATAGATGTTGGTAAGGAATGACATGAAAGGGAGATGGAGTAGGTAGATGATGGATTATGATGTGGATTATGATGTAGATTATGTAGGGAAGATATAGGACTTATATGGGACTTATGCAAAAGATGAATGGGGAGGCTTAGCCAAAAGCATGATGCAAATTATGTAGGGAAGATATGTAGGATAATGGGTGGGGGATGGAAAGATAGACGTATGTGGGAATGGAATCATGACCAATGGTTGCACAAATTGTGATAAACATTGAAGCTTTTGATGTGGATGGGGTGTAGGAAGCAATGGAGATGTTTGCTTAGGAGATGGTGGATGAAGTGTTTTAGGTACCCACATAGACTTAGTATTTTTATGATTTTTATTTTTCTTGTGGGCTTTAGGAAATTGAGATTTTTGAATGGAATATGTATTTTGGATGGGGGGGGATGGTTGGGATTTTTTTGATGTGGATGCCTCGTTTGACTTGATTTCTTTTTGCTTAGGTACCCAAACCATTTTTTTTTTTAGATTTTTCTTTTGGAGGTATGGGCTTATATAGATTTTTAGATGTACTTTGCTTTGACATTTTGTATTGATGTCCTAAGGCATGAGGGTCCTTAGGATTTTTTAATTTATAGGTAGAGGCACTGAAATTTTTTCTTTTGAATCCCCTGGGTATGGTGGAATGAGTGAAAGCTTCATGTCTAGACAATGTGTGCATTTGTTGGTCATGATTAGGAATGTTAGGGTATTTATGGATAATTGGATAAGAGGATTGGATGGTAGGGATATTAGGTGTTGGAAGTAATGGCGGTAAAGTGAATGGAGGGATATTAGGAGTTGGAAGTAACGGTGGCAACATGGATGGTGGAAGGTGTATGGTCACATGCTTTTGACATTTGTAGGATGATGGTGGTGGGATGGCAACATATGTCTTAGGTGTATGGTAGGATTTATGATGGAAGGAGGTGGACTTATGATGCATGGAGGAAGTACCAACATCTTGAGATTGGTATCCTTGGGGTATGCAATGGACAATGAAACTAGGTGTAGGTGGAACACTAGACACAAGTTCCTTATTGTATGGAGAAAATGAAGCAAGGGAAGATAATGGTTGGTGTTGTTCTATGGAACATTCATGAATGAGGGTAAAAAGACCAATAGGATATGATGGAGGACTTGCAATGGGGTTGATAGTGAGTGGTGGAGGATCATTAGGATCTTGATTAGCACTGTGTTCACTTAGATGCAAGGTATTTGTTTGATCTTCTATGTGTGCTTGGGAGGCATATGTCTCATCAAGGGGAGTGGATGTCAATGGATCATGGATAGGACTAGGTGGAGGTGAAATTGGAATATCTTGCTCATGGATGGGTATAGGATCAAGTTGCTCATCAATAGGATCTTCATCATTATGGATATCATCTTGATCATAGAAAAGATATAGATTATGAATAGGTTGGATGAAAATGATTTGATCTTGATTAGGAATAGGGCTTGATGTTTCCACATGCTTGGGAGTAGACTCTTGATATACCTCTTGGGTTGCTTGAATGGAATTGCAAGGGGATGACTCTTGGAGAGACTTGACATGTTCTAGATGGTCAACAACATAGGAGCATGAAAGAAGGTGACTTGGACTTACGAAAAAAGACTCTTGACTTGGCTCAAGGGGTTGAGGATGACATGGTTGACTTGAAGGACTTGGCATGATGTTTGAGGACTCTTTTGTATGTTCAAGTATATGTGTTGAATGACATGGTGGAAATTGATTCCTTTCTTGTAGCCCTTGGGTCACATCCTTTGTAGGTGGATTGGTGGATTTATGTAATGCCATCAATTTATGTTTTAAATATCTAAATGTAAGGCATTGAGTTGATGGAGGATTATATGATGGTGGGGGTAATGAAGAGTTTGATGGATCAGAAGGTGGAGATTCCAATGAATTAGGACTAGGACATGGTGGCTTAGGGATAGGAATTTGATTGGATGGTGGTAAGGGTGCATGGAATAGATTGGTGTTCCCCTTGTCAAAGGTGTCATTAAGACTTAAAGGCTCTTGATGTTGTTTCCAAGGTGGACTTGGGATCCTATATTCTTGTTGTGATATGGGTGGATTTGTTGATGTGGCATTGACATGATAGGTAAATGGGTTTGGTTGGAATGATGATGAAGGTGACACATAGGATTGTGGTTGAAAGTCTTGAGGTTGGAATGGTGTTTGGACTTGTTGTGATATGATCTGCTATTGTGATGATGATGGAGGGGTTACATAGGATAATGACCATTGAAAGGTTGATTGATGTGGATAAGGGTTGAAATTATAAGAGTTGTGATAGGTTGATGAAGGGGAAACTTGATGTGTGGATGGATGAGGTTGATATGATAATAAAGGTGACACATAGGGTTGATGTGAAATGTGTTGATGTGGTGATTGGACTTGATAATGTGCTTGTTGGACTTGACAATTGGCCATGAGGTATTGGATTTGTGCTATGAGTTATTGCATTTGAGGTGATTGGTTTGTTTGAAGTTGTTGGATAATGTTATGGGTGCTTTGAATGATTTTTTGGGTTAAAGGTGCTTGACTTGTTTGAGCTACGTGAAGCATGTGAACAAGCTCTTGTGCTATGTCTTCCAATGTTCGCATGGTGTAAAATGATGTTGATTGGATTAAAGAGATGATGATGTGGAATGACGATATTGTATGATTTGGATGATGTGGCAAGTGTTTATTGGAAGTTTGACTTGGGCAATATCAAACACAAGATATCACATGTAAATGCATGAACACACACACCAAGCACAATGATAAGTTTTTCTTCCAAGATTAAATGTTATGATTAAGCAAACACTTGAGTACACAACAACAAGCCTTATGACTAGTCAAGTGGGGTATGGCCAATTAGGTCTCAAGTGAGTTTTCACAAGGTTGACTAGGTATAATTTGGAAGAAAAATCTTGCCAATAAGCCGGGAGAAAGGGGTAACCCATCCTTCACTGTCACTTCCCAAAGGTATAAAGTTCTTTGGGGCTTAGCCTAGAGTGACAAGATTTCAACTCCCAAAGGATCATGTCTTTGGATTCAAACTCGATTTAGGTCATCCCTTGGAGGGGTGTGTGCTCCAAGCAGGCCTCCTAAGAAGGGTATGACAAAAGAAAACCAAGTGAGGTGTTATGGAGGACACACACACTTGATTCACACTCGTAGTGATTAATTTCCCTTTAGAAAATTGAAATGTGTGTAAAACAGTTCAAACACATGTTATTTTTAACCCCAAGCCAAGATGTGTGATTGAATACAATGGTTCTTTTTAAGCCTAATTTCAATGATGTGACAACAAACAAGATTTATTTTAGACCCCAAATTACAAATGTGTGACAAACAAGATCTGTTCTTTTTAGGCCCAAATTGAAGTGTTTTGACAAACAATGATTAAGAGATGAAAGGTGGAATGTGTGCACCTAGAATTTATTTAGCTCTAAATATTTTTCCACTTGATCCAATGTGTCCTTTGAAGTGTTTATTTTCTACACATGCACAAAACCAAAAATAAAGCCAAAACCCTAACAAGATATTTGATCACTACTATTAGAGGGTTAGCTAGTCAAGACAAATATGATTTTTGGAAATATTTTTGATAGTAAAATTAAAAATATAGAGAATAAAGCATGTCTAAAATATCAAGAGGTTTCCAAAAATGTAAATAAATCAGAAATTTTTCTGTTTTGCACCTGAAATTAATTTTTTTGGAATGGAAGCTCTAGACATTGTCTCCAACTTGCAGAATTTTTTTTGTGAAAAAATACACAGCTGTTTGAAAGTTATGGTCAAATCTTTAGAAATTACAGCTTTATCCACAATGATGTCAAACCTACAACAAAAAGCAAACAAAACCTACAACAAAAGAATCCAACTCCAAGATTTCTCAAAATGTGTTAAAATATGTCGGGTTCACCAATGTAAATAGGGAAAAAAATTCAGATTTAATATATTGAAAATAACAAATTAACTAAACCCTATCAAGCACCATGAAGCACAAACTAGAATGAAAATGCAAATAAACAAAGGAAATGCAAACCAATTTTCAAACTAGACTTGATTGACCTCCATGGCTCTTCTCCACCTGCATGAGAATGCAATATTTTGAAGGTTGATTGTTGGAGGAATGTTGGTTGCTCAATTCAGTAGCATAACATTGACATGGAGATGATAGATGAATGACAACAGATAGAAATGGATGAAAGACTCAAGAATGATTTTGACAGCATAAGGA
Organism: Sequoia sempervirens; assembly: GCA_007258455.2. NCBI lineage: Eukaryota > Viridiplantae > Streptophyta > Pinopsida > Cupressales > Cupressaceae > Sequoia > Sequoia sempervirens. Next base: position 768,933,835 of record VDFB02058242.1, read on the forward strand.
TACTTGAAGAATCAACCCCCCTAATGGCTTATGAGAGAGTTTATTTATAGGAAATGCCTGATTTGGATTGACGGTTTAGATTGAATGTCAATGATGTCTTAATCAATGGCCAAGATTGAAAGTAGTAGTATGGACTAGGGTTAGGTCAAAATTAGGGCACTGACAAAGATGAAGGGTTGAGATTGAATTATGAGATAATTCAATCAAGGGATGAAATTAAATGAGATGTTAGGAGATAAGATTTGATGTGGAAGATAAGATTGGCACAGACAAAGAGGTGATAGGAGAAATTAAATAATAAAAATTATTTAATCTAGGTGACCAATGAATAATTAAATAATTAAAATAATTATTTAATTATAGAGGAATGTGACAAAGGGAATCATTTTGAATTAAATAATGATTTAATTCAAAATTCAAGAGAGTGGACCAAATTAAATAAATTAAATTTATTTAATTTAATGAGAGAAGAGGCTAATGAATAATAATTATTTAATTATAGTGGAAAGTGGACAAAAAATTAAATAAATAAGAATTTATTTAATTTTAGAAGGAAGAGGACTTAGTGACATAATTAAATAAATAAAAATTATTTAATTAATAGAAGAATTATGACTTTAGAAAATAATTAAATAATTAAAAATTATTTAATTAGCAAAGACAAAAGGGGAAATGATAGAGAATTTAGAAATCGCAAGCCTAGGACAATTTTTAGTGTCTACAAAATCAAATATGAAAAGAATATGATAAAGGATTAATTAAATAAGGACTTTTGATTTATTTAATTAAAAGAGATGATGTTAGATTAAACTAAATAAGGTTTTAATTTATTTAATTTAATAGATAGACTTTAGAGATTTAATCAAATAAAATTAATTATTTAATTAAATAGGGATAAATAAATCAGACTGGTTAATTATCGAGAAAGGATGACTTAATTAGATAACTAATTTATTTAATTAAGAGAGGATATTAATGAATTTAATCAAATAAAGGCATTTGATTAAATGGTTAGACCGAAGGATGATTCAAGATGAAGTGATGTTAGTGGTCAGGATCAAATGTCCAATGTCAATCAGTACATTTTACGTGTCTACAATTACAGGTCTATGCTCCACCAGACCTATTCCTATATTGAAATCAATTAAGAATGAAGTGGTAAAGGAACTCACTGGTGCAACATATGATAAGAGGGCTCTAGCACTAAATCTCATTAGAAATCCAATTGTGATGTACACATCAATGTTAATTGGTTATAAAATCTATTTCACAAACAAAGATAATTTTGTATTTTCCACCACAATTAATGTGGCATATGAGATGGTGGAAAAAGGTGTTGACTATGATATTTGTGAGATGCTAAGGCAACAATTGATGAAGAATTTGAAACAACCAAGGAAAAGAAATATGCATTTAACTATGGGAATTTTTGATGCATATCATGGTGGAGGTTGTTTATAAAAACAAAATTTAATCAACTTTGAATGATCTATTCTTCTTGAAGACCCTAACTTGGTACTTTCTCACAGTTTCATCAACTTTGCTTCTAGCATTCCAAACAATGAAAATTCAACATAACTTTCAAAATAAATTGAAAACCCATAAACCACTCATCATTTAAAATACCCTTTATGCTCTTCTTTGACATATCCAAAAATGAGATAGGGTTGTTTTGTAGCGACACCCTCTAAAAACTGCTGCTACACTGGAATGAGGCTTAATTAGCCCTGTTTTACAAAGTAACTTCCCTCTAAGGACTTCCCAAATCAAAAATATTTATTCCATGACCTTAACTAGGATACATAAGGTCTAAATCAATGATTTTTGTCCATTGAAAAACCCATAAAATCACAAACCTCAAAACCCCTACTTAGGCCTATTTAGGCTTGTTCACAAGAGGGTTTATTGAAACTATATACTCATGGCCTCAAATATTTTCACCAACACCCTAAAAAAATCACATTAGGTCTGAAAAAATATTTTATCAACTAGAATGGTCTCCTACCACCTCTTCAACAAAACCCTACTCCTATGCTTCTCTTTTGCATGAAAACATGTAAATTTCACCCTAGGGCATCATCATATCAGCCCCAAACCTCCTTCCCTACATCTACAAACCTACAAACATGAAAGAAAAACCTATATAACACCATTCCACCTATTTTTAGAGCATTTCATTGGTGGAATGGTCTATTATACCATTTTTAACTTTCAAACCCTCAAAATAGGGTTTTTAGACTGTTCTTAGTAAAATTCTTATAAAATGCTTCAAACTCTATGAAATTAGTCCAAATAAAAACCAAAATGTAGTTAATTCATGTAGTCACCAAGTTCAATTCATTTTAGAACATAATTGCTCAGTATGAAACCGTATCAATTCCTGTATCAGCAAAATTAACTGAAAACACAGAAATTTAGAGGTTTCTTATTGCTTTTCAAAAAAATCCACTTCCAGAACCATGCCATGGAGTTTCTAAGGAATATTTAAACTTGTACAATCAAAACTCATTGCTTCCAATCACCTTTTGAACTACTTGATCATTGGACTCCCTAAAACAACAAAATTTGCAAAGTTACTAATGCAACATTTACACAAAACTTAACAACTTTACTCTAACCAACCGAATATGACTTAATCAAATAAAAAAAGCATTAGGAATGGTTTCACTAGACCTTATTACATCCAAATACTTGATTTCAAACACAAAATCCAATATTAGACCCTAATTACCACATTTGACTAGGTACCCCTGCACCATACACCCGGATAGAAAAAAGACTCAAGTCCCTTTGAGGATTGTCCTGCAACAATGGATTCAAGTTTATTCATGTCATCTCCTAATATGCAAGTGGCATCTCCATTTAGAAGCCCCTTCCACTGAGTCAAGTACTGAAAACATGCATTGTTCCTTGTCTTCAACCGGTTCTTCACTTGAAACTATTGTTCTTCACTTGATGGGTAATCCTTCATCTGTGCTACATCTGAAAAATGTTGTCAAAGCTTCTTTTTTCATCTACAACCACACCTCCTTGTTCCTTATAATGCATTTCTTCTACTTCACTCTCATTGTGTGCCTAAATTTTTCTACATCTCTTTGTAACTCACCTTTCACCTCTTCACCTTTACCTTTCACCTTTTCCACCTATTGTGGTGCACCTACAACTGCTTCTTGATCAAATTTATAGACCTCTAATATGAAATGACCAACCTCAAGGTTACCAACCTCATGTTTACCAACCTTTGAGTGACCCCTATCCTCTTTGGAAAACAATGAATAAAACACTCCTTTGATCATCACCTCAATATGCTTCTCAAACTAATCTTGCATTCCCAATATCAGATTTTGTCCTTAACTCAATATCATAAAATTTCCTTCCAAAGGAAAATCATGCTTCATACCTATTGTCTCAGTATTCCCATGCTTTGAAATGGCTGGAAGGTTCTTGTCTTGTTCTACTTTTATGAATTCTTTTCCCTCCAAAATTGAATCATTCTTCAAATCTGATGTTTTGGTATCCCCATGCCTAGTAGTGGATGCAAGTGTCATGCTCTCTCCTTTCTCTACTCTAATAAATTCCTTTCTTCCTAACATTATCACTTTAACTTCCTTAGTTTTCCCCTTATCATCTTCTATCAATGGATTCAATGTAAAAGAGATTTCATCCTTCTCAATCTCATAAGTATTGTTCCTACCATCATATAATGCATGCCTATCAAACTGCCATGGTCTCCCTAGCAGCAAATGGCACACATCCATAGGAAACACATCACATAGAATCTTATCTTTGTATCCACCTAAAGCCAAGCTTGCTCATTCACCAAAGTAGATTGAATCTCATTCAACCAAGAAACCTTATAAGTTGTATCATGTGGTATCTTTTCCAAATTAAGTTTATCAATCATTTACATAGACACCATGTTATCTATGCTTCCTGAATCTATTACAACTTTACATACCTTTCCCATCCATTTACAAGTTGTTTTGAAAAGTGTTCTTTGTGATGGCTCATTCTTCTTTGATGCCTTGAGGAGTGTTCTTTTGACCATTAATGATTCCCCAACTTTTAGAGAAGCATATTGCATTGGAGAGTTTACACTCTCATTATCATCTTCTTGCACCAATCAACTCTCTTTTCACCACCATGTGATGTAGAAGGTTGCTTCTCTGGGAACTTCCATGCTTGATGGACAAATTGATTGCAATGATAACATCTCCCTATGAAGGTTGTTGGCATATGGCTTCTAATGTTGTCATTGATGGAAACTGAAGTCATTACTTTGGTCTGCAGATCAGAATGTGCTCATATCGACAAAAGGAGTTGAGAACAGAGTATTACCGGAAGGAAATATGAAGAACAAGGTATCTAGTTACTACGTCAATCTGTATGCTTCACCGAATCATCTTTTTGAGTTGTGGATCCCCGAGATAGTTTGTTAAACATGTATGTTATCTTAATATTGAATTTTTTGGTGTTGCATTAATCAGGGTACAAGTTAGGAGATCCGGAAAGAAGTTTTTGTTTATTTTCTCATTATGGCCGACTCAATGAATGTGGCGTGTTGTGGATGTATAAGGAGTAATTATTTAAATTTTTTTTTATGTTTAAGCATTTTTTTTGGGTCCAAGCTATGTCATAGCCGACTTGTATGGGTGCACATCAAAAATTGTTTATGATTTGAGCCGACACATGAAGAATATTTTGTATTTTATCTTGAGGCTGACCTGACATATCAAGATCCTTGTTGTGGATATATATACGAGATCAGTCATATGATTTGAAGTGTGTTGTGAACATCAGAAGGGTGATTAGGATATTATGCATAGTTTCCCTTGTGCATTAAAGTGCAAGTTTGTGCAGAGCAGAGTAGAATTGTTGAATCAGTCATAAGGATAGAAGATTGACTGCAAAGATTAAACGGAGTTGTAATCAAGCATTGTAGATGCTATTCTATCAGTTCACTCTTTTGGATCTAATCCAAATCATTGTAAGGTAGTGAGCCTATCTTATTTGAGCAGTGAGCTCTAGGCAGTGTGCCTAAATGTAAGTGCATTCCCATTTTGTAATCTTTCTTTTGGGTATACTCATATTACATTGTGGATTGACCATCCACCATGGTTTTTCACCTAATAGGGTTTCCACATAAAAATCTTGGTGTTATGGTGTTGTGATTGTGTTCTTTCTATTCATGCATATTTCTTTTGTTGAATGCTTAAGTGGGTTAAAGATCAGAATAATAAAATTAATTTTTGCACAACACTAATTCACCCCCCTCTTAGTGTTGCTTGTTTCCAAAAATTGGTATTAGAGCTTGTTCCTTAGAATAATTCTAATAGCTTGGGGAGATCTTGGAAGGAGTTTTTCAATGGATACAAGCATTCTTCAACAACAACTCATGTGGCCCTTAATGATCTTGACCAGTCAAAGTTTGAGAACTGAGTGTTGCAAGAAAATATTGAGAGTGCAGATAAATTCATTCAGTCATTAAAAGACAAAATCAATGAATCAAGGGAGAAAAGGAAGGAATTGTGTGATCAACTTAAGAAGAAGAACAAAAGCATGGAAGATGAACAACTCAGTCATGCCTTGAAAGAGAAAACAAAATAATGTGAAAAGTTTTTCAGAGAGAATGTTGCCCTGAAGTGTGAGATGGAATCCATGCTAATGAAAATGACTAAGGAGAGTGAGGATAGAAAGAGGAATGAAGAAAATCTCACACAATCCTTGAAAGAAAAATCTGAACAATTCAGTCAATTGGACAATGAACTGGAGGAATCCAAAAACAATGAAGAAGTTCTTGAAAAACAATTTGATGATCTCATAAATGAACTTGTTGTTGTGAATGAGTACAAGGAGAAATTCAAAGTAAGCTCATCCAAACTTGATGAACTGATTAAAGGACAAAGGATTGATGGTGATAGGTGAGGTATTGGATATGAAGAAGGAGAAAGTTCCAGATCTGGACAAAAGAAAACTAGACAAGGGAGATTTAGGCAAGGAAATCAAATGAATGGAGCTAGAAGGAATTTGGTAAGGCAACCAAATGCTCAAAGATTTAATGGCTATTGTTATGCTTGCAACAAATTTGGTCATATGGATTCTTAGTGTAGGAGCAGGATGAACACAAGTGGACCATCATTCTCAAGTTTGTGCTTTAATTATTATAAGTATGGTTATAAATCAAGTGAATGTAGAGTTGTGATGAATAACTTTCATAGAGATGTCAGATGCTATGCATGCAATAGATTTGGGCATATTGCTAACCAATGCAGATCAAGAAAAATATAGTGGAACAGTTGGCCTGGATAGAGAAGTGTTGTGTGCTACAATTGCAACAAATTTGGCCACACTACTAGATTCTGTTGGAATAGAAGATGTCTGGTAAAATAAAACATGCAATAGGATGTTAAGGGAAAAGGTATAGTCAGAATTGATGTGATCAGAAAGAAAATGTAGAAGAAATGGGTGAAGAAGGATCCCTTTGTTGAAGGAAATACGCCTGCACCAAAAACAACTTTTGGTAATCCTTCCGGGAATTAGTTTTAGGCCTCTGGCCTAGGGGGAGCTGCCAAGTAAATCTTTTAAACCCCCTACCGATGATTGGTACTGGAATCCAGATGAGTCAAGTAAGTGCATTGATGTTTTTCAGATGTTGTTCTATGAATTGGAGGCATTATTAAAGAATTTTGAAGATCCACAGAAGAATCATTTGTCTTTGTACATGAAAGATAGGAAACCAGATGAATTAGGGTAAAGGAATTTATTGCGACAAAAAGGAGTTAGGCATGCGAATGATAAAAGAAAATTTTTTCCCCTCAGTTATCACTTTGCATTTTGGAGGAAAGTAGTTTGGAGAGCTCTGGAGTGATCGTTGCCAAATTGTGGAGAGATTCTAGCGTAAAGAAGCACCTGCGATCAAACTTCATTTTGACCTCAAACGGTATTTATCGAAAAGCCTATAAATTTGTGTGCTTGCAATCATGTCCACTCCTCTATTAGTCAAAGTAAAGGATAGGACATGTCCAAAGTTTAAATGGCATCCTTATAAGCCTGTAGAGATAGAACCCTTAGGTTTTTCTTCATATGTGTCGTACAGAGTCCTGCACATTGAATAAATTAGGGCTTATATACATTCAAATATTGAAGAATTGGGAAGCTCTCATTTGATGAATTTGTATTCTCATCACATAATTCAAGAAGATTTTACTGTAAAGCCAAAATTTAAAACCCTAGAGGAAAATAAGTTTGTGCAGTTTGCAAAATTCCTAATATTCGAGGAAAATGAATGGGTCTAATATGTGTTGAGCCGTGTTCATGACGAATTCATGTGGTTGGATGTGCCATTTAAAATCACGAAAGAGGCTATATGTGTAGTCACAAGTCTAAATTCCACTGGTAGACTTCCAGTTTTGAAGTCCATAAAGAATGATAAGGTCATTGAGGTAACAAGTTCTCAATGGGATAGGAGAGCAATGACAAAAGAGGTAAGAGACTCTACCAAGGCTGTGAAGAGATCTTTGATGGAGCAACAGGAAGAATTAGATTTTAAATCAGATGAAAGCTCAATCAACCTATCCACTTTATCCCCAATTCAGATGATGAAGGTTGCTTCAATTGCTCAAGCTAAAGCCAGTGAGAAGATTTTGAAGTCTCACATAGAAGATAGTGAATTGCTAAGCCTTGCATCTGGAGTTCTACATAAATTAATTCCTAGCCATGTTATGGATCAATCTAGTTCCTCTTCCAATGAGCTAAAGAAGCTGATAAATTTTGTAAGCTCTCACTTTGAATCTTTTGAGAAATTAGCCTTGATTAAGGTGAAGGAGTTCAAGGAAAAGAGATTAGGTAGTTTGAATGAACTGATTGCAAAAGACAAAACTCTATTAGCCACCTACATGAAAAATGTTCAAGATACTTTTTCTGAAGGAGGAAAAGTGTATGTCTTGTTTAGTCTTGTCTAAATTCACTGAAGGAAATGAAAAGTGGGTGAAGGATATTGAAAAGTAGTTGGTCACTATTTATGATGCTTTTGACCCATTAGCTGGTAATGTTGGTGAACAAGAAGGTTAGGTAATGTCCTTTCTTGAAAAAATAAAGAGTTTGAAGCTTGCAAATGAGAGGATTTTTGGGAGAGTATGTGAACTTAGAGGACAAATCAGTCCAAAGATTGAGATAATGGTAAATGCATTGAAAGAGGCTAAAGATGTTATGGCCGCTCTTGACCCAATAAATATTGAAGCTACAGAAACTCTATCTTATCTACTTTGCAATCACATAACCATTTTGGAAATCTTGAAAAGTGTTTGGGACTCAAACTTAAGTGTGTTGAAGAATGACTTTGCAAATGTCTTCAAATTTCTGTAAGTCATGGGTTATGTTTGTATAGTCTTGAAATTCTGAAAAAATTGGATTCCCCAATTTTGTCATTGATTTCAAAGGGGGGGAGAGTGCAGTGAAAAATGCCTTTACATTCTAAGGGGGAGTAGTGTTTTGAAAATATGTGTTTTGAAATTTTGGCAGTGTACTTACTAGTCTCGACACTTAGTCATTTTTCACTAAGTGTTGCCATCAATTCCAAAGGGGGAGATTGTTGGCATATGACTTCTAATGTTGTCATTGATGGCAACTGAAGTCATTAATTTGGACCATAGATCATAATGTGGTCATACCAGTAGAAGGAGTTGAGAACAAAGTATTACTGGCAATAAATATGAAGAACAAGGTATCTAGTTGCTACGTCAATCCATATGCTTCATTGGATCATATTTTTGAGCTTTGGATCCCTAGGATAGTTTTTTAAACATGTATGTTATCTTAATATTGAATTTTGTGGTGTTGTATTAATCGAGGTACGAGTTAGGAGATCCGACAGGATGTTTTTGTTTATTTGCTCATTATGGCCAACTCAATGAATGTGGCATGTTGTGGATGTATAAGGAGTAATTATTTAAATGTTTTTATGTTTAAGTATTTTGTTTTGGGTCCAGGCTATGTCGTAGCCGACTTGTATGGGTGTGCATAAAAAATTGTTTATGATTTGAGCTGACATATGAAGAATATTTTGTATTTTATCTTGAGGCCGACTTGACATATCAAGATCCTTGTTGCGGATATATATAAGAGATCAGTCATATCATTTGAAGTGTGTAAGAAGTCTAGAAGTATTTTGCAAACACTAGAAGGGTGGTTAGGTGATTATGCATAGTTTCACTTGTGCATTAAAGTGTGAGTTTGTTCAGAGCAGAGAAGAATTGTTGAATCAGTTAGAAAGACAAAAGATTGACTACAGAGCTTAAACAAAACTGTAATCAAGAATTGTAGATGCTATTCTATCAGTTCACTCTTTTGGATCTAATCCAAATCATTGTAAGGTAGTGAGCCTATCTTATCTGAGCTGTGAGCTCTAGGTAGTGTGCCTGAATGCAAGTGCATTCTCATTTTGTAATCTTTCTTTTGGGTATACTCATATTACATTGTGGATTGGCCATCCACTATGGTTTTTCCCCTAATAGGGTTTCCATGAAAAATTAATCTCAGTGTTATGGTGTTGTTATGGTGTTCTTTCTATTCATGCATATTTCTTTTGTTGAATGCTTAAGTGGGTTAAATATCAGAATAATAAAATTATTTTTTGCACAACACTGATTCACCCCCCCTCTCAGTGTTGCTTGTTTCCAACAAAGGTATTTGAACCTCTACCTTGTCCTCCAAATCTACCTCTAACACTTGATCCACTGCCTCTAAATCCACCTCTTGCATCAACACCTTGTTCTTGGCCTTTAATTGCATTTTCTTGGTCCTCATAGGACTTCCTTGGAGTAGAACTTGAACCTCTTCCTCTAGCACTATTGCCCCTTCCTCTACCTTGTCTCTCTTGCCTTCTCTTCAACTGTCCTAGGAGTGGCAAGACTTAATTCATCTTGAATTTGAAATCTCAATCCATTCATATACCTTGACCTCTTCTCAATTTCATCTTCAACATGACCTACTCTAATACTTAACTTGTGAAACTGATCCTCGATGTAAGTAATGACATCCATTTCTTTTTTCTTGAGATTTTGCAACTTTATCAAAGTATAAATTGCATAGTCACCTGGAAAGAATTGGCTCTTAACCTTTGAAACCATCCTATCCCATGAATCGATATTTTCTTTTCCATTTTCACTCTCTCCTCATGTACATAGTTCCACCAAGCTAGGGCATGGCCTTTCAACTTAGTCTTTGCAAACTTTACCTTCTGATCATCTACTACCTCCTTCTATTCAAAATAGTTTTTCATTGCATCAATCCAATCTAACAGTTCTTCTGCATCTAATTTTCCACTATACATTGGAAATTCCATTTTCACCTCAGAAACATCTCCTCTAATATCCTTTAGCATCTTAACCATCCTTCTTTCATCAGGTTCCAACTCATCATCACCTTGGACTCTTCTTGGATGGTTTTCATTCTCACCCTCTTCCTCTTCCTCTCGGTCATTTTCCTCTTTAGTGGTTCATCATCATTATCTCTCTAGCAATGACTGCACTACCTTTAGGAGGCATCTTGTCCTTCTAATTTGCAACTTTCCCTTCTTCAAACTTCAACCTTTCTCCTTCAAAAGATAAAAACCTATGCTCTAATACCAATTTGATGTAGGGCAGGGTGGAGGTTGTTTAGACAAACACAATTCAATCAACTTTGAATGATCTTTTCTCCTTGAAGACCCTAACTTGGTACTTTCTCATAGTTTTATCAACTTTGCTTATAGTATTCCAAACAATGAAAATTCAATATAACTTTCAAAATAAATTAAAAACCCTCAAACCACTCATCATTTCAAATACCCTTTATACTCTTCTTTGACATATCCAAAAAGGAGATAGGGTTTTTTTGTAACAACACCCTCTAAAAACTATTGCTACACTAGAATGAGGCTCAATTAGCCATGTTTTACAAAGCAACTTCCCTCTAAGCACTTCCCCAATCATAAATATTTATTCCCTGACCTCAACTAGGATAAATAAGGTCTAAATCAATGATTTTTTTCCACTGAAATACCCATAAACTCACCAAACCTCAAAACCCCTACTTAGGCCCATTTAAGCTTGTTCATAAGAGGGTTTATTGAAACTATATACTCCTAGCCTCAAATCTCTTCACCAACACCCTAGACACATCAAAATAGCTTTGCACAAACATATTTTATCAACTAGAATGGCCTCCTACCACCTCTTTAGCAAAACCCTACTCCTATGCTTCTCTTTTGCTTGAAAACATGTGAATTTCACCCTAGGGCATTATCATATCACCCCCAAACCTCCTTCCCTACATCTAAAAACCTAAAAACATGAAATAACAACCTATCTAATACAATTCCACTAATTTTCAGAGCATTTCATTGGTGGAATGGTCTCTTATGCCATTTTTACACATTCAAACCCTCAAAATTTATATAAAATGTATTACATCATCAACTATGATTTTGTTTGGCACATCAAACCTCTTTATAATGTGATCATCAATCACAGTATTACTTTTAACCTACCTAGTAGATTTCCTCAACCCATTTTATAAAGTAATTTGTGACTACAAGGATTCATTTGAAGCCTCCATTTGAATTTGCAGTGATTTCACTAGTGAAATTAATATGCCACTATTGAGAAGGGGCTCCTACTATCAAGGGACTTAAAGGTAAGGCTACATATACCTCAAGTTTTCCTAAGAAACATTGATAATTATCACATTTTCCTACTATATTGTGCAAATTTATAATTAGGGAAGGTTGTTGGGAGTAAGGTGACTCAAACTTTTCATTTCCTAGCATTTATTTAATTAATTTATTGATTATTTTTATGCCTATCATGTCATGTCCTTTTGTGGGACCTGTCAAGTGAGGTGGAATCCTACATGGAATTGACTAGGATGACATGCACACTAGATTTTTGGAAGTAGGAATTCCACTTGGTGAAAACTAATACAATCTCAAATTATGACATGTTTTATGTCATGTAAGAGTGACATGACAATATATTACAAATGGAAAGAGTCAAGAATACAAAATTATGACAAATTATGATAAGTGGGTCCATTACATGTAGTGGGGGTGAATGCATGTCAAGAGTTGGGTTTTGCATACATGTTGACTATGTGGTGATGACATGTGATAGTATTAGGCATCCATTCTTGAAGTCTATAAATATGTGGTATTTTAGAGTGGATTGTGATAAGGTTTGAATTAATTTTTCAAGTATCATTATGTTCCTAGAATCACTCCATAAATATTTTTGTTGTTGAAGACTCTTGAAAGACCTATTTCTCTAAAACTATATTGTAACCATTGATTGCAAATAATACATTGAGTTAGGCTTTTGGGTGTGGGGTTTTTCCCATGTATATCTCATGTTACTATTCCTTTCTTTATTGCATGTTTATTTAAGCTATCTAAATGTGCATCACTTTATTGTAATTATTAAGGGTTTTAAGAAAAATTGCACTATCTCCCCCACTTAGATTGGTATAGGAAGCTATTTTCCCTCACCCAACTTCCTTTAAAAGGTCACACATAACCACATCTAAGGATTTTCTGGGATATATTCTTATCCATGTGAAACATAGAAAAGGGTAAACCCTAAGATCTGACCCTAGGGTTTATGCACTTTTTCAAGATGTGTCTATTCATTTATTAGAGATTTGATAGGTAGTGGTTGTGGTTTAATGGATTTGATAAGGTATGTTATTGACTTAAAACCTTATAGGTGAATCAACCAACCCTTAACCAAATATGGAAATATCATAATGATGAAATGTAATGATCTAAGGAGGATAATAGTACAATTTACTATTCTGATGCGAAAAAAAAAAAATTTCACAGGAAAATTTAGACAAGTGAGCAAGATAGAGTAGAAAATTGTGCACCTATGGTTCAAATTTGAGCTTGATTTTGGAGGACACTCATTTCCAAGGTGTGGGTGTCCTTGTATTCTTTTCTAGAACTATTTTTGGGGTCCTTTGATGTTAGTTTTGAGCTTCAGATTTCTTCCTATAGATCTGTTGGAACACTTCCAGATATTTTTGTAACTAATTTTCATGAACTAGCAAGATGTAGGTCTTCAAATACAACAATGAGTAAATTTTCGTCAAAAATATTTTCAATGTTCTTCAAACCTAAGATCCACACATTCACATAGAGAGGAAATGTTGAGCTAATTTTTGGTCTTGCCTTAGTCAAACCCCATGTAAGTGTTTCCACTTCCACAATGAAAATTCCAATGATAAATAGATAAATGATAGGAAGGAATGATGAATCAACAAAGTGTTGAAACTAACCACCCTTCAATGGTTTCCTTGAAGGAATGGAGTCATGCACATCACCTCAAGGTCTTGGATATTTTTTTATTTTTTATTTTCTTGGATTCTTGAATGCTTGAATTTCTTGGAGACATACAAAGGGTTAGCCTTAACAAAACAATGATAACATGAACACACACAAACTCACATAAACTTTGACATGATGTTAAGATCTTGAATTTTTGAAATGAAGCTCTAAAATACTTCTCTTGACTTGCTCAATAGTGCTCTTGATCATAAGTTTTCCAATAATTTGTTAGATAGATTTGAAATGATGCAATAACTAGGCATTTTATAGGCATTTATTCAATCTCCCCAAAATTAGATCCCGAAAATTGACTTTAGATAATTGAATGGAAAATATTAAATTGTCAGCATTAACATATTTGAATTTAGAGCCAAAATAGGGGGACACTCATGCCTAGGGCATGAGTGTCCTTACCCTATTTTCTAGGATTTTAGTTGTCAGGTCAAGGTCTTAGATAGATGAAATTGGTTCCCACTTGAAATTCCTTAAAAAATGTCAAAAATGGGCCATATGATGCATAATTTAGGAAATTAAATACTTAATTAGGCCCAATAATTTAAGGGGGGACCAAACATAAGGTGAAAATTTCATGGGTGATAGTTTACGACAATACATTTAGCCCCCACTTTAGTGAGAGTATGAACTTATACTCAGAATCACACTAAAATAGAAAATCTATGTCAAGAGGGGTCCAATTGTCCAAATGTTGAAGAGATAGGATGAAAAAGAATCTAGGGGGAATGCACAAGACCCTAGGATCCAAGATCTCATGGAAAAGCAACATAAGCAAAAAGGAACACACACATGTATTGTATACAACAAGACAACATACACAAACATACATGTCGGAAAATATGAAGCATACATGATGAAAAAACATGGTGTGATGGAACATAAAGATAACAATGAAATAGAAATAAACAAAAAGAAGACACACAAAAAGGAACACAAAAAAACACAAGGTTAGTACTAAAAAATTTGAGTTAGTAAGGTAAAGAGACCTCATTCTTAAATTGTCTCAAATACCAAATGGAATTCATTGAATAAATGTTAGATGCCATGAGGACTGAGGTCATACACATCACTCATGGAATACATGGCTCTAATAGCAAGCAGGATGTGTTATGCTAGGTGGCAATGTTAAAAATAGTTGCTTAAGTTCATGACCCAACAAGCTCCACTATGTTGAATCCATGAACTATCTTACAAAAAATCACATCAGGGGGTGCAACAAAACTCACCTTAGGGGGTGCAACAAAACTCTCCTCACGGGTGCAACAAAACTCACCTCAAGGGGTGTATAAAAATCACCTCAGGGGGTGCAACAAACAATAATAGGATAAGACTAAAAACTCAAGGGATGTTGTATGAACACCACCACAAAAGATGATAACAAAGGGGCTTTTCTCTTGATACATATGAAAGGGTCACACCTTAGGAGATACCACTCATGATATCACGACCAAGAGAGGAATAGTCATGAATAGGAGACCAAACCTTATGGAATATGAGTCATAGAATTACCACCAAGGGGAACATCATATGCCAAGAAAGGTCACACTCTTATGGGACATCAAGCCTAATATCATCACCAAAGAGACATTCTCATAGGTCAAGAAGGCCACACTTTGATTGACAAGGTCACGCTTCCTAGGATATGTATGTTATCATCACTAAGAAGAGACCATTTCTTATGCAAACAATGAGCAGGGGACTATATTCTCCCCCTTAAAATGTCAACATACTTGATATGTTGGTATTTTAAGGAGAAAGAGGGAAAAGGGGATCCTTGAAAAGAATGCAGACCTCCCCAAAACAATTTATCCTTGCCCCCAAGTGTAGAGGAAAGGAAAACCAAACCAATTACCATCATGTTGTTGCCATGAAAAATATGAATGGTAATGGGAAAGAAACATAAAGCTAAAAATACCATATATTGATGAGGAACATGATAAGATGAAGATCATTATTGATTAGAGGAATTAGGTACATGAACACAAGGAAGATCACCATAATCCTTAAGTTATATTTTATTACTCAAGGCTTGACAATCATTTGTAGAATGACAATGCATCGATGATATACACAAAATGAGATTTTGTTGTAGAATTTATTTCATGTTCTTGGAGGAAGAGTAATCAGGTGGGCTTTGAGAAGCCTCAACAAGATATTCTCTTGATCAATATTAGGGGACATTTCTTTCTCTTGTGAAGAAAAGCTTATTTTCTTATCACAAGATGTCATACACACAAGAATCTTTAGGTTTATATTTTTTACTCTCCCATAAAAGAGGGTGTAAAATCTAATGAACCCCAACCATCATGAAAACATGTGTTTGTAGATGAAGAAATATCATGACCATTATTTATATTGGTCCTAGGAGTGGTTTGTGTAATGACATTGACATTAAGTGAAGGTTTCTTTGATTCTTTCATTTCTTTCAAAGGACAATAACCAAGACCTCTTGTTGTTTCTTGTGTACTAGGCTCTATGGTGACATGAATGTATTGCTCTTTGACACCACATCCTTTTCCATTACAGCAAAATTGTTTCAAAACTTGATAACTTCTTCCATAAATGGATTCTATTTCTTTCAAGGAAGGTGGTTATTTATGATCATCTTCATCATAAGCAGATGTGTAATTTGTGTTTTCCTCTTTGCTAGAAATTATGGATGTTTTTGATGAGTCAATGATAGATTATGTTGATACCATTGTTGCTTCTTTATCTTTTTCTATTTTTTGTGTAATCTTGTATTCTCCCATGAATATAGGTGTAAAATATAATGAACCCCAATCATCATCCAACAATGTTCTCACATTTGAAAGACACTTATCGTTATCCTCAACTTGTAAAGGTTCTAATTTTGTAGTTGGTTTCAATGCACTAAGAGGATTCATCATTCCTATTTTAGTTTGTAGACAATTTTCAGATATAGGATTAGCTATTATCATGTAAACCTTATTGTTGTCTATGTATTTCATTGAATGATGAAGCATTGAAGGAACTCCTTTCATCTCATGAATCCATGGTCTACCTAAGAGAATATTATATGAAAGATCATGGGGCATGACATGGATGGGAGTTTGTAACACAACCTTACAAATTTTGATAGGTAATGTTATCACACCAAGCGGTTGTCTTCCCACATGATCAAAACCTTTGATAGATAAATCAATGTGTTGAATTAAAATTTTATTTGATCCAATTTTTTCCAAAATATTTACACTACAAACATTAATCCCTGAACCATTGTCAATAAGGGTATGTCTAATCCCAACCTTATTAATAATAGCCATTATCATCAAAGCATCATTTTGATGAAAGACAATGTCCAAATTAGGTGAATTCATATTATCAATCAAAGTTGTCACATCATTTGGTTGTGCATTAGGAGGGATCACAACTTGTTGAAAAGCATTTTGAATCAACATCCAATTGACAAAATGTTTGCACCATAAGAAAGCTCTTGACGAGCGAAAGTTCTTCCAAAAGTTTCTTAAAGGGAAATTTGGATTTTTGACCATTTTTCGGGCCCATTCAGAACCTCTAGGTGCCTCAAAATTGACTTTGAATATTTTGAAAGGGATTATAAGGGATTTTGAAGATAAAAACATTAATATCTCACAAATGACAAATGGTGTTGAAGTGATTTCTTCACCATTGGCTCAATTTCACCTTTTTTGAGCTATGTGTAATATTTCATGTCCATATGTGCACAAATGCCAACTTACTAAAAATCGTAACCTACTATTTTTTACCCTTCCAACTTACTAAAAATAATAACCTTGTCATTTTTAACCCTTATTAAAAATTTACTCACCAAACCTAATAGAAATCAAAATAAACAATTTTGTATTTTGGATGTAAGATTGCTCTAACATCCTAAATGTTCTTGCATCATTAACAAGACAAATCAAACCAAACTATTAAATAATAACTCACCACTACCAACAATGACACTCTCCATATTAACTTATTATGCCCTTCCGAAATCCTTCTTAACTATAAATAAAATCAGCATAATATCTATATCACCACTAGAGTTAACAAAATTACCGCTAGAGTTAGCAAAATTCTTATCTATTAATTAGTAAATATTTTAGAGTTAACTAAATAACCACTAGAGCTAGCAAAAGTCCTATCTATTAATTATAAATAGTTTAAGTGTCTATTTTTAATCATAGTCAGTAAATAGGTAATTTAATCATCATAGAATCTATAGTTAGGAGAAGTCCTATATATTTTTAGCTGAGGTGGCCATGATGTAACAAATTTCTTATCACTCCTGTTTGCTACAAATATGGTGTAAAACAAAAATAGTAAGTCTATTCTAATGGTGTATTTAAGTGACAATACCATGCAACTATTACTTTATTTTGGTAAAGCATTTGTACTTGGCGTCATGCTGTCTGCCTGCTTAATGTTTTCACACATTCAAATCATGACAGAAATATTTTTTTCTGAAATCTATCCAGTTATGCAAATACACAAGCATGTGTTCAATGTACTCCAATTATTATTGAAACCAATTTGTTTATAAAGTTATCAATACAATATTTTGTCATATTAAGTTATTCGCTGACATGGCTGTCTCCATTTATCTTTATCCATTTGCTTTTGACCTTTTTCTTAACGCTGATGCTTTTGTCTATGTTGTGGCAGTGGTAGAATCTAAACACACCTAATACTTTTTATAAATGATTAAAATAAATAAAGATAAGTAGCAATTTGTAAATCAAAAGTATATTAATAAAAAAAGTGATGGAAAGTGGGTAAAAATAAATCATTTTTATAATTACACATGTTCACTAATTATATTGTATGAGAAACAATTATTATTTGTATAGGGAATAGATAAGTATTTGAAAATCACCATAGCATTTTCAAGAATAGGTTTACAAAGTCAAAACATAAATAGTTAGTATCTTAATTTGACAAAATTCAAAAACTCTACATTCATTATGATGCTCTTAATTTTTATTGTCTGTGATTTTGAATGTATTTATTTATTATAGTTAACATGAGTTGCTTCTTAAGATAAGATTTTGGGTATTAAATTATGTTTAATTGGATGTTAAATTTGTATAGCAGATCTATTTAGAAGAAATTTTCAATATTTAGATGTGAAGAATAATCAGTGTTAGCTGTAATAATAAGATTAAATAATTTGAGATTAGGTCTCCAAAATAAGGAAATTAAGCACAAAAAGCAAAGGCTTGAGAAGGGGTTGTTTGATAAAATTTGATGGCTTAGACATAAGCAATTATGAGAAGAAACCTATTAAGATAATTCCTAAAAAGGCCACTCAAATATATAATTTTTTATTTTAATTATCATGAAAATTGGAGTAATAGAATCAATTTAATCATATATAATTACTTACATACATATGAATCTATATCATTACATACACATATATATTTTTAATATACATATGTGTATGCATGTGTGTATTTATGCATGTATACACATACATACATACATACATGTATATATGTACATATATGTGAAAATATATGAATTTTCTTGGTCAATAAGTGTAATTCCATCTTATAGATCTCTTTTGTGTCATAATTTCTCTTACATTTCTAAAGTATGTAACTTAAATTATAGAGACTATAACTTTTGATCTTGAAAGTTAATTGATCCTATTTTAATTTAAATTGAAGATATCAAAGAGTTTTATGTCAACATAACCTACTTTAGTTGGTTAAAGGTTGTTTTGATACTTTTTGGGGCTACAAATGACCTCTATAGTTTAGAAATTACACTAAAGTGTTCTCAAGAATAAGGTGCAAGGTTGAGATGACTTTCCTAAAACACATTATGTTCAACGCACATGGTTTCTAATATGGATTCAAATTTATGACAAGGATGAAGTGTCCTTTCTCTATTCAAACATCATTGTGACTACTTAATATCGTATGGTACCAATTGGTTGAATCAAGGGTGTACATGTAATAAAATTTGCGGTGATAATCATTGGGTAGTTTAATCCAATGGTTGATGTTATTCTTAAAAAGAGAATTGATTGTGTCAAATAAATATCCTTGTTATTGATTGATAAAAGAGAAGAGGAAACATTGTAGATACTAATAAACTTCGATGAATTTAAAACTTGAGGGAGATCAAAATATTCCCCATTTTATTATTTTCCATAGCTCATAGCCATTGAAATGCTTGTTCATAAAATAAAAAAATTAATTATACTCAACCTTTACAAATTTATATTGATATAAAGAAGGTGTATGTTAAGAATATATTTTTCATTACCTAGCCACTCATCATTAGTTAAAATCTATTGTGAGATGAGGAAATGTCAGTGAGGGTCGGTTACACTTGATTCATGATGAATCAAAGTGTAAATTCACCAAACAAACATGCATCTACAAACAAGATCATTCAAATTGGAAATCTAAACTAAGCATTTTACTAAAATTGAAAGCTAGAAACTAAGAAAACAGTTAAATTCCTAATCTAACCCATCTGAAACTTATCCTATTTTGAAATTGGTGTCATGTTGATATGAAATGACGACCCTTTCCCAATCCCATGATCAGTGATCCTATTTCAGTCGATTCTATGGAAGAGAATTGATGAAACCATTGTGATTGATGTATTAAAACCTAGTTTATGCTAAAAATGAACATGATGCAAGCTAAGTTACCATGATTTTATGCTAAAAATGCACTAATTATGCTATTGCTAAGCTAATTCTAAGCTAAAAGATGAAAACCCTAATTTATAAACAAGCTAATATGGATGCATAGAAGCCATTAATGGATTCTCTAAGCTATTATGCAACTGAAAGTGAACTAAAATAAGCTAAAAAGTGAGTAAATATGAGTGAGTGCATATGAGATTCAACAACATAAGTTTGCAATTGAAAGATGGATCCATTTGTCTCCAAATAGTGACCTATTTATATGAGAGAAAATGAGGAATGAAGGGTTGAGATTAGAAAGTTTAATCAATGATCCAAAATGAAGGAGATGAGAGGCATGGATCATGGATTCTCATAAATGATGAGAATACATGATGAGATTCTAATCAAGGGTTCACACTTGCCTCAAACAAACACATTTTTGACCTGCTCACACAAGTTAAGGGTGACTTATTCAATAGGTTGAAGGTTAAAACTTGCTTAAGAAGCCAAGTGAAAATATCCCTTTTTCAAATGATGGAGGAATAAGAATATTCTTTTGGAATATTCTCATGGGTGAGGAAAAAGAAAATTTACAAATTAAAATGAAGTTTTAATTGTGCAAAAAGGGGATAAGGAATATTCCATGGGAATATTCCCTTTGCTTAGAAGAAAGTTAGATTAATGTCTAATTAAACAAGATTTAATCATGCAATTAGGGGATTGGAAGAATTAAAGTGTTTATTCATTAAATTAAATAATTTAACGAATGGGGGAGAGATGAAATGATATTTAATTAAATAACTTAGGGTTATTTAATTAAATAAGATGACTTAAAAAATTAAATTAAATATTTTGATTTATTTAATTTAATGAGATGAAATGTTAGCACAAAAAAAGATGAATTAACCTGATTAAATTAATTAGGCCAACAGATGAAAATGATGTAATTAATTAAATAGTTCAAATATTTAAATTAATTGAAAAGAGGATGGATTAAAGAGGAAATGATGTTAGTAAATCTATTTTAAGTGCATGATATTGATTAGGAAATTTTTTAATGTCTACATTTTGCCCCTCTTTGAAGCAAGGTACCTACTGCTTCAGTTCAAAGAATAACACTTTTTAGATTAAAACTACTACTTAAATCAAAAAATAAAAATTTTCTAATTTTTTAGATGCCCCAATGGAAGGATAAAGCTGACTTCCTACCCCCTCGAGAAATCGAGCAAAAAATTTGAATTTTGGGTTGATTTCTTGAAAAAACTTTAAAAGCTACCCCAAGGGTCTAGAAAGGCTCTGGGATGCAAGAATAATGCAAAAAATGCAAAAAATGCAAAAAATGATGCAAAATTAGGTCTAAATTGGAAAAATTGGTGAAAATGATAATAAACCCTATCTTCAAGGTTAAATGAGGGAAAATAACCCTAATTTTCTAGTTTAAATGGGCCAAGAAGAGTCACTTTCAATTCATTTGTCCATTCACACTTAAGAGATTCTTGCTATTTTAAGCTCCGAACCTCTAACAAAATGGCACGCCAAGAGCTTCCTAGGAACATCTCCGACCGAGTTTGAGAGTTCTAGTGGCTTCCAAGTGTAGGACCACCAGTATGTAACTCCAAACTTGATATGAAATTTGAATTTTTGATGTATTTATTATGCTTTGAAGTTCAAAATTTAGCTGTGTCGCTATATAGCGACACCCAAATTGAAATCGACGATGCTATTCATGATTTAAATTAGGTTTTCTAATTTTAAATGGTGATGCATATTTGTTCGGTGACACACTTGCCAATTTAGAAATTAGGGTTAGGGTTTTCCAAACGTTAAATTGTGACACTAGCTTATTTGGCAACACA
Organism: Sequoia sempervirens; assembly: GCA_007258455.2. Taxonomy (NCBI): domain Eukaryota; kingdom Viridiplantae; phylum Streptophyta; class Pinopsida; order Cupressales; family Cupressaceae; genus Sequoia; species Sequoia sempervirens. The sequence continues at coordinate 768,955,697 of VDFB02058242.1, forward strand.
TCTTTCGATTTACATTTTAAATGCTTCAAGTGTTGGAATTTGAAATTTTCGTATAGCGACTCTATTGTGATTTCTAAGTTGTAAATTTTAAATTGAGTCAAATTTTGATGATTTCTTGATGTTGTACACTTCATGGATGTAGGAGGTCTTTCCACCACTGATGTTGCAGGAGCATAGGCCCACTATTTTGGAGAGACTAGATGATTTATCAAAGTTGTGCCAAGAGCACTTGGGAGAGATCAACCTCTAGTATGTTGCATATGCTCTTGTGATTCAAACACACTTAACAATCATGACTGCTATGTGTGAGAGATGGCAGAGTGAGACCTCATCCTTCCACCTTCCAATAGGTGAGGCGATGGTTACTCTAGAGGATGCATGGTGTATATTGCATTTTTTGATTCACAGAGATCGTGTTATTTATGACATTGATGTTAGGTTTGATGTCTTCCTTGTGGTTATGGAGGTGGAGCAAATCACTTTGGTTACCTCACAGATTGACCTTGATTCATACAGAGGTCATGTGTTGACCTTTAGATTGATCATCATACCATCATTTCAGGTTTGGTGGCTCCTAATAGAAGTAGCAAAGGATTCAACCTAGGATGGGGCTTGGTGTGGCATTAGATGCTATATAGGAGGATGATTTTTGTGTGGGGCTCCATGATGCTGCCTCTTTGTATCATGACTTGCATGATTTTGTTTATTGTGATGGGAGAGCCATTGGTGTAGGGGTGACTCTACTACATATTTGGGCATGGAGCACATTGTCGTGCTTTGTCCCATTGTTTAGATAGCATATGTGGAGCTAGATGATCCTATCATTTAGAGATACAGAGGTGCCATTACCCTCAGGAAAACTAGATAGATTGGGCTCCGGTATTGAAGATGGGTGATAGATGATATGATAGTTTTCCGCTGGAACCCATGGTTACAGATGCTGCCATGGTTCAATGATATTCAGTAGTTATATTTTTCCAGGAAGACCCAATACATGCAGGGTCGAGAGCACCACATTATTGAGAGATATCTACTAGATAGGGTGGCTTGATAGTTCAAAGAGGTCCAGGATAGACCTAATGATGCATATAGGGCCATTTTTGCAAGATCGGCTAGAGAGGTTCCCACATGGGGACCGACTATCCCAAATCTCAAGGTAGTAGAGAGCTTCAAATAGTTGGTGGCCCAGCCTCTGGCATATGATCAAGGACAGGCTGTAGCACAAATTATGCCTACATATGATGCTTGGTTTTTCCCTCCCTGAAGATTAATGGATCTAGCAGGTGTTCCTCCCAGAGGGAGACTTAGAGGCAGAGGAGCAGGGAGAGGTAGGGGATAGGGTGGCCAGGATGGCCAGGATGGTTAAGTTCCAGGGACCCCACCGATTGTACAAAAACAACCTCCTTAGTAGCCACAAGTACATCCTTAGGTGCAACCTCAACTAGGACCACCATCACCACTAGATGCTTAGGATATGCAAATACAACAACTGCAATAGTAGGTGCAAAGATTGACTGGTGAGTGGGATTAGGCTCACCAATAGGTTTTGGTTATTATTGTTGAGTGAGACTAGGCTCAACAATAGGTGGTTGCAGTCACAGTCAAGAGAGATCATGCATTACAGAGAGTACAGTCTGTGACAGGAGAGAGAAACCAGGAGGTGGCTAGGTGACAACAGATGAAGGTGATGATGGTGGCCACACATGTTCGGACAATGTTAGTGTAGTTGTACAGAGAGGTCATTACATAGGCTACATATTACATACAACATTATCATCATGATGTACTAGCGACACTAAGACAACCAAATTTTTCACAGCATAGTGGCACATGACCACGAGCATAGGATTAGCCTGAGAGATAGGCTAGAGAGGGTAGCATCCATCAAGGCTAGCTATTATGTATAGACACTTTTTGATTTTTCCACCATTCTTTATCACAGAGATACATTCATTGAATCCTTTTTGATAGCCTCGTGGATATTGTACTTTTGATCATTATACATACACAAATCTAGATTTTTGTACCATGACATTCATTTTTTTGATATATATATATATGATATGGATACAGATGATTTATGATGTGATGTGTTCACTTTATTTTATGTATGAAAGGATATGATATGGATGCGTATACTTTATCATGTATGGATGCACTTTATTTATTCCCATATGATATGTGATGATCATGATATGGATGGATGATTATGATATGCAGATGTTATGGATTCAAATGATGTGGATGCATTTCTTTTTGTATATTTTTTATGCATTTTATGATGATGATGTATGCATGTGGATCTATGGATGCAAATTCTTATGATATGCAATGATTTAAGATGCTTAGAATAATAATTTATTCATTGTCTTAAATGATAATGCAGAATGTATGATGTGATATGCAATGATTATACTAATGGATGTTTTATGATTATGAAATGATTATGAGATGCATGTATGTTGATGGTTTCTAGATGTATATTGGATGCATTGACGATTTTTTAATTTATTTTCATGATACTAGGTTAGCACAAAGAGAAGATATAATAATAAAGAATGAATGACCTTTGATTTTGATGATTGCTTCAAAAGATCCAAGAAGTCCTTGATCCATCGAGACTTTATTAGAGATGGTTATGAGACCATGAAAAATGTAGGATGAGGAAATGCTCACACTTTAGGATTGGGATTTTCCATCATTCCTTATTGTTTGATATAACACATAGACACAATGCATCAAGGTATTTATAACTAGGATGGTGTTGTATCTAGTGTAATGGACTTTGACTCAACAAACAGATAGGATAGTTTGTGTTCACATCTTGACATACGGAAACCTCATTGGAATGTAAGGTAGAAGCTAAAAATATATTGGACCAAAGCATACACAATAGTCAACAACATACTCCAAATGACCTTCCTCCACATAACTAAGTATGCGGCAAGATGATTTTACAAGAGTACCCACAAGCACAACAAATGAAAGATAATGATCAATGCCTCATTCCTTTCTCTCTAAATTTTTTTTAGATAGAAATCATTGAGAGGTCCTCGAAATGGGTCATTAAGATAAATCATAAGAAAAGATCAAAGAAAAACAGTCAATGTTATCTATATCTCTTACCTAGTTTAAGTTTAGCTTTAAGGTGATTTCTGATATTGATGTCCATTGCAGGAAGGATACATCCTAGGACATGTTGATCAGAAGGTTGTTTGATGTTGGGATGATGATGCTAAGATGATTCATTGCTATAAACTTCACTGATGCATTTACCTATGATTTAGACTTTATATTTAGACTTTTAGGTTCACACTTTACAACTTGCTATACTTGCTTTCTACTTGTTTTGCCAAAGGTTGAAGGTGACGATCATTTATTATGGGTAAAAGTTTATTGTGGGTGAAAGTGAAATGGGATGGATGGGTTTTGGATTTTCTAGAATATTTCTATGTTTTTGGTATTTTGAAAAATTTTTGAGGCTATTTTTGGGATTTTTGAAAGTTTATATGAATGTTTATGATTTTTTAGATTTTATAAGGCTATTTAGGGTTTTCTGAATGTTTTAAGGATTTTTAAGTCTTTTGAATGTTTTCTATTGTTTTTGTATTTTCAATTTTCAAATGTTTTTGTGCTTTTTCAAAATGTTTGAATGTTTAGGGATTTTCTAAGAATTTCCTAGTTTTGACCTAGAACCTAACCTAAAAGACCTATGCTAGGGGCCTTGGGGGTTGATCAAAGATAATTCAACTGACCTAAATTATTTACAAGATGAAGATATGCACAGGTGAAAGATGATAGTTTATTATGAGAGACTCATAAAGGATTGACCTAGGGTGTTTTTGGGGCACATCAATGATGGCCTTGCCTATGTTCAAGCTCAGAGACCCATAATTCGACAAGAGGACTTTGTTTTTTGGATTTTTTGATGCTCAACCTTTTTAGGGTTTTTGATGTTTTCTGGATGTTTTGGATTTTTCCTTTACAATTTTTTGAATGTTTTTTGGATTTTCGCTATATAAGATTTTGCAAATGTTTTTGGATTTTTCAAGATAAGATTTAATGAATTTTTTTGGTGTTTTCTGATAAGGTGTCCAATAACCTCAAGATATACATGAACCCGATATTACTCATAGTGAAATTCCCCTAGTGTTCAATCGACATTTTAGCCTACTTCAATAAAGGCAAGATAGACTGACCTTTGGAATATGCTAAGTAGTGCTGAAGGGTTCATGATACCTTACAATGTCAAGCCATGATAAGGATACAGATGAGGGATAAATGGTGATGCAAAGAATGATAGGACAAAAGAGCCAAAGAGTATATGGAGATGATTTATTTACGCAAGGCACCTGTTTGCTAGGTCTTCACCAAGGTACTTACCCAAAGCGCCACTGAAGTGGTTTTCACTAGAGAACAATTTTTTTCTTTTACTTTTTTAATACTTTTTCACACATTTCTTTTTGGATTTTTGATCATTTTATGATATTTTTTGTATTTTCTAATTTATACTGTATATGCATAAAATTGGTCATGTCTAATTAATCTTGGCATTTAATTAAATATTTCTTATTTAATTAATTTCTCTAAAGTCTTCTACATATGATTAAATTTAATTAATTTAATTATATTGTTCATTCGCTTTATTTTTTTCCACTTTAATTAAATAAATTCATTTTATTTAATTACCACTTTCTTAAGTCCACTTAATTAATTAAATAAATTCCATTGTTTGTTTAAATTAATTATCACATTTAAGTTTAATTAAATCCTTGATTTAATTAAATTTAATTTCCTTTCTCCTATTCAAATCTTTCTTCTAATTAATTCAATATTTTATTTAATTAATTTCATTTACAAGTTTAATTAAATATCTTTATTTAATTAAATATCTTTCAAATCTTTTCAAAAACATAATTAAAACTAATTATGAAATCTTCCATTATCTTTCAAATCTTAAGGAAATCTCCATGTCACTGGTAAATGAATAATGAGTTAGATAAATTCATTATTTATCTTCTTGACTCTTTCCATAATCTCGCAAAAAGATGATTTTTACAATTCATCTTTATCATCTTATCTTATCTCTTCTTCAAAAAAGGAAACAAAGCTTATTTTATGTTTTCTTCTATTTTTCTCTCCAGTCTCATCCATCTTCAACCGTTCGATATGCCAGGAATTTTTATAGTCATTGATCACATCAGCCAATCATAATCTTTTGACAACTCTATAAATATCACTATGAATCCAAGCATTGGTTCTAATTAGAGATTACTTGCATTCTAGCATTTTTTTTATCATCTTTAGCTTTTATCAAATTCATAATTTTTCATTTTATCAATCATGTTTAGCATTAGAATAATCATGTCTTAGCATAGCATTGCATGCATTCATAATCAATCTCATTCTCAAGGGAGACTATTTTTTGAAGCCTAGTACACAATCTGAGAGCGCGTGGGAATCAACAAAACACTAGAAATAGAGGACAATAGGATGGCATCAACGACAGAATACTAAGTTTGCATCTTTTTTATTTCTATTTTCTATTTTTGATATAATGTTCTATCGGTGTGTTTGATTTACTTTTAATCTATATTTATCACACTTAAAAAGTGATCACACATTTATAGCACCCATCGTGGAGCCCTGCCCCATTTTTAACATTTACTTGCAGTTTTTTGATAGGATTTCATGCTTTGGAACTCGGATTTTTGGCAATTTTTTTGTTTTAGCGCATACACAGATTTCTGTAGAGCATCTGAGGGTTTCTATAGCGCATCCAGGGATTTTAACGGTGCTTTTGTAGGTTTTTTGGCATATTTAGATCTGTTTTGACGCGTATAGGGAACATAATGGCACATATACTCAACTCAGCTTATTGAAATTTTGTAAAAAAAAATTTCTGCATTTTCTTTTAGCGCATTTGAGAGTTCTTTTAGCACATTTAGGACTTTCTACAGCACTTATAGGATCTATTTTAGCGCATTTACTTATTTTTGTGGCGCATGTAGGTGATCTTTTAGCGTATGCAGGTTGTAATTAAACAAGGTTCCGAGTCTAAAGCCTTTTGTAGACAGGATCTTTTCAAGCTTAAAAAGGAACCAATCTAGGATAGTCACATCTAGTTTTTAAAAAGAAGCAACCCTAGGGTAGGCATGGATTAAAATGAAGCAATCTAGGATAGTCACCACAAAATGATTGTTGCAGTTAAAATTAAACAACTTGTTTTCATGAAGCAACATCTTCACATAGTTTAGATCATTGTGATTTGGGATTTAAAAAGAACACTATCTACTTTGCTTGTGGCAATAAGTCTATGCTTTCCCCTTAACTGGGTGATCAAAATAACAAACTTTCCTTTTACATTTCTGCAATTTTAAATACTTTATTACATCCTGTAGAGGGCTTGCTCTTGTGGGAAAAAGTACTCACCCAAGAGGAACGACCCAAGTGGGTTCAATTCAAAGCCAGACTATTCCACCCAACTATAAAATTTAAAGTGAATCTGGGGAAACCCACTTTTTGTGGTAGTGTACAAGATAATCATCCCCAAAGCCTTTGTTCTAAAGGTTGGGAGGTCTCCTGAGGGAGTTTATTATTTCCGCACCGAACGGAAACCCTTACTATGAACCTAGTGTAGTAGCCAATTGTGTTAGTTTCCAAACATCCTAATAATTATAGTGCAAGGGGAGGGAAGAATCTTCCCCCAACATACTCACCATATAACTGCCAAGGACCATTTGCTTAGGGGATCTGGTATCCACTTCTATCACTCTAAGTACACACCTAGAAAAGACAAAAACACGGGTGCCCCTTAAGGGGTGACATGACTATGTGAGTTGACGTAGTTCTAAGATGTGGGTTGTGATTATAATGATGACCTACTTGAGTACTAAGAGTGAGTCTGCCTAAATTGTTTGTCATGTGTAAAACCTGTGAAAAAACTTTTGGAAAACATTTTTGAGCATACACTTGATGTTTAGTATAGGGCTTGAGAACAAATGTTTTCAGAGTGTTTTCTATGTTTTCAATCACACTAATTTAGATAAAAGATCATCTAAAATGAACATGAAAAATTTCAGCTAAAACTGCTTAAACTGTTTAGAACACTGCTTCAAAAAAACTGTTTTAGCACATCTAGGGTATCTTTTAGTGCATATAAGGTCTATTTTAGTGCATTCATTGAATATTTTAGTGCTTTTAGGGTCCGTTTTCATGCATCAAGAGTTTTAGCACATACACTGGATATCCTAAAAATATTTTTCAGTCATTGTGAAAACATTTTCTATAGCGCATATAGGACACAAAGTAGTGCATCTGAGGCATATTGTAGCGCATTTGAGTATTTTTCTAGCACATATACCTATTTCTGCAGCACATACAGGGTACAGAGTAGCGCATCTGTCATTTTTCTAGAATTGTTGTTTTAGACAAATCTGAGTCTAGTAGCATATCGACATTTCTCTCATGCTTAGAGAGTGGAAATCAACCAAATTTGTCAACAAGTCAATTTCCAATAGAATCAAGAAACCCAAGAAACATCTAGGTTACAAGAAAACCTTACAACGAAGGAAGTTTTTGTACAATAGTCAAAAACTCTTGCTCCATTTCCCCAAATTTCTCCATAGGTACCAAGATTTTGCTAGGGGATTTACTGATGAATACGTTGTAGAGCCTTTAGATTCATGAGCCCATTTCTAGATAAGAGCTCTATTTCAACATCAAAATCACAATCAACCTCTTGAGTTCAATTTCATACCACAACCTTCCATTGAATATCCAACACATCCAAGTCAAATCCTTTAGTGAATATAATTAGGCTATCATTCTTCAAAAAAAAAGACCAAATCTTAAAAGTGCACCTTTCAAACAAATTTCTGATTTCTTGATTAAACTTCCCCAACAGGATTCTGATATCCTTCATCGTTGGAAGCCACAATCAAGGGTTAGGAAAGTATTTGATCATATCATAGGATTTTCATCTTATCAGATCAAGACATCATCATTTTCACACTTATCAAACTGTGATCTGAGTCTAGAGGAACATTTCAAAATCATATGCCTATTTTTACAAGATCTCAATATAATAAGCTAAAAGAGGATATTGAACAAGAAGATCATACCTGAAGAAATCAAGAGGAAGGTGAGACTAGCAATACCCTTTATAGTGTGAGTCATAATCCCCTTTTTAACGACAACATGAGTGAAAGAGAAAAAAATACATTCCCTTTCAACAAGGATGGAAGCAAAACTCCTATAGATAGTGATGATGAAAGAGATGAAGAATGCCTTAGAGAGGCCGAGCAAGATGCTAAATTTCACAAAGCCTTAGAAAAGATCTTGGAGTGTAACAAAGAAAAGTATTTTCTATATCTAGCTAACAAAGGAGCTAAATTACCTCATGATTTTGATACTGAAAACATAAAGAGTAATCCTGATGAAACACCCTTGTCTGATCATAGTGCCTTGACTCAACAAATTAAAGCACTACAAGGACAAATTAAAGATCTACAAGGAGGAGCCACAACAAAGACATACACTCTTGATGACATCTATCCTTATCCTTTTGACTGACGTCGCAACATGATCCCATTTCCCAAACATTGTGAAATCCCAAAGTTTGATCATTACAATGGGAAATCAGATCCAATTGATCATATTAGAGACTTTTGAAATATGACTTTAGAGTTTGCTCATGAGGATACCTACTTGATGTGTTTGTTCCCTTGGAGTCTTGGAGGCCAATCTATGGAATGGCTATCAAAAATCACACTGCCTGTCAAGACATTTGAGGAATTGATCAACGAATTCATATCACAATATTCCTACAACATACAACATCAAATAAGCATGATTGATCTTTGCAAGGCTAAACAGAAACCTGGTGAACCATTCATTATATTTCTCCAGAGATGGAGAAGATTGTTCACTAGATATCTGCGTCATGTTCCTGAAAAGGAAAAGATCACCACTTTTATAAAAAAATTAGATCAAGAGATGAGATTTCATCTTAATCTTCATTGTCCTCCCTCTTTTTAGAAATTGATTGAAAATTCCATCACAATCGAAAGTACATTGGTCCAGAGAGGGATAATCAAACTTGATAAGGACAATCCTAGCTCTTCAAATCATCACCATGTCAAATCTAAGTTTTGGACTCGCAACAAAAATGTGGTGAATGATGGTGTTGTAGATGCAAATCATGTCTCAACTAAACCATTTTTTCTTAGTGATCCTCACAACAACAACTATAACAATGTCAACTCAGTCACAAATCAAGGAAATAATCCTCCTCCTCCGAGGAATAACATGAGTCAAACTTTTTCCCCAAATCAAGGTAATACCAACAATCAAGGATATCATGGAAAAAACAACAAAAATACCTTAGGAAATACATCAAGCACGAATCCACAACAACCATCATTCTTCTCTAATAGAAGAACTTTTACTCCATTGGGTCAATCTCTAGAATTTTCCCTTAAAGAGTTGATGGCAAAGAATGTTATCACCCTACTGCCTCAACGTAATTTTGAACCTAATGTAAAGCCACCATCATGGAATGATGCATACTATTGTGAATATCATTGGTGTAAGGGTCATCGTATGAATAATTGTCAAGCCTTGAAGAATTCCATTCAAGATTTAATTGAAAATGACACTATCAAAATAGGACACCAACAATCAAATGAAGACCACCAAGCATTTCAAAACCCTTTTCCCAACTATCAAAAAGGTGAGTCTTCTGGAAAAATTGTGAATCATATCGATAATCATATAATCAATCTTATCTACACTGACGACGAACAGGTCAATGTTATCAAAGTTAGTGAAAAGATGGAATATAGACAAGTCAATGTAACAAAGAGGTCACAAGCTAAAGTTGTCTTAAAGGGGGCCTCTTCAAAGTCCACTAAGCCCCTACCTCCATATCAATATGATTTAATCAATCAACTAGGAAAAAATCCTACTCAAATTTATATCTTAGAACTAATGAAGATTTCCCCATCACACAAGGAAATTCTAGAAAAGGCCCTCGTTGAAACAACTGTATCCACTGATCTAGATGTGGACTGATTTTAAGCCATGGTGGGGCACTTATCCTCACCCACATGCCTCTCATTTTCCAAAAAAGATGATGTTTCCATGACTCATCCCCATAATTCATCACTATACTTAGAATTCATGATCCACAAGTTTCGTGTCTGATGTGTCCTAATAGATGGTGGTGATGGTTTGAACATATGTACCATGAAATTAGTTTAGGCTTTAGGATACTCTGAGGACTCCATTGATCCTAGAAGAATGATTACTATTAAAGGCTATGATGATGAGGAAAGAGCATCCAAAGGCTTAATCATGCTACCAATCAGAGTGGGACCTGTTGTCAAGTGTTAGAGCATGATCTTGCATACAAAATCTTGTTGGGGCATCCTTGGATCCATGAAATGCAAGCTGTCCCATCCACATATCATCAATGTCTTAATTTTCCTTATGACAGACAAGAGATCACAATACCAGCTGATAATTCAAATAGTCAAACTTGTGCCAACATCAAAGCTAGTCAAGATACTTTGGTCCCTAACAATTGAGAGGCTCCTACTAATATTTCTCTCAAAGTTGATACACAAATTAGTTGGTTAACCAAAAGCTTTGACAAGAAACTATAGTTCAAGGACAACAGATTAGGGGAGTACTCTCTCTATCTTTCTAATCTACCTACATCACCTCGTTCACATGGACAACCCTCTATTGTACAACATCATATATATGTAGCATCAACATCAATGCAACCACCAACAAAGCCAAGTACAAAGTTTAATGGAAAATTTATCAAAGAAAAATTCCCTATGGAAGATTCTGAGGATAGAGAAGTTCTAAGTTGGCTCTATAAAGATGAAGATGAAACAGTTCTTAACGTCAAAATACCCACTGATCAATATGGTAAAGGATATTCAATCATGCAAAAGATGGGCTATGATTGTAATGGTCCTATCGGAAAGAGAAAAGGAGTAGTTGAGCCCATTCACCTTCCAGGACTTGCTGCAAAAGATAAGACATGACTGGGCTATGATACTAACTCAAAAGAAGTAACATCTAAGCAGTCCCATGATACTGTCCTCACATTGCAAGAAGGTTCTAATCCAAGGGAAGCCTGCTTGACAACAATTCAGAATTTTGTGGATAATAACTCTAACATAGATTCTGGAGAATACAAATGGGACACCATCCACAATGATGAGTTCTAGAGGGATAAAAGGGTTGATGTGATACACAAATATATTCCTACTCTACTCAAAGGTGAAGGTTCAGGGACCCAACCACAAGAATCTGAACTACAGTGCAACTATGATTCTGGTGATATAGAGTCAGATTTAATCGAGCAAGACTATCATGAGGATAGTACCATCATTGATCTACCTCATACCTTGGATCCTATAGACACCTTTGTTATGACCATAACCATAGCTGATTTCACGCAACTTAATGACCCGCTAATACATCCTGATCTCATCGATTGGGATCTATCTGAACCTATTGATCTACCTATGTTTCCAACCGATGAATCTATCATAAACTTCCTTTCCTCAGACAACACAAATGATTTTTCTACTAGTGACTTTTGGAATAGAGTCTTTAATCAGGAGAGTGTCAAGTATCCTAGCTGCAAAAATAAAAATAAAAAAGAAAGATCTAATGGTGAAAACTAGAATCTGGCAATGTTAGATCACACAAAAGATAAAATAAAGAGCATATCAAATGGTGAAAACCTTTTTAAGGCACCAGATGATGGGATACTTGACACTCTCCTGGAGAATTATCATGAGCGATTGCCTATTATAATTGAGCCTACAAAGGTAGTTAATCTTGAAACCACATAAAAACAAAAGATTCTACAATTAGTTGCATCAATAACAGATAAAGAAGTAACTAAATTCATGGAATTTCTCAGAACAAATCAAGTCAACTTTTCCTGGACTTATGCAGACATGCCAGGTCTTGATCTAGATCTTATAATGCATCACTTATCCATTAAACCAGGAGTTAAACTTGTAAAACAAAAACTCAAAAAGATGCATCCTCATGTTGCACTTCTGGTCAAAGAAGAACTCCAAAAACTCCTCGATGTGGGATTTATAAGATCAATTGACTATGTAGAATGGATCTCCAACATTGTTCTTGTGTCCAAACCTGACAAAAGTGTTAGAGTGTGCACATGTTTTAGGGATCTAAATAACGCATGTCCTAAAGATGACTTCCCACTTCCAAGCATCGATACTATAGTTGATCTGATAGTTGGCCATTCTGTGTATTCACTAATGGATGGTTTTTCTGGTTATAACCAAATCAAGATTGCACCTGAAGACCAGGAAAAAAAAACTTTCACATGTCCATGGGGAACTTACTATTGGAACATCATGCCTTTTGGTCTAAAGAATGTTGGGGCTACTTATCAAAGAGCTATGGCTACAATCTTTCATGACATGATGCACACATTCATGGAAGATTATGTAGATGATATATTGGAAAAATCATACACAAGAGAAGGAAATCTTGAATTATTATCCAAAATCTTTTTGAGGTTGGAAAAGTTAAAAGTTCGCCTCAACCCCAAGAAATATGTTTTCGGGGTCACATCTAGAAAACTCTTAGGATACATAGTATCAACAAAAGGAATTGACGTAGATCCTGCAAATGTGCAAGCAATCATGGAGATGCCTCCACCAAGGAATATCAGTTAGTTGAGGTCATTACAGGGAAGACTTCAATCTATACGAAGGTTCATCGCATAGCTGGCCGATAAGAGTCTACCTTTCACACATCTATTACATAAGAATGTTCCTTTCAGATGGGATGACAAGTGTGAAATAGCCTTTCAAAAAATCAAGCAGTACCTAATGAACCCACCAGTTTTGGTACCACCAAATCCGGACAAACCACTAATCTTATATATTGCCACAATGGAGACATCTTTGGGGGCATTATTAGCACAAGAAGACTCTACAGGAAAGGAACGTGCAATTTATTACATCAACCGAATGCTAACAGGTCATGAACTCAACTACACTTTCATCGAAAATGCTTTCCTAGTAGTAGTATTTGCCTCAAAAGTTTTGGCAATACATGTTAGCTCATACAATCCATCTTGTTGCAAAGATTGATCCACTCAAGTATCTGCTAAGTGAAGCTACATTGACAGGAAGGTTAGCAAAATGGGTCATGATCTTAAGTGAGTTTGATATCCATTATGTTGATCACAAAGCAATCAAAGGACAATTTATCATTGATCAACTGGCTGAAGCACAACTACAAGTAGAGCATCCCATGCACATTGACTTTCCAGATGCTTATTTCTTCACCACAGAGTCCAAACAACCTTGGTCTTTATACTTTGATGGATCTTTTACTCAACATGGATCAGGGGAAGGCATACTCTTTGCCACCCCTCAAGGACATACCATTCCTCAGTCATATCAGCTATTGTTTCCATGCACTAATAACATAGCCAAATATGAAGTTTTAATCACTGGACTCAAGATAGCATTGGAATGTCGGATCACAGAACTACAAGTTTATGTTGACTCATAGTTAGTCATTAATCAAATCAATGATGATTATCAGACCAAAGATGACAAATTGTTGCCATATAAGAAGATGGTTGATGATTTCAAGAAGTACTTCGTAGATATCCAGTTCATATAGATTCCAAGACTTGATAACAAAGCAGCTGACACTATGGCCATGATCGCATCATTACTACAACTCCCAGAAAATTAGGTAAACTATAAATTTCTGGTGGAACAATCATTTGCACCTGAAAGCCAAATCATTTGTCACTTAGTAGGATCTAATTCACCTTGGTATGTAAAGATTTATGCCTACCTAAAAGATGACATCTTACCACTTGACTTATCCCGTAAACAAAAGTACAACTTTATCCGCAAATCCTCTCGCTATACCCTCATCACTGACACTCTCTATCACCATGATCTTGATGGTACTTTACTTCGATGTCTTGAACATGATGAATCTAATAAGGCCTTACAAGAAGTTCATGGGAGTATTTGTGGTACTCATTCAAGTGGACTAACCTTATCTAGGAAATTGATTAGAATGGGTTATTACTAACCAACTATGGAGAGAGAATCATTCACTTTTGTGAAGAATTACCCAAAATGCTAGATTCACGGGAATCTTATTCATGCTCCTGTACAAGAACTTCAACTATTCACACTGACTTGGCCATTCTCTCAATGGGGGCTAGATCTAATTGGCAAGATTCATCCTTCATCATCGAATGGACACAAATTCATCATCACAGTGACATAGTACTTTACCAAGTGGATTAAGGTAGTACCTCTTACTTAGGTTACCAACAAAAAAATATCATCATTCATACTCAACTATCTTATTTATCAGTATGGCATCCCCAACTCCATCATCACAGATAATGGAAGACCATTCAAGAATCAAGATGTTGATGAACTTTGTGAATGATTCCATATCCAACACAGATATTCAAAACCTTATTATCCACAAGGGAATGGCCAAGCAGAGGCCTCAAACAAAACAATATTGAAAATCTTGAAGAAGACTATGAATGATGTAGGGAAAGATTGGCACGCTCAACTCAATCCGGCATTATGGGCCTATAGAACTAGCATTCGAATTCCAACAAGAGAAACACCATATGCTCTTGTCTATGGAGCAGAAGCCATATTTCCACTAGAGGTTGAGATCCCATCACTAAGGGTATCCTTGAAGGGTCTCATTACAAATGAAGATTATAGAGTTTCCTGACTACAAGAGTTGGAAATCCTTGATGAGAAGAGACAATGAGCAGCTGACCATTTGAAAGCATATCAACAGATGATGTCTCGTAGCTACAATCATAGAGTCAAGCCACATACTTTTTAGGTCAGTGATCTTGTTCTAAAGGAAAACCCATGGAGTTAGTAGGAAAGAGAGAAGAAAGGAAAGTTTGAACCAAATTGGTTGGGTCCATACGTAGTTATTGCAGTATACGGTTCAGGACAAGTTGTCAATGCCAGAAGGGGACCTGTTTGACGAACCCATCAACAACATGCACCTAAAGAAGTATTATGTTTGAAGTGGTTATCATTATCTAGAAAAAGTCTTGAAGAAATCACAAAAACAACATAAAAATTCCTAAAGAAATCACAAAAATAGCATAAAAAGTCATGAAAAAAAATAAAAAATAAAAAAAATAAAAAAAATGCAATAAAAGCAAATAGTGAAAATCTGGCAAACAGACGCTATTTATAGCTCTCCATCTATTAGTTTTGCACTTAGCTTCTCAGCCTTCATTTTATCATCCTAGGGTCATAACAATATCATACTTCCATCATTTACCTAGAACGATAATGTCTTACCATGGCTTCATCATTGTACACATTCATTTTAGCAAGTTGTGTCAATACTGGGGGACAAACGTTGACATACTGGGGGAAATCAACTTTCAGGTTTTACCGAAACCATTAGACAATGACATAGAATCCAATCATGCACACAAAAACAATCGAATCACATGAAAAACTATCCAATCATTGATCCATATCACAACAATTTTTCAGAAAAATACCATATCATGACTCATATCTGGATGATCTAAAATAATTATTTTGAATAATGATTGGAATAACAGTATTATATTTTGAACAATGGTTGTTTGAATTTTCGACATCATCTCTCTAGAGCACACTCGATGATGTACTGAACTAGAATGGCGAGGAAAAAGGATGATTTTTCTTTGTCTGTTGTCTAGAGGTTAACCATCAATTTGGTGCAAATATGTCGCGATACATGATTTTCAAATGTATCATTGATGACAGTTCCATGCTTGCATCTGAAAGTTGGTTAGTCTTTGTCTGTTTATGCAAGAAATACTCAGGTCATCTTGGTTCAATTATATCTTGATGCTTGTGTTCACTTGCTATATCAAAAACATGAAAGTTGTACTCAGGTCATCATTGGTGCTAATTTCCCCTTTGATGCTTGTACATACTTCCAACATTTTAAAATGCTCTATGATGATTCAAGAAAGCTAATAGAAGGCTCAACAAACAGTTGGTTTCATTTAGTTTCATTTCATTTAGATCATTGTACATATGGGTGCTGTCATAATAGTGGCTTACAATTCCTGAGAGGAACTAATTTTAGCTGAAATCACATATTTTTAGAAAATATAATGATTTAAGCCTTAAAAAGTTCCATTTTAAGGATTCTAATTGAAGAGGGTTTGATCAAATCACCTTAGATCAAACCCCCTTGGATATAACCTCGCTAGTTTTAAACCATACCTATAAATGCATCTCCTTTACACCTATCAAAATGTTGATAAAAAATCACTTTTGATTTAGATTTTGGGGGATCAAATGAATTCATTTAAAATTTGTTTCAAATGATTATGGTATTCCTTAGAACAAGCTATCCAATGAATATAATTTTAATATGTTTTGGTTTTGTTATGTATTTGTTTTTAAGTTTTATTAAGCGTGGGTTTTCATCGAAAATGAATTTCTTTGTTCTTCACATGTGGAAAAATAGAAGATTATAAAAATATATATATATATATATGAGTGCACGAGATATTGAAGTCCTTGATCCAACAAAAAAATAAAAAATTTGACATATACAAAAAAAGTTACATGTTATCGGTGCTTTTATGCGGTGTAATTTGTTTGACTTTGAAACTTGATTAAGGAAAAATATTCAATAAAACTATCTAACTAAATTGGAAGCACTAGATATCAGAGTTACAAATCTAAATTAGAAGAATTAAATTTTATCCTTCATGGAAAAAAAGTTATCGTTATCACGATTATTGTGTCACTTTTTAAAAATGTTGTTTTCTAAAAAATTATTTTCATGGGAGATGGAAAAAGAAGTGAATTTGATTCCAAAATTTTGAAAAAAATATTTTTTAGAATCTGAGACAAATTGATGAGACTCTAGTTTTCACCATCTTCAAATTCCTCACAGTTTAGCCGCTATAGGTGCCCGAATGTGAAGATTTAGTTAAAAATAATAATTTTAGTGTCCAGTTTGGCCAAAAATTGTAAACCACTATTATGGAATCACCCATATATATCTGCATACGGGATTTGCATCAGAGTTTTAAAAAGGCTGAACAAAAACATCAACGACTGTCATGTCTCTTTGGACTATTTATGGAGGACATTCAGAAATTTGTTTCATCATCATTTTTCATCTTCATCCTCATTTCATTACTCATTATCATTTCATCTAGGTCTTGTACATATCATATAGTTTATCATTTATCATTCATTTTCCTATCATTTAGATACTTTATCATTTAGTTATCCATCATTATGCATTATCATTTTTCATATCATTGCATGCCATTGATCATTTTCATCTTCATCCTTTATCATGTCATATCATTCATTTACCCATTAGGTTTTCATATCATTTCCATTTTCTTATTATCTATCATCTTCATATCATTAACATCTTACTTATCATTTTTATATCCATGTCACACATACATCCCATTTACCATCTTCATTCTATCATTCTATCATTTCATTTTATTCTATCATTTCATTTATCGTTTCATTTTATTCTATTATTTCATTTATCATATCATTTTATCATATCATTTCATTTATCATATCATTTTATTCTATCATTTCAATTATCATTTCATTTTATTCTATCATTTTCCATTTATCATTTCATTTTCATGTTCATCATTTCATTTTATCATTTCATCATTTTGTATCACTTATTATCATACATTTCATTATTATCAATCATTTCATTTCACATCATTATTCATATCATTATCATTATACATTCCTATCACACCTTTAATCATTTATCTTTTTCATACAACATTTGATTCATATCACCTATCATTTCATATCATTTCCTCCACATATTACAAATTCATGATACATTTCATAAACTCAACATACATTTTCCATCACATCATCATTATTTATTGCATTTGGAAAATCCAAAAAACAAAAATTTCATACATTTCTACATCATTTGCAAACCATACATTTTCCATCACATCATCATTATCTATTGCATTTGGAAAATCCAAAAAACAAAAATTTCATACATTTCTACATCATTTGTAAACCATGCATTTTCATAACATTTCATATCATATAACATTTCATTTCAACACGCTGCATCATCCACCTGCATGACATCATTAGTATGCATCATAAATCATCATCGCATGAATCATCCTGCATCACATAGTTAGTCATAAAAACATCAAAATCCATATCATATCATCATATCAAATGCAACATATCTTCAAAAATCATCACCTATCACATGCAACATATCCTCAAAAATAAATAGAAAATGTCCAAAGTCTAATGAAACTAAACAGTATAGAGAGATACATGAGAAATAATAAAAAACAATATACATGCTCCAAAATAATGATATACATCAATAATTCGGCATCAATCAATTAAGGATGGTTGGTGGACTCCCCTGACAAAGCTAGTATCGAGGATGATGGCTTGCCACTAGTCCCTGTACCGAGATCTTGTCAAGGCCCTGTGACCCCTCTGCTTTGTATCGCTATCCGTGATCTACTCCCGGTCCTACTATGGGACCATGGGAAAGGCTCTCTACACTCAGGAGGACACAACTCCTCATACCTCACCTGATAATACTCAGCCTCCCTGGCCATCTCAAATCCTTCTACAATAGCCTCTCACAAGGATGCACTCTCCACAGTGCCCATGAGCCTCTGTGCAACACCCTCTACCTCTTATGCCCTCCGTCTAAAGGAGTCCCTCTCTGCTATCAACTGGGCCACCTGTGGGTTTGGGAAAAGAGGAGGTACCTATACCTATGCCTATGCCTATGCTTGTGTCTGTGTTAGCTATGTCTATATTTGTGCTACCAAACCTTGAGCCTAAGCCAACTGGCTCTGCAACTATGCATGTCCCTTCAGTGTCTGTACCTGGGCCTGCAAAGTATCTATCTATCCCTGCTATGATGTGGAGGAAACCCTAATCACTGTCCTCCATCCAATACCAGTCCTAGGCCTTTGCATAATCTAAACACTACCCAAAAAGTATGGCCTCGGTCTCACTAGCCTTTGCTCCCCACCTCTGCCCTCTTTGCTGTCATCCCCATCACTATCATCTAAGCTCCCCTCCTCTCCACTCTCCTCCTCCTCTCCTCCAATAGCTTCCTGCTCACCACTTGCCACATCCTCCTATCTCCCAACTCCTGGCTAAGGTGCCACCAAAATCAGTGTCAAATCATTTGGACATGTAAATCGCAAAAACAGATGTGTGTGATAGTAAATTGAATACTCCTCTGACATGATGACATCAACAATATCAAGTTTGGGATCCCATACCTCAAGTTGTAATTCCATATACTCAGTATATGCGACCTGGTAAGCAATGCAAGGACTCCATTTGGGCTCATCCTTGCACCGTCTGTAGTGTGCAACGCCCTGAGGCATCCCCTGTGTGAAACCAAACTTCCTTTGTACTCGCAAAGCCAAAAATATCTCTATAATAAATGGTGTTCGGCGTATTAGAAACCGGGTATACCTACAAATGGCATCTCCAAGGGATTTGTGTCCCATACATCATAGTCAGTATAAGGCCTCCAAATCACTACATCCATGTCATCCAAGGTTTGTCTCCAATACTCCACCCTGCCCAGCTTGGGCTGGACAAATGCAAATGAATATGCATACATATATGGCCTGCCTGGTGGCCTAGCCCTCAGACATAGTAGTCTAGTAACAACTATAGACACCTAAAAATGGTCTGGAGAATCTAATTAATTAAACATGACTTATTTGATTAATTAATCTTAAATTCATCTAATTAGTAAATAAATAGAAATATTTATTTATATTAAGTTCATTATTAATTCTTCTATTTTATCATATTATTTCTCTCTTAATTAAATAAACAAAATTAAAAACTTTGTTTGTTTGAAATTTATATCATTATGTTGCTACAGCATCCATTAATTCTATCTTAAAATTAAAATACGGCTGTGGTACATTGTGACCATTTAATTACCTCATACATTTCTTCTTAATTAAGTAAAGATATCTGGTCGCTTAGTTGTTATATGTTCTTTTATTTTTAATTTAATAAACAACTTCTATAAGTTTGTTTTATTAAATTATTTATTCCTCTTTTGCTAAATTTAAATAAACCAAAAATATTTAAATAAATGCATAAATCATATCCCTCTATTTACTCACCAATAAAATTAGATTTTTCAAATCTAATTAATTCAGCTGTCATTCATGGGAAGAGCATTGGGAACAAACCTGCAGGAAATCCTCTCAATCTTTTGCCTCAAATCTTTCCTCTCATCTTGCCTGGTGTTTTCATGGGGAGGAACAATCCTCCATGATCAACTCCACCTTCTCATCTCATACCATTCAATTCTCCAGATTGAATCTCAACCTCTGTTGTGTTACCCCTTCAAAAATGTGTGCCATGAAATCTATAAATATAGGTTTCTGGCTACAAGAAAAGGATCCTCATTTGTGCAATCTTACTCTACAGGTTTTCCAGGCAATTAAGCAATCAAGCAAATAGAAGCAATCATCAATCAATCAAGCATTTTAGTTCATCAATCATGACTATTTACAGTAGTTTCTTTCTCATAAGTTTTACTGTAGAATCATCTTAGTTACATTTAGGAATCATAATAGTTTAATTCTCATTCTTTAAGTGTCATTTCAACAATCTATTAGCTTATTTAAATCTGAGAGAAAAGTAGATTAAGGAAATATTTAGAGTTAGAGAGCAATAAGATAGATTTTTGAAGATTCTTAGTTTAAATTAGTTTAAATCTTTTGAATCTTAGATACAATGTCTTATTTAGAAGTGTAGATGCATGCTTAATTTGTTTATCTCATTCATACACTTTCAACAACAATATGCTCCCATGCCCAGATCTGGAGCAGTGCAACACGACACGATAAACTCGATGATCCTCTATATACTACTTGGTGTAGGTCATGATACAAGTGAGCTAGCATGCAGCTCCCCCAGGCATATCTCCTTAGCAGACCCATCATCTGCTCGATGATCCTCCCCCATCTAATTGATAACCCCTTTGATCGGCGATCCAGACAAAGGAAGCCTCCAATAAAAGTACCTAGCATTCTAGGTAAGGCCGGATATCCTCTGAAGTCTACCCATGGCACCCAATATCCTACTATCTATGCATCTTCGAACACTCTCCTGAGGGCATCTTTCCCACCCACCTCCATGTGATCATAGAACACAAGGGCACCTACCACCGGGATCCCCAAAATCCTGTATACATCATCTGGGGTCACCATCAGCTCACCAGTTGGAAAATGAAAGGTATTATGCTCTAAATGCCATCTCTCTGCTAATGTAGTCAATAGGCCCCTGTTGGCCCAAATAGGAGGTATCGACAATAAAGATCCCAACCCACAACTCACTATTAGCTACACATATGTAGTTGTCAAATCTCGAATCCTATCCCACCCCGTAGGATGACGCTCTCTAATCTGGAGGTTTTTGAAAACCTCCTATTTTTGGTCATCACAAAAGCAATCTATCAAACTCATATCAATCAAACTCATATCAATTAGACTCATATCTATCTATTAGACTCATATCAATCAGACTCGTATCTATCTATCAGACTCATATCAAGTGATTCATATCAATCAATGACCCATATCAGTGAACTATATCAAATGCTCTATCTAAGTGACTCATATTAGGAAATCAATACAAAATCTATCTATTTTCCCATGAAATCAATCTACTCTATCATCATTTACTATTTGTTTTCTTTTTTAGGAAAGCAAATTTATCACACAATCAAATCATCATCCTATTTGCACTTCATTCATGAATGCAAATATGTTGTAATCAAATCAATCATCTATTCTTTGTTTTCTATCACAAAAAGAAAATCAATCATCTACTCTCTCTTTTTCATTCTTTGGAAACAAAGTTATCAGCTATCTACTCTTTGTTTTCTATTTCGGAAAGCAAAGTTATCAACTTATCAACATGATGACATGATAATTTTACTATCTATTGACCAAGGGAGAAATAAATCATCATCATTTTCATCAGCAAGCATTATGTCTAAATTTCCTAAATGCGCTATTCTACGGCCGAAAAGCGCTAAAACCCTGAGTGTGCCGAAGTTCCCCCCCGAAGCGCTAAATCCCCAGATGCGCTGTTCTGCGCTGTGTAAGCGCTACATCAATTCCTATATGTGCTATTTCCACAAAAGTGCTACTTCATCTCTCAAATGCCCGATTTCATCCCCTGGATGCACTAAAACCCTATAAGTGCTAATCTATTTCCCAAATGTGCTAATCTGCCTAATTTGCCACTAACCTCCTAGAAGTAGTACTTCATTTATCGAATGTGCTAAACTACGAAAAACCTAAAAGCGTTATTTTATGGCCTCTATGCGCTAAATTTTTTTGTAAATGTGCTATTCTATTTCCGAAAAGCGCTAAAATGGCCCTTTTAAACCTAAAAATGTGCTACAATCATTCCAAAATTGAATAAAACTAAAAAAATTCAACGCAAAAAGGTTCGAATCAACTCACTGGTGGGCCATACATGACTAGTCACTGATATCGGCAGTACTGCTCATATCTATGTCGATGAATAGGGATCTCCATCATTCCAAGTCACTATAAGAGCAAAAGGTTTCTAAAAGCCAACAAGTAAAAATGACTTGCCTATTTTTACCTTTTTACCTTTTAAGGGTCAAACAAAGTGAGTTTTTGGTGGCATTTTTTTCAACTAGGGCATCTTTTCATCAATTATCAGGAGCTAGATCAGTGCGTTCCTTTCATCATTTGAATTTTATCATCAACATTTTCTCATCATCATTAATTTACCTCCTGAGGGAGCATCATCAATATCGACAATATCTTCCAATCAGAAACATATCAAGAGTCAAATCAGGGGCATATCAGTTAAAAATTTTCGATCAAGGGGCAAAAATAAAGCAAAAGTAGGACTATTTTCTTTGAAGTAATGTGTTTCACACATCACTTCAAAGAGGGTAAAAATGTATATGCATAAAATTGGTCATGTCTAATTAATCCTAACATTTAATTAATATTTATTATTTAATTAATTTCTCTAGAGTCTTCTACATATGATTAAATTTAATTAATTTAATTATATTGTTCATTCGCTTTATTTTTTTCCACTTTAATTAAATAAATTCATTTTATTTAATTACCACTTTCTTAAGTCCACTTAATTAATTAAATAAATATGATTGTTTATTTAAATTAATTCACATTTAAGTTTAATTAAATCCTTGATTTAATTAAATTTAATTTCCTTTCTCCTATTCAAATCTTTCTTCTAATTAATTCAATATTTTATTTAATTAATTTCATTTACAGGTTTAATTAAATATCTTTATTTAATTAAATATCTTTCAAATCTTTTCAAAATCATAATTAAATCTAATTATGAAATCTTCCATTATGTTTCAAATCTTAAGGAAATATCCATGTCACCAGTAAATGAATAATGAGTTAGATAAATTCATTATTTATCTTCTTGAATCTTTCCATAATCTCACAAAAAGATGATTTTTACAATTCATCTTTATCAGATCTTATCTTATCTCTTCTTCAAAAAAGGAAACAAAGCTTGTTTTCTATTTTCTTCTATTTTTCTCTCCAGTCTCATCCATCTTCAATCGTTCGATATGCCAAGAATTTTCATAGTCGTTGATCACATCAGCCAATCATAATCTTTCAAAAACTCTATAAATATCACTGTGAATCTGAGCATTGGTTCTAATTAGAGATTACTTTCATTCTAGCATTATTAGCATTCTAGCATTATTTTTATCATCTTTAACTTTTATCAAATTCATAATCTTTCATTTTATCAATCATGTTTAGCATTATAATAATCATGTCTTAGCATAGCATTGCATGCATTCATAATCAATCTTGTTCTCGAGGGAGACTGTTTGTTGAAGCCTAGTACACAATCTGAGAGTGCATGGGAATCAACAAAAAACTAGAGATAGAGGACGATAGGATGACATCGACGACATAATACTAAGTTTGCATCTCTATTATTTCTATTTTCTATTTTTGATATAATGTTCTATCGGTGTTTTTTATTTACTTTTAATCTATATTTATCACACTTAAAAATCGATCAAACATATACCCTTCAAGATTAGGCATAAAATGTTTTTAGATGCAAGCTATTGGTATACCTTTAGTTGAGACACTTTGTATTCTTTCTCAGTTATCAGGTTCTGCAATGATAATCGCAATGATGGGAGCTCATCCTCAATATGAAAGATGGATTCTAATCCATAGACCAGGGAGAAATGGGTTGCACCTATAGGCATGTAAATATTGGTTCGATAAGCCTAGAGAGCGGGATTTAGTTGTAGATGTCAGTCACAACTAGCTACATTAACTATTTTCTTCAGGATTTTTAGGATAGTTTTGTTCGTAGCCTCTACTTGACCATTTCCTTGGGGAATGTATAGGGTAGAGAATTGGTGTTGGATATTGAATCTTTGGCATAGCTCTTTCACATCCTAATTTTTAAAAGGGGTTCCATTTTTGAGATGAGGGTTTTTGGGACACCATAACAAAAAATTAGGTAATTTAGGATAAACTTGTCTATATACTTCCCTGTTATGTAGGTCATAGGAATGGCTTCTACCCACTTAGTAAAGTACTCAGTGGTGGTTATGATAAACTTGTGGCTTTTGGATGAGGTTGGAGTTATTTTTCCTATGAGGTCCAGACCCCATTGTAAAAAATTCCATGATGTGATCATTGGATGCAATCCTTGAGCTGGAGCATGGATCATATCTCCATGTTGTTGACACTAGATGCATTTCCACACATAATGATGAGCTTCTTTTTCCATTTTTGGCCAATAGTACCCCATCCTCAATAGTTTCCTAGCTAATGTCATACTGCTAGAATGGGACCCACATATGCCATTGTGTACTTTTGTTAAAGTAGTTAAGGCTTCCTCCTGGTTAAGACATCGTAGTAATGTCCCTTCAATGCTTTGACAGTAAAGGGTATCACAAAGGATCATAAATCAAGATGAATTTTTAACAAAGGTCTTTTTAAGGTTTGGGGTGATATCAGATGGAAGGATTCCTCTATTAAGATAAGTAAATATGTTATGGTACCATAGGGATCTAGGACCAACAATGACACACACAAATTCAGATTCAGGGATTTTGAAAGTTGGTACAAGAAGTTGTTCTACCAAGAATTCACATTGGAGGATGTTGTTCGACATGTTGAGTAGTGATCCAATTGTTTCCATGGTGTTTGTTGCTCTATTGTTCATGTGAGGAATCTACTAAAAAGTTATGTCTATAAAAATTTCTTTAAGATTCTCCACCATCTTCTTGTAAGGAGTAAGCTTGTCATCCTTAGTCTCATATTTGTCATTGACTTGGTTGATAACCAACTATGAGTCTCTAGATAATTTCATCTCTTGGATCTGCCACTAAACTACTATCCTTAGACCTATGACTAGGGCCTTGTATTCAACAATGTTGTTGGTACACGATAATGATAGCCTATAGGATTTTGGGATGCAATCACCTTGAGGGGTGATGAAAGGAATGCCTACTACTGATCCATGTTGGGTGAATGATCTATCAAAGTACATCTTCCACTAAGTTGTGTGATTGATAAGGAACACCGATTCATTAGGAAACTCAGATATTAAAGGGTTCTCATAATAGATAGGTTCTTTTTATAGTTGGCATTTGATCACTTGTCCTTTGATTTCCTTGCGCTACACATACTCTATGTCAAACTTTTTCAAGATCATCACCCATTTAGCCATTCATCCTATGAGGGTTTCTTTGGATAACAGATATTTTAATGGATCAATCTTTGCAATGAGCTTGATTTGATGTGACAACATGTAATGCTTGAGATTTTGTGAAGAAAAACCTACTACTAGGCATGCCTTATCAATGGGTGAATAGTTCATCTCATAAACTACCAAAGTTCTGCTAATGTAGTATATGGCTTTTTCCTTCTCATTTTCATCATGTTGTGCTAAAAGAGATCCTAGTGCTACTGGTGTTGCTAAGATGTACAGGATCAATGGATTGTTTAGTATCAGCGACATGAGAACTAGAGGTGTTAGTAAGTAATCTTTGATCTTTTGGAAAGCTTTATCACATTTTCCATCCCACTTGTAGGTTATCCCTTTATGGAGGAGATGTGAAAAGGGGTGAATTTTATCTGATAGTTGTGTTATGAACCTTCTAATGGACTACAATATTCCTTGTAATCCCCTCATATTCTTTAATGTTTGTGGTGGTTCCATGTCTAGGATGGTTTTTACCTTTGTGGGATCAATTTCTATCCCTCTTTGTGAAACAATGAAACCAAAAAGTTTCCCTGATGTGACCCCAAACACACACTTTTTTGGATTCATTCATACCTTGTATTCTTCAAGCCTGTTAAAGATAGGTGCTAAGAATTCTATGTGATCACTTCTCTTCTTTGATTTTTCCAAAATATCATCCACATAATCTTCAACTATTTTGTGGATCATGTCATGAAAGATGAGGGTCATTTCTCTTTGGTAGGTTTCTCCTGCATTTTTTAACTTGAAAGGCATCACATTCCAACAATAAGTTACCCATGGACAAGTGAAGGAAATTTTGTGTTGATCCTCCTTGGTGATTATGATTTGACTATAGACTGAAAAACCATCCATGAGCAACAACATTTCATTCCCAATTGTTAAATCCACAATAAGATCGATGTTGGGAAGAGGGAAATCATCCTTCGAACATGCCTTGTTTAGATCTCTAAAATTAGTGCATATTCTAATGCCCCCAATGGGTTTTGAGACTAGTAACAAGTTTGAAACCCACTCAAGATAATCTATCAGTTGGACAAATCCAATGTCAAGAAGCTTTTGTAATTATAGTTTAACCAAGAGTGCTATCTGAGGGTGCATTTTCCTTAATTTTTGCTTGACTAGTTTGACTTCAAGATAGACTACTAAGTGATGTAAAACCACTTTTGGATCAAGGCCTGGAATATCTGTGTATGACCATGCAAAGTTGGTTTTATTCTCTTTCAGGAAAGTTGCTAGGTTCTTCTATTCTTCATCCAACAAGGATTTAACATAAAAAGTGATCTGAAGTGATTCTTTAGTACCCACATTGGCTGGAGTGGATTTTTCTGCTAGTACTATTGACTTCTCTAGATGCATTGCACTAAGGGGGAGATTGAATCCCTCATGCTTGGGTATCTCCGAAAGGTTTTCACTATTGGATGTGTCCTTTGTTTTTACTATTTTAGGATCAAAGAGTGCCACTAGGTGGTTTTCACTCGAGGATCTACATGTTAGTTGCATTTCAGTTATTTCATGACTGAAGGATTCAATTGTCTCCCCACAGTATTCCCCTATATTGAGCTCTATGTCAAAGCCTACTTTGTGATCTTCCCTTGATAAATTGTCACGAAGTCCCATGAATTCTGAGATCGCTTCATTATTTTTGAATAAATCTAAAATCAATGGTCCTTGTTGCTCCATGTCAATGATTTGTGGGTATACTAGGTGTAATTTAGTTGGTTGGTTGTATGAGACAAAGGATGTTATGGATATCATAAATAGGGTGTTATTCTCAAATAGATCAGCAACATCAAGGAAAAAGTCATCTAAGGTTGTATCACGTGTTGTAGGAAAATTTTTGTTGTTGAGGTAAAGGCTAGGGATGATGGGTCAACAAATGGGCTTGGTGGTGCAGGCCCTTCATCACTTTTGGGTATTTGGGGGATCTTATAGAACTTTGCCTCAAGACTTTTGTAGTAGTATAAAGGCTTAGGATCTCTATGGATAGTGATTTCTCTTCATTCAAAAGGAAACATCACACACTGATGATAGCTTGAGGCATGTATCTAGGGTCGGCCAAGCAGTATGTTATAGGGAAGATCAAGATCAAGTACCTAGCATATAGTTTATGCAATAAGAGGTCCCACTTGGATTGGAAGTGGAATGATTCCTTGTGATACTTGTTCTTTGTCATCATATGCTCTAATGGTGGTACTTTTTATCTTCTCAATAGTATCTTCTAAATAGCCTAGATTTTTTATCAATTTCAAGGTACAAATGTTAAAACTACCATGCCCATCTACCAAGAATCTTTTGAATTTGTTTTTATGAATGAAAACCTCAAGGTGTAAAGCACTTTTATGAGATGGTTGTGATGGTAGATCCTGCTCAAAAAATGTAAGAAGATGGTTTGTGATATGCCCCACCATAGCTTGAAACTGGCCGGTATCAATGTTCTTGAAAACAAATGACTCAGACAAGGTTTTTCTAGTATTTCCTGGTGTGCGGGGGATAATCTTAAGAGTTCTAAGATTGATATTTGTGTTGGAAATAGGATTCCATTGAATTGAAAATCCTAAACAGTAATTATTTCATGTATCTCCTAGATTCTTGGAATGTGTTCAACAACACTAAGATTAGGATGAGATTAATATTTGAAGAAATAATCATGATTATTGAAATTTGTAATTATTCTAAATGTAAGAAGCATGTGAGGGGGTCCATAGTGATTTCCTAAATAATAGGGACACATGGGACACTCACATGGTAAGGTGAAACTCACCTTGTGTCCAGTTAACTATACAGAGTAATAGTTAACACTTTTGAATGCATGTAAAGATCCTAGGAGTTAGGATTTGATGTTTGCATGCTTGAAGTTTAGTTAAGTTCAGTTCAGATCAGTTTACTTCAGTTTAGTTCAGTTCAATTTAGAATCAGTTTAGTTTAGTTCAGTTCAGTTTAGTTCAGTTATGGTTCAATTATCTTCAGTTGCATGCAAGTGCATGTTGCATGCATGTTAGTTATTTTGAGTTTCATGTAGTTAGCTTCAGTTAACTTGTAATGCATGGCTAATAACATTGAGTTGTATGATAGATAACAGGGATTACCTCCAGTTAACAAGGGATGACCATTCTTTGGGAATGGTGTTGAGTAAATGTTCCAATTAACTATAAAGCACTTGAAGCCAACTTGGGCACCCAAGATGCTTTATTGGATTTACCTCTCATGCATGATAAGATATTTCTAAAGGCTCAGTTAAATAGCTTTACTTAAGGGCACCAACTTTGAGGAAGAGCTTTGGAATTATCACCTGAAGTGAAAGTTGTAGCTTCAGTTTGGGGACACCCAAATGCATGAAGCACATGTTGTAAGCTTTAGTCTTCAATAACTCAACTTGAAGGAATATGGCATACCTTTTCAAGGGCTTGAGCTTGTGCATTGTAATTATCACCATTTGGAGATTACAATGTTGCATATTGTCTCTATATCTCATTCAAGTTGAATAGAGTTTTTATAATTGTTATTGCAGGTGTGAAGAAGATTGGTAAAGACAGAAGAAGCATGCTTAGCTTATGCATTGTGTGAAGAAGATTGGTAAAGGTAGAAGAGGCATTCTCAAGCAAGAATTGGAGCTATTGTAATTCAGAGATTGAATAATAGAATAATTCTTGGAGTTTTTTCCCGAAAGGGTTTCTCCACGGTACATCTTGTGTAATCTTTCTAATATCCTATCTAGTTCTTCTATCAACTTCTCTCTACATTCTACAAAAATAAAATGGATTAATCAAGATAATCACCCACAAAGAATATATATAACAAAGAAAATACTTATTTAGATTAGCAATATTAAAGTTTTACAGAGTATTAAGCTAAGAAAACACCTCATTTTTCAACAAATGGTATCAGAGCTGAGGTTGGGTAGAGTATTGGGACGCCTTTCTCTTAAAATATTGAAGGTTTTCTAGCTTAGTGGGAGCTCTTCTTATTTTTTTTATTTTCTAATTTTGGAATTAAGTTTTGTTACAATGAATTCAAGGTTAGAGATTGAAAGGTTCAATGGTTCTAACTATGAATCATGGAAATTAAAAATGGAAGATCTTCTTGAAGAAAGAGATCAGTGGTTAGTGGTTAATAATGAGACAAAGACACCTACAACTATTTTAGATGAAGATTGGGCTAAGTTAGATAAGAAGGCAAGATGAACAATAAGGTTATGTCTTGCTGATGCTATTATTTTAAATGTTTCAATGGAAACCAATTCATATAAATTATGGAAAAGAATAGGGGATATTTATCAAACTAAGAGTCTCACCAATAAGTTGTATTTGAAAAGGCAATTATATTCATTGAAAATGAAATATGGTGATTCAGTAGCACAACATTTAAATGCTTTCAATTTAATTCTCAGTCAGTTAGCATCTGTAGATGTAAAGCTTTAGGATGAGGATAAGTGCATTTTATTGCTTTGTTCTTTACCAAATTCTTGGGAAAATCTAATTGTTGCAATTAGTGGAAATGGTGCAGATCCAAAGATGGACAACATTATTCCTAGTCTCCTATCAGAGGAGATGAGGAGGAAGTCTAAGGAGGAAATCCAAGATGCCTTGTTTGTAAAAGGTAGGCCTAAGAAAAAGGAGCCTAAGGGAAACAAGGAAGGGAAGGGTAAGTTAGAAGGATGAAGTAAGGTAAAGTGTTGGAACTGTGGGAAATCAGGACATGTGAAGAAGGATTGTAAGAACAAGAAAGAAAGTTTTGATTCTTCTACAGAGGAGTCCTCATAATAGTAACAATGCATTGGTTATTTCAGCTAATATTGTTTGTGATAACTCTTTGCTTCATGTTTCAGAGTAATCTTCATAGAGAGGATGGTAGTCATGATGCCATGTGTGACTCGGTATCACAGTTTAGTGGGAGTTGTTGGCAATGACTTGGATGCATCATTGGTAAGGTTATCTCCATGTGATTAGAGATATGGTTTCTTGGTTTAGAGTATGTTTGTTATGGATGTCATGGTTTACTCTTGATATGCATTTAGAGTTTGGCATATTACATGGTTCTCTTGAGACTAGGATGTATAAGTATGTTATGATGCATGTGATCTCCTAAGAGGAGATGGTTAGATCATGGATGTCATGTTTATGTTCTTGATTCATGATTGGAGCTTTGGCATTGATCTTGTGTGTTTCTCTTAAGTATTGGGTACATTAATCATTTGTCTGATTACTTCATGAAAGTGTTGTGTTGCATTTGGAGTTTGGCATGGATTGGTTGGTTACAGGTCCTCATGGATACTTGGAGAAATAGGTGAGGCTGGAATTCTCTTGTGGTAAGAGACATTTGTTGGAGTGGTTACTTGTAAGAAAGTTTTTTTAACAGAAAATACCGAGGAGTCTACACCTTGGTTGAATGTGAATTCAACACACTCGATGGTTTAGCATGCCTCTAAAGAGGTGGTTTGGTTACAGAGGCTTGGGAAAGGTAATGGTTTGGATACAGATAATGGGAAGGTATTAATTGAAAAATTTAACACTTTAATTAATGTTACAGATTATCTTATGAAACCATACAAATAAGTTCTCTTGGTTTTAATCATTTGCTTGGAAGCTTCATGATTATGCAAGTTGCATTTGAAGTTAGTATGGTTTGATTAGTTGGTGCAAGAAGGCCATTGGCCTTGAGTCTTGTACTTGTTTTATTATTCCTTGTTTAGAATAATTAGAATGTATAATGTCAAGTGGGAGAATGTTGGAAATAGGATGCCATTGAATTGAAAATCCTAAACATTAATTATTTCATGTATCTCCTAGATTCTTGGAATGTGTTCAACAACACTAAGATTAGGATGAGATTAATATTTGATGAAATAATCATGATTATTGAAAATTTTAATTAATTCTAAATGTAAGAAGCATGTGAGGGGGTCCATAGTGAGTTCCTAAATAATAGGGACACATGGGACACTCACATGGTAAGGTGAAACTCACCTTGTGTCCAGTTAACTATACAGAGTAATAGTTAACACTTCTGAATGCATGTAAAGATCCTAGGAGTTATGATTTGATGTTTGCGTGCTTGAAGTTTAGTTATGTTTAGTTCAGATCAGTTTAGTTCAATTCAATTAAGTTCAGTTCAATTCATAATCAGTTTAGTTTAGTTTAGTTCAGTTCATTTCAGTTCAGTTCAGTTCAGTTTAGTTCAGTTATGGTTCAGTTATCTTCAGTTGCATGCAAGTGCATGTTGCATGCATGTTGGTTATTTTGAGTTTCATGTAGTTAGCTTCAGTTAACTTGTAATGCATGGCTAATAACATTGAGTTGTATGACAGATAACAGGGACTACCTCCAATTAACAAGGGATGACCATTCTTTGGGAATGGTGTTGAGTAAATGTTTCAGTTAACTATAAAGCACTTGAAGCCAACTTGGGCACCCAAGATGCTTTATTGGATTTACCTCTCATGCATGATAAGATATTTATAAAGGCTCAGTTAAGTAGCTTTACTTAAGGGCACCAACTTTGAGGAAGAGCTTTGGAATTATCACCGAAGTGAAGGAGAAGTTGTAGCTTCAATTTGGGACACCCAAATGCATGAAGCACATGTTTTAAGCTTTAGTCTTCACTGAATAACTCAACTAGAAGGAATATGGTGTACCTTGTCAAGGGCTTGAGCTTGTGCATTGTAATTATCACCATTTGGAGATTACAAGGTTGCATATTGTCTCTATATCTCATTCAAGTTGAATAGAGTTTTTATAATTGTTATTGCAGGTGTGAAGAAGATTGGTAAAGATAGAAGAAGCATGCTAAGCTTATGCATTGTGTGAAGAATATTGGTAAAGACAGAAGAAGCATTCTCAAGCAAGAATTGGAGCTATTGTAATTCAGAGATTGAATAATAGAATAATTCTTGGTGGAGTTTTTTCTTGAAAGGGTTTCTCCACGGTACATCTTGTGTAATCTTTCTAATATCTTGTCTAGTTCTTCTATCAACTTCTCTCTACATTCTACAATAGTAAAATGGATTAATCAAGATAATCAGGCACAAAGAATATATGTAATAAAGAAAAGACTTATTTAGATCAGCAATATTAAAGTTTTACAGAGTATTAAGCTAAGAAAACACCTCATTTTTCAACAATTTGTGGGGGGATTTGTTTAACCTAATCTAGAATATTGTGCTTGCTAGGATTAGATGTGGGAAAAGAAGGATATGTTGGAAAAATGAAGAAGAACATCTGATTTATTTATTTTATGTTGTCATTGATGTCACCATGATAAATGAGTTGTAATTGTAAGATCACATCTAAAGTTGTTTTGGTATTCTAGTTCAGTATCTAAATCGGTATTTTTCTTACATCCTCCAATATTTTGGTTTGCAATTGTTTGTTGATGATTACTGTTGCCTGTAGTTTTGGGAAATGGTTTGTAGATGTTGGGAGCATGTACTTTCAAGATATCACATATCCAAATGCTTGTATGGTGTATTGACATTACACTAGTGTTTGCAATTGTGCTATTAGGTCTATCCTTGGATGACCTAATGGATGCATTGTGTAATGGTGAATTAATTTTTTGTTATGTAGATATATGTGCAACCTATATTAGGTCCATGCTGACTTGATGAACTGTGTTGGATGTGTGAATTACCTTTTCAGAAGATTTTGTGAAAGCTTGAAGTTGACAAGTTGGTATTTTTGGTGAATAAGAATTACATCTAATTAGGCTGACCTAATTGATACTTGCAGAGAGATTAGATATATATTGGATAGTTTTTGAAGTTTGTAATGTAGAAAAATGTAATTTTGTTGTGTTGTGAATGTGAATGTGAAGAGCGAATATGATGAAGTGTGTCAATTTAGTTTACTGAGCTTCATTGGAACTGAATCTGCACTCACTAGGTTTACTCTGTCAGTTCATCTTTCTGGCTGAAAGCCATTTTTGTCATTGTAATTCTATAGGAAGTGAGCCTCTTTTTTTGGACATTGAGTCCTAGCAATGAGCCACCCATTTTTTAATATCTTATAACTGGTTATACTATATTGTGAGCTAACACTCACCATTGTTTTTCCCATTTTTGGGTTTTGCATGTAAAAGTCCTAGTGTTCATGTGTTATGTGATTTCATGTTCTGTTAATGCTTTCACTTATCTTTTCTATTGTGTGCATTGAAATAATTGGATGGTATCTCATTAGAAAATTTAAGAAGATACTAATTCAGCCCCCCTCTCAGTATCTTAGACATTTAACAATTGCTATGAGAGTTTGGTTCCTCCAGAAAGGCCTAATAGCTTGAGGGAGATCCTGAAGATGGAAGAAAGTAATGAAAAAGGAGAGCTCCAGACTGCTCTTGAGGATCTCGACAAAGTTGAAAGAGAAAATAGAGTTTTGAAAGAGAATCTTGAAGAGGTGAATCAATGTGCTTGAAAATTAAAGGAGCAATTGGAAAAGTTCAACGATAGGTATAAGGAAGTAACTGATCAGTTGAAGAAGGTGTTGGACACTAGGAACAATAAGAGGGGGGGTGAATTAGTGTTCCACAATATTTGATTTTCAAATCAGATCATAAACTATCAAAAACAATAATTGAACCACAAATAGCATTCACAGTAGATAAACAAAAGGAAACATGCAAATACATTAAGGAACACCATAACACCAAAAAAAATTACGTGGAAACCCTGTTAGGGGAAAAACCATGGTGGAGATTAATCCACAAAGTATACTCTGTTAAAAGTATGATAAAAAGGGGAATGCACTTGCATTCAAACACATTTCCTAGAGCTCACTGCCTTACAAAATATATTTGATATTATAAAAAAATGTTGAACTAAGAATATAACATCTACAAATTCTTGGATTTAGTTCCAATGAAGCACACAATTAGATTCCAAATCTTTTATCCAGTTCACACTTCTGCTCTGCATACAAAAACCCTTATGTTGTTCAAAAAAATCTTTTGATATTACCTCATATAACTATTCTGTACTTTTTCGCTCTTACACCTTCACTCTTCTTGATCCACACACACTTCTATCTCTCTCAAAAATATTTTTTGATCTCCTTTATATATCCACTAACAAGAATTTTATTATATGTCAGCTTTAAAACAAAATATGATATTCTTTCTTATCTTGGCTCAAATCACTAATTATAATTGATGCATACCCACACAAGTTGGCTAGAATATAGTAGGGACCCAAACCAAAATTCCAAACATAAGAAATAGTTAAACACATACTCCTCATACATCCGTGATACACCATATATGCAACATGTCATCCATAATGAGAGAATGAACAATAAATCATTCTACCAAATCTCTTAACTTGTACTTTGACCAATGTGACACCACAAAACTCACCAGTAGGATAGCATACATGCTGAACAAGCTTCCCTAGGGATCCACACCACAAAATAGTGATCCGACGAAGTATTCAGATCAACTTATCAATCAGATACCCTATTCTTCATACTTTGTACTGGTAGATTACAATCTCTTGTAACTTCTCTTGCTGGTAGGAGAAAATTCAACACTACGAACCATACTACTAAATCTAGTTGCCATCAATGACAACACAAGCAACCAAAAACAATCTCTCAAAGCCATATGCCAAAAATCTCCCCCTTTGGCATTGATGGTAACACTTAGTGAAAAATAGCTAAGTGTCAAAACTCAAAAACTCATCAAAACCAAAATCACTGCACCCCCTTAGGATGTCAAGGAATTTTTCATTGCATTCTCTCCCTCTTTGACATCAATGACAAATATTCCACTACTTTCGCTCCCCTTAAATATTTTACTACACTTCTCTCCTTTTGTTAGAACAAAATTTTACTATTCTCTCCCCTTTGTAAAATAGAGAGTTTGATCAAAATTTGGAAAACTGTTGCACAAATTAAAAGATTATTTTATACTCAACTTTCATTTCTGGAAGGAATTTCTTCCAAGAGTCCACCACAATCCCAATAGCTATAATCAAGTTGTTGTTGTCTGATGTCTTATTGATAATTTGGACAAGGGATTCAGGAATGGTGATGGTATTATCCAACTTTTCTCCTTTCTATAGAATCATTTGCTCCAACCTGCATTTAGTATGATCTTTTACTTTCCAGAAAGCATCCATAAGAGTATTTCTAGAAAAGTGAACCTTTGTATGGTCAACCTATAAATCATGAATCTTCTTAACTTCTCTATCCTTCTCCAAAAACATACTATAGTCCTGTCTAATTCTGCCAAGCTCATTTTCAATTTCCTCAAAATTTTCCTTATATTTTCCAACCACATGAGGCCACTTAAGACAATAATTGAAGATCTTATTGGTTGAGTCAATGAATTGTATTAGCACATTCATTTTCTTCTTTATTTTAGAAAGATATGGTATAAACTGCATCTTTAGATGGGAAATTATTTCCTCCTATTTTCTATCCAGAGGCATAGAGGCCATAGCCTTCTTGAAACACTCAATCAACTCTTGTAGAAGTACAGTTTCCAGACTCTCCAATTCAATGTTGTTATCAACAAAGTATCTTCCTAGAGTTTCCTCAATGAGGTTCTACTCATAAGATGGTCCATTCAACCATATATCAGTTATCTTTTGCATTCCATCTTCATCCTAAATAATCTACAATATTTTTTCTTTAAACATAGCACCTTCTTCATCACTATCTTCTGCTATTATCACTTCTAGTTTTCTTGGTTTTGGTTCATCTCTAAGTGTATATTCCTCAAATTCTTCATCCACTATATCCACAACCATTTATTATTTTCCTTTTTCCTCAACTTTTGTTGAATTGGGTGCCGAAGGAGTGACACTAGCCAAGTATCTTCCTCTCTTATGCTTTTTCTCCACCTTACCGAAGGATGATCCAACTTCAACTATTTTTACAGGAAGAGGAATATCACTTACACCAAAATTTTCTAACATCTTTCTAAAGAAGTTTTCGTAAACTTGTTCACCATTTTCAAAAGAGTTGAAATGTTCAAAAAATTTCTTGCAAACCAGTATATTTTCCTTCCATACCACATTGTCATTCAGAGGCAATAAATTCAGGAAATACATCATAATACATATAGCTAGGGTACCAAACCTGAAAGAGTAGTCTATATCCTTTGTCAATTGTACATTCTCCAACAATTGATCCTTCATCAAACCACATAGGTCAAAGTCTTCATATTCTATTATCATTTTGTGAGCAATATATACTGCACCTATTGAGGTTGATCCTTCTCTATTTCTAAAGAATAATTTATATGAAATTCCATATGTAATATACCTCGTTAGCAGATCTTTAATCGTTGTGATCATCAGATCCCTCTGATCTCCTGTTATTCCAGTTAGGGCTTCGACCTCAACATTTCAAATCATTTTATTTTTTGGAACATTACCAACATTACACAAACCTATTAAATTTTTTATTACATCCTTAGAAATTTGATAGGGTTTATCTAGAGTAAGGATATCACCATCCAATCTATTCAAGATAAACCAAACTACCTCCGCATTGACAAAATGGGGGAATTCATTCCAGATGTCCAAATTTTTATGTTTCGCTCCTCCAAGCTTCTTTAATTCGATGATAGAAAATGAATTTTTTACATCCCTGACCTTTCAACTACTATATTCATCTAGAGTTATTGTACCTTAAATTTGCTTCATTTTCTGTACTGAACAGGGTTCTATCGATCACCAAATAGATATGAAATTGATAAGAAATAGAGATACTTAGAGAATTCACCTCTAAATTAACTTTTCACTCCTTCCAAATTTTGCTGAAAAGGTTCTCCAATAGTTCTCCTTCAATGCACAGTGAAAAATTAGGGTTCCAAATGCCCTTTCACATACTTAACATCCTACCGCATTAAATGTGTTTCCCTAGAAGTTCTAGTTACTCTACAAACTTAGACAACAAGTGAAGAATTTGACTATAGACCTTTAACATTTCATCCAACTCAACAAATGATTGCTGATACATTTGAAAATGAATAACACAATGGCTAACGGAATCATGTGATTCAGTGCCAACTATACACAGGGGGACAAAGGATTTTCATGAGAAACACCCCCTAGGCCACTGGCCTGCAATCAATTGCTAGAAGAATTACTAGAGGGAACTTCTAGTACAGCCTTATTTCCTTCATCAGATTCATTTTTCTTTACCCATGTTTTCTTCATCTGATCTCTTATCTCTTCCACAGATGCTTTTTCCTTTCCTTTGTTGTCTTTTTGTGAATTTCTTCCTTGATAAACCGATCCTCTTTTATTCATGTTTATGTTTATGTAG
This sequence comes from Sequoia sempervirens, assembly GCA_007258455.2. Classification (NCBI taxonomy): domain Eukaryota; kingdom Viridiplantae; phylum Streptophyta; class Pinopsida; order Cupressales; family Cupressaceae; genus Sequoia; species Sequoia sempervirens. Next base: position 768,993,873 of record VDFB02058242.1, read on the forward strand.
AATCTTGCAATGTGCCCAAGTTTGTTACAATTGTAGCATACCATATTTTTCTATCTATACAATCAATTCCACTGATTTCCTTCGAATCTGCATTGATTAGCAATATGTCCAAATCTTCCAAAAGTATATCATTTTATGTTACTTGCACTGACAACATACTTTTGCATTCTAATGACTTATGGCCAAAGTTCTTGCATTTAAAACACTGACCAAAAAATGATGGACTACCATAATTTATCTTACTTCTACATTCAAAAGCCATATGTCCAAATTTATTACAAACAAAGCAATATCCATTAAATTTATGAGCATTGGGTTTCCTTATCAGATGTCTTCTGCCTTTGTTCTTCTTTTCAGGGTTCTTTTGTTCAGATCCAAATCTCTCACCCTTCTCATAGCCAAGACCTCACTTATCATTTGTATCCTTTTGACCTTTAGTTATCTCATCAAGCCTGGAAGAATTTATCTTGAACTTCTCCTTGAATTCATTTGCAATGGAAAGCTCATTTCCAAGAATAACTACCTGTCTCTCAAGCTCTTGTTCATTGTTTCTGGATTGTTGCAGTTCAATCTCCAACTGAATGAATCCGCTATTAATTTTGCTGCATTCTTCATATTTTTCTTTCAAGGTCTGGGCTGGATTCTCCTCATTCTTCTTTCTTTCTTCAATCTCTTTGGTCAACTTCATTACCACAGATTCCATTTCAAGCTTTAGAGAAACATTGTCCTTGGCAAGCTTTTCACATTCTTTTGTTATTTCTCCTAGGGTTTGATTCAGATGGACATCATCTAGAACTTTGCTATCTTTTTGCTTCAACTGATCACATAGTTCCTTCCTCTTTTCCCTTGACTCATTTATCTTATCCTTTAGTGATTGAATGAATTTTTCTACAGCCACAATATTCTCTTTTAGTTCCATGACCTTTGCTTTAGACTGATCAAGATCATCAAGTGCCACCATAAGCTACTATTGAAGACCACCAGCATCCATTGTAATTCAAGATCCACCTCAAGCTGTTAAAATCTAGAAGAGGAACCTTGCTCTAATACCAATTGTTAGACACTAGGAACACTGAGAGGGGGGGGAATCAATGTTCCACACTATTTGATTTTCAAATTAAATCTTAAACTATCAACAACAATAGTTGAACCACAAATATTATTCACAATAGATCAACAAAAGGAAACATGCAAACACATTAAGGAACACCATAACACCAAAAAAAATTATGTGGAAACCCTGTTAGGGGAAAAACCACATTGGATATTAATCCACAAAGTATACTCTGTTAAAAGTATGATAAAAAGGGGAATGCACTTGCATTCAGGCACATTGCCTAGAGCTCACTGCTCAAAAGAGAAGGATCGCTACCTTAAAAAATATATTTTATATTACAAAAAAATGTTGAACTGAGAATATAACATCTACAAATGCTTGGATTCAGTTCCAATGAAGCACACAATCAAATTTCGGATCTTTTATCCAGTTTGCACTTTTTCTCTGCATACAAAAACCCGTCTACTGTTCAAACAGATCTTCTAATATTACCTCATATGACTATTTTTTACTTTTTTTCTCTTACACCTTCACTCTTCTTGACCCACACACACTTCTATCTCTCTCAAAAATATTTTTTGATCTCCTCTATCTATCCACTAACAAGAATTTTATTGTATTTCAGCTTTTAAAAAAATGATATTCTTTCTTATATCGGCTCAAATCACTAATTATAATTGATGTGTACCCACACAAGTTGGCTAGACTATAGTAGGGACCCAAACCAAAATTCCAAACATAAGAAATAGTTAAACACATACTCCCCATACATCTGTGACACACCATATGCAACATGCAGGCCATAATGAGAGAATGAACAATAAATCATTCTACTGAATCTCTTAACTTGTACTCCAACTAATGCGACACCACAAAACTCACTAGTAGGATAGAATACATGCTGAACAAGCTTCCCTAGGGATCCACACCACAAAATAGTGATTGGGTGAAGTATTCAGATCAACTTATCAACCAAATACCCTGTTCTTCATACTTGCTACTAGTAGATTTTAATCTCTTCTCTTGTTGGTAGGAGCAACTTCAACACTGCGGACCATACTGCTAACTCTAGTTTCCATCAATGACAACAAAAGTAGGCAAAAAAAATCTCTCAAAGGCATATGCCAATAGAAGGATAATGAAGATATTACTGATTTGAAAGTGCAAGTAGAGGAGAAGAAAATAATTGAAGAGTTTCTAAACAAGTTGGTACAAAGCAATTCTAAAGATTGCATGAATATTGAACAAGAAGTTGTGAACCTAAAAGTAGAATTGGAGAAGGTGAAACTCTATGAAAAAAATTTCAAATCTAGCTCAGATAGGCTTGATGAATTGATTATAGGACAAAAACCAAGTAAAGACAAAGGTGGTCTAGTAAATGATACCAGTGAAAGTCCCAAGACTATGAATGATTAGAAGACTCTAAATAAAGGAAAGCAGAAAGAAAATTCAAGGAACTTTGCTAGGAGATCTCTGGTAAGACAACTTAATGCACAAAGGTATCCTTCTTTTAATGGATTCTTTTTCATGCAATAAATTTGGTCACAAGGCAACATAATGTAAGAGTAGGATGAATCAGTTTTCTGGTCCTTTTACTAGTCCTAGTCAATGTTTTGGATGCAAAAGAATTGAACATAGGGCAAGTGAATGTAGAATCCTGATGATGAATCAGTTTAATGGAGGAAGAATGAATCAATCCTTTAATGTCTATTGCTATACCTATAACAACTATGGACATAAAGCTAATCAATGCAGAACAAGAATCAGTGGAAGAAAATATAATCAGAGAAATATTTTCTGCTATAACTGCAACAAACTAGGACATGTTTCAAGAGTTTGTAGAAGCAAGAAAATTAAGGAGACCAATCTAGTAGAAAAGAATGAATCTGCAAAGAAAGTTGATAAAGATGATATTAAGCAAGAGATGAATAAGATTTGGAGGAAGAAAGAAGAACCAAAGATTACTGATGTGTCTGTTCCCTCATCTAATATAGATAATTCCTCTAAGGATTAGACCTAGCAAGGTCTTATGGGGGAGCATTATCAAAAAATTATAAGAAACCCTTGGATAAATGGTGTGTCAGAGGCTGGCACGAGGATGAAATGTGAATAATGAGTTATTAGAGGTTTTAGGAAAGGAATCGGTAGGAAATATGAAGGGATGATCTTTTACAGAGTGAATTAGGGTTTTTCTATGTAAAAGAGGAGTTTTTAGCAGCTTTTTGAAATCTATCACATTTAATGCAAGTTAGGGAAGATTGTTATTTTATAAAGGAAAATTTTAAGGCATTTCAATCATTCGTGCATTTGAAGAAATTGAAGAGCTTTTGGAGCATTCCTAAGAAGATTTGGAGTTTGAGTTGTGCTAGATCGAGAAGAAAAAGGTATTTTAATCTTTTGTACAGTTATTTTTTGCATTGTTTGAGTTGTTTGAATTTGGAATTGGAAGAATGGCAACCCCTATAGTCATTACAGTGTCAGAGAGGCCGAGACCCTCTTATCAAAAATATTCCTTGAAAGTTTTCAAAGATGACCCCATGGGTGCATTCTCATCAATCCCTCATGGAGTGATGTCAATCAAGGATACAAGGACTTATATTCGAGTAAAGTTTGAAGAATACGATCACTCAAAGTTGATCGAGATTTAACAAAATGAGAATAATGGTGATGATTTCTTGATAAAAATTGAGTACTCAAACCTGGTTGAGAAGGGGAAGGATAGATGGAACAATTTTCCCAACTTTAGCTATAATGATTTTTTTTTGAAATTAGTCCTAAGCAGAATCCATAATAAATTCCTATGGACTGACCGACTGCACCTAATAACTAAGGAGGAAATTAGGGATGTTACTGGGCTTTAGGATAAAGGTATGGTACTTGTATTGAAATATGTAAAGAATGAAGTAGTAACAGAACTTACAGGAGCCACATATGACAAGAGATCTTTAACAATGAAGACCATTACTAATCTGGCTATGAAGTATGCAACTATCATGATTGGTCACAAAATATACTTCACAAATAGAGAGAACTCTATTTTGGCTACAAAATCTATACAGGCTTTGACATGGTTGTAAATGATGTTGATTATGATCTATGTGAGATTCTTCAGTTACAATTGCTTGAAAAATTGAAGTTGATGAAGGAGAGGAAGTATGCTTTTAAATTTGGTTCAATGATTGTATGTCTATTGTTTTATTTCATGAAGAGACTTCTCAAAAAGAATGAAGTATACTGGGACTCATCTAAACTAGTAGGACATCAAATTTTTTATTATATGCATAGTCTGGGTAATTTGAATGCTCAAGATAATGCTCTAACAACATTCTTTGTTGCATTCAAGACAAACATAAATGAAAGGGAAAGGATTCTGAAGAAAATTGTTTTGAAGTAAAAGATGATATCGTATTCCATGTTTCCTCTGATGAATGCATGATTAAGGTTGTAGAACCTCGAACCATTTGTATTTAGCCTTTGGGATATGAGGTAACAAAAGAAGAAGCTAAAGGTTATGTACAATTGTTGCTAAAGAATCTGAAGGATCCCAACCAACCCAGAATTAGGACATATGCTGAAAAATATATGGAGATTCATCTAGAGCAATAGAAGCATAAAATTAGAAAGAATGTGGAGAAAAATATTAAAGAAGTTGGATTTAGTGATGAGGAGAATGCCCTTGGAAGGACTAGGGGAGAACAACTAGAGGAAGAATCATCTAGCCTAAGGAGATCTGAAAGGACTACCTCTACAAAACCCTCTGCAACCCCTATAACAAAGATTGAGCCCAGTGTCGTTGATAAAGGAAAAGGTCCTATTTCCTCTGGATTGACTACTAGATCCGAAAAGAGGAAAGAAACTCCTCTGATAGCCCCTACAAAGAGAGGAAGGAAAGAGAAAGCAACAAGGGAGAAAAACCTTAGTGTTACAGATGATCAAGATGAAGATGAAGAAGATCCTGATGCAAAGCTGGTAAGGAGAAGAAAAGGAGGTTTACACTCTGTTGAAGATGCTTCTACAAAATTTTTTGGTTCCAAGAGAGTACATGTTGTATCATCTTCTGATGATGAAGAAGAGAAAAATTGGTGTTCATGTGCACACCAAACCAAAATCAAAGAAGTTTAAGGTATCTATTGAAGCCTCTATGGACCGGAGAAAAGAACATGACATACTGGTAAGTTCTAGTTCCTACTTTAGACTAGAGGAAACTCTCAATTCCTTGCTACATTTTGAGAATATGCTTCAACCTACAACTGAATACTATGATATTGCTAGAGAAGAAGATAAGAAAACCTTTATTCAATATGTTATCATCTTAGAATTTAAGTGGGATGATATAAGGAAAGATGTACCTGAAAGAATGTGGGAAGCTCTAATAAAAAGGAGATCAGAGGCTATTGAATTTGAAGATAAAATTAGAAATGTTGCATATAATAAGATTGGGTCTTCCCTAACCCCGGATGATCCAGAATCTTTGAAGAAGATCTATGTAGAAATGTTTCGAATGAAGAGAAGAGTAAACATGTTGATGACAAGGAATAAAAAGATAGAAAAGAAGGTAAGGAAGGAAATAGAAAAAGTGATCTGAGATACAACAGAAAAATATGGCATACTTAAAGATGATGAAGATGTTTCTATAGAAAATGTTGAGGAAAATATTCCTCTTGATACAGGTAATGAAGATATTTTTGAAAATATTGATGTAGAAGTTGATGAAGGTGATGAAAATAATCCTCTAGAAGGAGAAAATAAGAATGAAGGTGAAGTTGAGACTCAAAAAAGGTGAAGTTGATCCTCAAAATCACAATGATGCTCCTCTAGAGTACACTGAAGGAGAAAAAGGCAATAATGAACAAGGTAATGTAGAAGAAGGAAAAGGCAATGAAGAAGAAGAAAAGGATAATCCAAAGGAAGAGAAAAATAAAGATGAAAAGGATGGAAATGATGAAGAGGATAATAATGATAAAGAAAAAGATGAAGACAAAAAGGAAGAAAAGAAAGAAGAGGAAGAAGAGGAAATGGAAGAAGAAAAGGAGGAAGAAGAGAAGGAAAAGAGAAAGGAAGAAAAGAAAAAATGAAGAATCTTCTAGGAAAAATGAAGAAAGTGAAAAATAGATTGTAAAATCTCTTAAGAATCTTGGAGAATCATCCTCTAGTAATGATGTTTTGAAAGGCTTGCTATCTAAACAAATCACATTTGAACCGATAATTCCCTACGAGCTTCTACAACTTCCTATGATTGAAGGGTTTGTTGATATGGAGAAGATGTCTTTAGTGAATAAAGTGATGTTAGGAGATGCTATGCAAGCATCTGAAAGGAAGTAAATTATTGAAGCACATTAGAGAGGAACAAAACTTGTAGAAGATTCTCTTAAGGCATTGCAGGAAGTAATACCCGGTGCATCCATTGATACATCTCTCGCTCCTATTGAAAATATGAGATTGATGTTAGATTCTTTCAAGGTGTATACCTCTGGGCTTAGTGAAAAGACAAAACAAGAGGTTGAGGAGAAATTGGCAGAGAAAAGACTATTGGATTTACATGACAAATGTGCTCTTGCACACTCAAGTTTTGAAAAAAATTTGGAAGCCATGAAGGTTTGGGGGTCAGAAGCTAATGTTTCCCTTGCTTATTGCTTGAAGTGGCTGGATTCCACTTAGAATAATAAGATTATTATGGACACCATTGAGTCTCAGCTATTAGCCATCTCCGATACTTACAACCTATCCAAAGATAGAGATAGATAAACATAGAATGTCATCTCTACGCATAAAGAAAAATTCTTTGTTTTGCAAAAGCAGAAGGAAGAAATTATCAGAAAATTTGATTGGTTGAGTGACATTGTAAGAATTGAATTCACTACTATTGACAAGGCTCTAGCTTTGACAAAAAAACTTGAGAAGATAAACTTGTCTCCTAATACTTTAGATGGTGTAGAAGAAACTCTAATAGAGTTGTAATCTTTGAACAAGATGCTGATTTCCACAAAGGATAGTTGGGAGAATGGAAAATTAGTATGGGAAGTTATTCTAAAGGAGCTTCAAGGCTCACCATCCTTCGGTTGATACATGTTTCTTTGATTTCTTTGCTTTAATATTTTCAGTTGTTTTTGGGACACCCTTTGTCCTTGATGTCAAAGGGGGAGTGAAGAATGGTGAAATGTTGGTGTTAGGGGGAGAAGTGTTGTAAATAATGTGTTTTGTAAATATTCTTTTTGGAACATTTTGCCTTCAATGACAAAGGGGGAGATTGTTGGAAAAATGAAGATCTCATTTTGTTATTTTGTGTTGTCATTGATGTCACCATGATATATGAGTTGCAATTGCAAGATCAAGTCTAAAGTTGTTCTAGTATTTTAGTCCAGTATCTGAATCAGTATTTTGCTTACATCCTCCAGTATTTTGGTCCACAATTGTTTGCCAGTGACTATTGTTGCTTGCAGTTTTGGGAAATGGTTTGTAGACGTCGGGAGCATGTAATTTAAAGATCTCACGTATCCAGATGCTCATATGGTGTATCAACATTACACTGGTGTTTACAATTATGCTATAAGGTCTATCCTTGGCTGACCTAATGGATGTATTATGTAATGGTGAATTATTTTTTGTTATGAGGATATATGCACGACCTTTCTTAGGTCCATGCCGACTTGATGAAGCATGTTAGATGTGTGAATTACCTTTTTAGAAGATTTTGTGAAAGATTGAAGCTGACAAGTTGGTATTTTTGGTGAATAAGAAGTGCATCTAATTAGGACGACCTAATTGATTCTTATAGAGAGATCAAATATATATATTGGATAGTTTTTGAAGTTTGTAATGTAGAAAAATGTAATTTTGTTGTGTTGTGAATGTGAATGTGAAGAAGAGAGAATATGATGAAGTGTGTCAAGTCAGTTTACTGAGCTTCATTGTAACTAAATCTGCACTCCCCAGTGTACTCTATCAGTTCATCTTTCTAGCTGAAAGCTATTTTTGTCATTGTAATTTTGTAGGAAGTGAAACTTTTCTTTTGGACAGTGAGTCCTAGCAATGAGCCACCCATTTTGTAATATCTTATAACCAGTTATACTATATTGTGAGCTAGCACTCACTGTGGTTTTTCCCATTTTAGGTTTTCCACGTAAAAAATCTTGGTGTTCATGTGTTCTTTAATTTCATGTTCTATTAATGCTTTCACTGATCTTTTCTATTGTGTTCATTGGAATAATTGGATGGTATTTGATCAGAAAATTTAAGAAGATATTGATTCACCCCCCTCTCAATATCTTGGACATTTAATAGGCTATGCCCTAGATTGAGATGGGACTCCTTGAATGGTTATTTTTCCACATCGTGTGGTGACTCCACATTTCATACTAGTTCCTTTGATGGTGAAAACAATGATAATTCTATCGTAGGAGCCACCTACATTGGAATAGGTATGCTACACATTGTTGTAATCCTTAGCTTTGTCATTGTTGTTTTCTTTTTTATAATCTGGCATAGGGTTCTTGTATATTTTGAGATCCTAGTTCCTAGCTGGTACCTCAACATATATGGTATCATTTTCTATGAGATATTGGATGATATTCTTGAGTTTCATTCAGTTTACTATTTTGTTTCCTTTGATTTTATGAAAGTCACATAGATCACACTCATTGTACTAGGGTGGCTTCTCTTGTGGTTCTTGGTAGTTTTCAAACTTGGGAAGTGTTATCAAATTTGACTCTACCAATTTCTTCATGATCGTCTCGATGGGTTTCGATAACTATGTGTACTTACATTTGGGATAGTTATTCCTATTAACAATTTTCCTTTGTTGCATGTTGGTGTTATTGATTTGATTATTCTGAGGTGGTGTTGTTTGTTGCACATTTGGCTGGATGTTAGCAACTTGATTGTTATTAGGTCTAGGAGCACTTAGGACTACCTTAGCATCTACTACACTATCATTTGTTACATTTTTTGTTTCTAGACCAAACACGAGGTTTCTCATTTGAATTGGTTGAAGGATGGTTGTCTTTGTAAGCTTGAGTATTTCCTTGTGAGATCAAGGCTCTTGCAATGTTAAGGGCTCTAGGGACAAGTTCATCATATGATGTGATGCATTGCATTTTCATGTGGAATGATAGGTTTGGATCCAAATTGGCTATGATGATTCCCACTTGTTATTTGTCAGGGAGAGGCCACTTGCTTTTACCAGCTCTTTGTCTCCATTATTGTAAGAAATTGGTGAAATTTTCCCCTTGATTTTGTCTAAGAGTGTATAATTCTTCTAGACTGATGTCCTTGTCAAGATTGAAGGAGTAGTGATTGACGAATTTATCAGTGATTTCTTGAAAATTTTTGATACCAAGAGGTAGATGAGAAAACCAATCCATAGCATGCCATGTTAAAATTCGAGGGAAGAGGTACATTAGATTTGAATCGTTGTGAGCCACCTCCATGCCCATGATGTTAAATTCTTTGATATGGTCTATAGGACTTCCTCTCCCTTTATATTTGTCAAATTTGGGGATTTCAAAACCAAGAGGGAATGGTATCGTTGCTATGTTTCGGTCAAATGGGTAAGGACACATGTTCTGCGTATAAAGTTTCTTTGTCTTGCCCATGCAAAGGTCCTGCATTTCTTGTGAAAGTATTTTCAATTGTCATGCTAGATTGTCTTGCGAGTTAGTTGAAGGAACATATGGTGGGATGATGGATGAGTTGTGTGGGGTGTATGATGGTGTGATATTCTATGAAATTGATGGATGTGTTCTTGATGCATTTGGATTGATGATGTTTAAATGAGGATAATAGGAACCTTGTTATGGTTGTTGATCATATTGTTGAGCTAGTAGGGCTTGCTATTGAGCTTGTTGTTGTTGTTGTGCTACTAGGGCTTGTTGTTGGGCTTGCTATTGTTGGTGTGCTAATAAAGCTACTTGTTGTGCTTGATGTTGTTGTTGCACAACTTTCTATGGTAAGGCTTCTTATTGTGCTTGATGTTGTTGTTGTGCAAAGACTGATTGTTGAGCTAGATGTTGTTCTTGTGCTAAGGCTGCTTGTTGAGATAAGGTTGCTTGTTGTTGTTGCTATTATTGGATGGCTTGTTGATAGGCTTGTTGTATTTTTAAATCTAA
>VDFB02058242.1:769004133-769073574 GCA_007258455.2 Sequoia sempervirens
GATTGTGTACTAGGCTTCAACAAACAATCTCCCTCGAGAACGAGATTGATTATGAATGCATGCAATGCTATGCTAAGACATGATTATTATAATGCTAAACATGATTGATAAAATGAAAGATTATGAATTTGATAAAAGCTAAAGATGATAAAAACAATGCTAGAATGCTAATAATGCTAGAATGAAAGTAATCTCTAATTAGAACCAATGCTTGGATTCACAGTGATATTTATAGAGTTTTTGAAAGATTATGATTGGCTGATGTGATCAACGACTATGAAAATTCTTGGCATATTGAACGATTGAAGATGGATGAGACTAGAGAGAAAAATAGAAGAAAATAGAAAACAAGTTTTGTTTTCTTTTTTGAAGAAGAGATAAGATAAGATCTGATAAAGATGAATTATAAAAATCATCTTTTTGTGAGATTATGGAAAGATTCAAGAAGATAAATAATGAATTTATCTAACTCATTATTCATTTACTGGTGACATGGAGATTTTCTTAAGATTTGAAAGATAATGGAAGATTTCATAATTAGATTTAATTATGATTTTGAAAAGATTTGAAAGATATTTAATTAAATAAAGATATTTAATTAAACCTGTAAATGAAATTAATTAAATAAAATATTGAATTAATTAGAAGAAAGATTTGAATAGGAGAAAGGAAATTAAATTTAATTAAATCAAGGATTTAATTAAACTTAAATGTGATAATTAATTTAAATAAACAATCATATTTATTTAATTAATTAAGTGGACTTAAGAAAGTGGTAATTAAATAAAATGAATTTATTTAATTAAAGTGGAAAAAAATAAAGTGAATGAACAATATAATTAAATTAATTAAATTTAATCATATGTAGAAGACTCTAGAGAAATTAATTAAATAATAAATATTAATTAAATGTTAGGATTAATTAGACATGACCAATTTTATGCATATACATTTCTACCCTCTTTGAAGTGATGTGTGAAACACATTACTTCAAAGAAAATATTCCTACTTTTGCTTGATTTTTGCCCCTTGATTTAAAAATTTTAAATGATATGCCCCTAATTTGACTCTTGATATGTTTCTGATTGGAAGATATTGTCGATATTGATGATGCTCCCTCAGGAGGTAAATTAATGATGATGAGAAAATGTTGATGATAAAATTCAAATGATGAAAGGAACGCAGTGATCTAGCTCCGGATAATTGATGAAAAGATGCCCTAGTTGAAAAAAATGCCACAAAAAACTCACTTTGTTTGACCCTTAAAAGGTAAAAAGGTAAAAATAGGCAAGTCATTTTCACTTGTTGGCTTTTAGAAACCTTTTGCTCCGATAGTGACTTGGCATGATGGAGATCCCTATTCACCGACATAGATACGAGCAGTACTGCCGATATCAGTGACTAGTCATGTATGGCCCACCAGTGAGTTGATTCGAACCTTTTTGCATTGAAATTTTTTAGTTTTAGTCAATTTTGGAATGATTGTAGCACAGTTTTAGGTTTAAACGGGTCATTTTAGCGCTTTTAGGAAATAGAATAGCACATTTATCAAAAAAATTTAGCGCATAGAGGCCATAAAATAGCACTTTTAGGTTTTTTATAGTTTAGCACATTCGATAAATGAAGTACTACTTCTAGGAGGTTAGTGGCAAATTAGGCAGATTAGCACATTTGGGATATAGATTACCACTTATAGGGTTTTAGTGCATCCAGGGGATGAAATTGCGCATTTGAGAGATGAAGTAGCGCTTTTGGGGAAATAGCACATATAGGAATTGATGTAGCGCTTACACGGCGCATAACAACACATCTGGGGATTTAGCGCTTCGGGGGGAAACTTCGGCGCATTCAGGGTTTTAGCACTTTTCGGCCGTAGAATAGCGCATTTAGGAAATTTAGACATAATGCTTGCTGATGAAAATGATGATGATTTATTTCTCCCTTTGTCAATAGATAGTAAAATTATCATGTCATCATGTTGATAAGTTGATAACTTTGCTTTCCGAAATAGAAAACAAAGAGTAGATAGCTGATAACTTTGTTTCCAAAGAATGAAAAAAAGAGAGTAGATGATTGATTTGCTTTTTGTGATAGAAAACAAAGAATAGATGATTGATTTGATTACAACATATTTGCATTCATGAATGAAGTGCAAATAGGATGATGATTTGATTGTGTGATAAATTTTCTTTCCTAAAAAAGAAAACAAATAGTAAATGATGATAGAGTAGATTGATTTCATGGGAAAATAGATAGATTTTGTATTGATTTCCTAATATGAGTCACTTAGATAGAGCATTTGATATAGTTCACTGATATGGGTCATTGATTGATATGAATCACTTGATATGAGTCTGATAGATAGATACAAGTCTGATTGATATGAGTCTAATAGATAGATATGAGTCTAATTGATATGAGTTTGATTGATATGAGTCTGATAGATTGCTTTTGTGATGACCAAAAATAGGAGGTTTTCAAAAACCTCTAGATTAGAGAGCGTCATCCTACGGGGTGGGATAGGATTCGAGATTTGACAACTACAGATGTGCAGCTAATAGTGAGTTATGGGTTGGAATATTTATTGTCGATACCTCCTATTTGGGCCAACAGGGGCCTATTGACTACATTAGCAAAGAGATGGCATTCAGAGCATAATACCTTTCATTTTCCAACTGGTGAGCTAATGGTGACCCCAGATGATGTATACAGGATTTTGGGGATCCCGGTGGTAGGTCCCCTTGTGTCCTATGATCACATGGAGGTGGGTGGGAAAGATGCCCTCAGGAGAGTGTTCGGAGATGCACAGATAGTAGGATACTGGGTGCCATGGGTAGACTTCAGAGGATATCCGGCCTTACCTAGAATGCTAGGTACTTTTATTGGAGGCTTCCTTTGTCTGGATCGCCGATCAAAGGGGTTATCAATTGGATGGGGGAGGATCATCGAGCAGATGATGGGTCTACCGAGGAGATATGCCTGGGGGAGCTGCATGCTAGCTCACTTGTATCATGACCTACACCAAGTAGTATATAGAGGATCATCAAGTTTATCGTGTCGTGTTGCACTGCTCCAGATCTGGGCATGGGAGCATATTGTTGTTGAAAGTGTATGAATGAGATAAACAAATTAAGCATGCATCTACACTTCTAAATAAGACATTGTATCTAAGATTCAAAAGATTTAAACTAATTTAAACTAAGAATCTTCAAAAATCTGTCTTATTGCTCTCTAACTCTAAATATTTCCTTAATCTACTTTTCTCTCAGATTTAAATAAGCTAATAGATTATTGAAATGACGCTTAAAGAATGAGAATTAAACTATTATGATTCCTAAATGTAACTAAGATGATTCTACAGTAAAACTTATGAGAAAGAAACTACTGTAAATAGTCATGATTGATGAACTAAAATGCTTGATTGCTTGATGATTGCTTCTATTTGCTTGATTGCTTGAATGCCTGTAAAACCTGTAGAGTAAGATTGCACAAATTAGGATCCTTTTCTTGTAGCCAAAAACCTATATTTATAGATTTCACGGCACACATTTGTGAAGGGGTAACACAATAGAGGTTGAGATTCAATCTGGAGAATTGAATGGTATGAGATGAGAAGGTGGAGCTGATCACGGAGGATTGTTCCTCCCCATGAAAACACCAGGCAAGATGAGAGGAAAGATTTGAGGCAAAAGATTGAGAGGATTTCCTGCAGGTTTGTTCCCAATGCTCTTCCCATGAATGACAGCTGAATTAATTAGATTTGAAAAATCTAATTTTATTGGTGAGTAAATAGAGGGATATGATTTATGCATTTATTTAAATATTTTTGGTTTATTTAAATTCAGCAAAAAAGGAATAAATAATTTAATAAAACAAACTTATAGAAGTTGTTTATTAAATTAAAAATAAAAGGAATATGATAATTAAATTAAAGATTCTAGGATATCTTTATTTAATTAAGAAGAAATGTGATGAGGTAATTAAATAACACAAATTATTGAAGCTGTGTATTTAATTTAAGATAGAATTAATGGATAAAGTAGAAGAAATAATAATGATAATAATTAAATAAAACAAAGTTTTTAATTTTGTTTATTTAATTAAGAGAGAAATAATATGATAAAATAGAAGAATTAATAATGAACTTAATATAAATAAACATTTCTATTTATTTACTAAGTAGATGAATTTAAGATTAATTAATCAAATAAGTCGTGTTTAATTAATTAGATTCTCCAGACCATTTTTAGGTGTCTACATTTTACCCCTCTTTGAAGTGATGTGTTTATGCATTGCTTCAAAGAAAATTTTGCCTCAGCTACCAGTATTGATGAAAAGTTTTAAAATATGCCCCCAATTTGCCCCAGATGTTGAATTTTGAAATGATAGCGATATATGCCCCCACGGGAGAGAAATTGATGAATTTTGAAATTTTATGAGGAAATTGATGATTTCAGAATGATTTTATGAAGAAACGATGAAGAAACAATTTATCTCCCAATAAAATTGTCCAAAACTGTCCCTGCGATAGATAAGAATTTCTTCCTCAGCAAGAAAAATAAATAAATCCCACAAAAATCCCACAAAAAGAACCTATATAAACTCAAAAGGTCATTTTCAAAAGCCATTTGTGCATTTGACTTAGTAAAAATTGTGATAGAGACCCTTAGAGTGCTAGGAGTAGCAAGATGCCAATCCCCTACCACACTCACCGACTCGAACGTGTGCGATGTCACCAGCGTCCCACTAATTATGGACCTCCGGTACGTACCCCGAAACCTCCTCGTAATTCATGCACATGATTTTTATTTCATTTTTGTGTGTTTTTAGAGTTTTAGTGCCCAACTCAGCACAGAATAGCACATCGACAGCCTGACATAGCACGTTGACCATCTGTTTTAGCGTGCAAAAACTTTAGCGTGCCAACCAAGTTTTGTAGCACCCCCGTAGGATAGTTTAGCGCATAGAAAAGAATAGCGCGTTGAGTAGATAGGGTAGCGCGCCAGAGATATGCTATAGCACCTCACCAAAAGAGTGCGCAGGAACTCTATTTTAGTGCATCAACAGGATATCATAGCGCCCTAGTAGTTTTAGTGCCCCGACCAAATCTTATAGCGCGTCAGCTAGAAACTGTAGCACGTTGATTTGACTAAATAGAGGGTAAATGATCTCATGATAAGCGAGATCCATTGATTGATTGATAATAATTACCCTCATGATAAGCAAGGAATAATTAAAGAAGAATTTTTTTTTTGATGGATTGAACCTGATTGATAGACAAGGGTTCATTCTTGATAAATTGATCGTGTGATAAATAAGCTAAGATTTGATCATTAGTTTGGATAAAATAAATGATGTTTGATATTCTGATGATAACGTATTGATCTGTAAAATGTTTCTATGATAACAGGAGAATTTAGATGTTGTCTAGTTGCGAGAGCAGTTCCCCTGGCCTTTTGATATGATACCACAACTTTCACCGGAGGAGAGACAGCATATTACTGATTGTGGTTTAGCGTCATTATTGGACATGCCCCATATTAGACTTAATAGGGGTCTACTTACAGCTTTAGCAGAGCGGTGGCATAGTGACCACAACACCTTCCATTTACCTACTGGCGAGATGACTGTTACACCAGAGGATGTATGGCGTATCCTTTGCATTCCTTTTGTTGGTGAGATTTTTGTGCATGATTTAGAAGAGCAGGGTGGGATAGATACTATTCGTAGAGTTTTTTAGGATCCTCATATTGTGGGAGTTTGGATCCCATGGGTAGAGATGTATAATTTATATGCTCGACTTCCTTCAGTTTTGGCAGGTTTTATTGGTGGATTCCTTTGTCTTGATAAGAGGTCAAAGGGTCTATCTCTTGGATGGGGTTGGGTATTAGAGAGTATGGTGGTACACAGGATGAGATATGCTTGGGGTATGTGTATGCTTGCTCAGTTATATCATGATTTACACTGGATCATGTACCTGGGAGGTAACAGTTTATCAGCAGGAGCTACACTTCTTTAGGTATGGGCATGGGAGCATATTGTTGTCACGCATCCTGAGCCAGTGTTATCAAGACCAATGACGAGACCCTATGTGTTCTGTTATAGAGGCAGGCCTACCCAACATATGATGGGTAAGCTAGATCATTGGAGACAGGTTCTTGATGATGTGGAGACAGTGACCTAGTGTCCATATTTAGATTGTGATGACTGGGATGAGGATGATGTCGAGTTGGGACATTTGGCCGACTCGATGTATTTGATCGGGAAGAGCTCTAAGATTTTGGAGTGATTCCTGATTCACCGCGTCTACAAGTAGTATGGGATTGTATAGTGTATGCCACAGGGAGTAGCTCACTATGGATGATGCTATAGATGCCAATGATTAGGGTCCATGCTTACCTTATGAGGCACTTATTGAGGGTTATCATGCTCTTTAGCCATCGGCATGGGATCTATGGCAAGATATTGTAGAGGCACCCATTACTCCTGACTATGGATAGTATTTAGCTCTACACCCACCTCCTTGTATTACCATTCCAGATGAGCCAACACCAGCAGCTGTAGGGGGTGGTTATGGTGGTTGTAGACAGAGGAGAGAGGAGGATGAGATGCTAATGTGGATGTGGAGGGTAGTGATGAGAGTGATAGTGATGATAGTGATGATAGTGACGATGACAGTGATGATGACAGTGATGATGATAGTGGAGATGAGGGGAGACCGAGTGTAGCAGGTACCTTAGAGCCTTTGACTAGTGCACCTCATAAGAGGCAGGCAGTTGCTCCCTCTCTAGCAGAGTGATCAGAGGTTGTTGGTTTACGTGTTGAGATTCTAACTTTACAAGGACAGCTAGCACAAGTGCAGGGATTAGTAGCACAGACTTAGGCCTAGATGCAGGCATGACTAGCTACTGCACGGACGTAGATTACCTCTCTGATTGGTGAGAGAGATGAGGCCAGACAGTCAGCAGAGCGAGCACAAGCTCAGCTAGCAGGTGTACAAGCATAGTTGACCACTACACAAGCATAGATCACATTGCTAACTAGTGAGAGGGATGAGGCCAGGCAGCAAGCATAGGTACAGTCAGCAGATGTACAGACGCCGACCCAGATGTAGGCATAGATTACTGCCTTGACTGTAGAGCGAGATACTGCTAGACAGATATCAAAGACAACACTTGCTACTGTAGAGAGATTGCAGAGAGTGGCCAATGGGACTTATGTGGTAGATTATATGCGAGAGGCTATGCGGGCAGGTGCAGAGATTGAATTCTACAGGAGTTGATACCATAAGATTCCCCCCCCAGAGCAGAGAGTCAGTTATGCCCAGTCACACTCAGAGAGGACTCGTTCGAGGATAGTGAGCAGAGGCATGACACAGCCTCTCCCGAGAGATCTGAGAGATCTGAGAGATCCTGGGACAGCTGGTGGTGGTGGTGATACTGGTGCGATACCTACTCCTTCTGGTGTAAGCACTACTTGAGATCATGTGTGTACCTTTTGATGTATTTCGAGAGATATATATAGCCATTTTTTTGATATGATGTTATCTTCATCCTTTTCAGACTTCATTGTATACTTGACACTTGATGAGATATATATGTGCAACAGGTTTGATTGATCTATGATGTGTTCTACATGATTTTTGTGATGGATACATTTTTATTTTTATGTTTTATGATGATTTATTATACTAGATGGGATAGATGCATTGATGATGATGTGATATGATATTGATGATGTATGTATTTTCTAATGAAATACAATGTATGATATGTAAAATGAGATGTAAATGAATGATGTATGTATGATCTAATGAAATGCCATGTATGATATGTAAAATGAGATGTAAATGAATGATGTATGTATGATCTAATGAAATGAAATGTGGATGCATATGATAAAATAAAATAATATAATATGAAATGAGATGTATGTGTGTTTTATTTGGGATGAAAAATATACAATCCAGTGAATGAAGGAAGTTTAATATATAATGTTTATGAAATTCAATGGATGTATGTAATGTATGTTAAATATGACATATGTGAAATATGATAAGAATATTATAATGTATGATGAGATGTTTTAATGAAATGTAATGTATATGTGAAATTTATGATGAATTTATAAAACGCATTCTATATGTATGCAATGAATGATGATTTTGTAACTATATGGTAAGAACAATGTGAATATATGAATGATGAGATAATGAAATATAATGTGTATATGATATCACGAAATGAGATGTTTATTGTGAAATTCATGATGAGATGAAGAAATGGTTTTATATGCATGCCATTATGAAAATTGTATGTGTCAAGTATACTCAATCTTTAATAAGAAAAGATAACATTATTTGCAAATGAATCTTTGTAACTTGTGTAACCAATAATCTGCAGATATATTATTATGAATGCAATCTATTTTTACCATGCAAACCTAAGTGTCATTTCAACAATCTTTTTATTTTGCTTGGTATCATCACTGAGTTTTTTAAAAATGTTGAAAGTGAATAAAAGCATCAATGATATGAGATAGACTAATGATGACCTGAGTATTTCTTTCATGTTTTTTTTTTTTTTTGATATTGCAAGCAAACACAAGCATCAAGGTACAATTAAACCAAGATGACCTGAGCATTTCTTGTGTAAACATACAAGAATTAATCATTTTCTTAAGTGAATCAGAATGTCATCCATGATACTTGGTAGAGCACTTCCCGTGACAATTCACAGAATAATAATGACTAACTCACAAACAACAAACAAAGAAAAAGTATCATTCTCCTTCCTTGTTTCTCTAGTTTAATACATGATTGAGTAGCTCCAAAGAAATGATAAGCAAATGATAAAATGAAAAGTACAACAATTCAAATTCTGCTTAATGTATTTTCAAATCATTATTCAGATTAGATCATCAATGTTGAAATGTGTGTGCTGATGTTTGCATGATATTCTCAGACGTTTTGACCAAAGGATGTAACTTAAAGACCTATCCTAGGGGCCTCAGGGACTGATCAAAGACTAGTCTTGCCTACGTTATATACGTAGAGACCATGTAGTTTGACCGACACAGACTCTATTTTTGCATTTTGCGATTTTTGAATGTTTTTGTTTTGATTTTCGTGGATTTTCTATTGTTTTTGGATTTTGACAAATTTTCTGATGTTTTTGGTTTCTTTTCAAGTATTGCCACTCAGTGTTGTCATGTTTGATTTCCTTTCCATTTAAGCTCAAAGTCGATTGTACCAAATAACTCTAGGATGTTTCCCCCAAGCTAAGGTAAGACATGATAACCTTGCCATGATATGGATAGTGATAATAAGTTTCTCAAATGATAGACAAAAATGATAATGAAAGGAAATAATCGTAACAAAACTGTACCCAATAGATAGAAGAGCTAGTTGAAAATCACAAGTAGCACCTATTTACCAAGTTTTCACCACTTTTTTTTATTGTGTCCCTTTTTTTTTATGTTTTATGATGATTTTACTTTTTCTATCATCATGACGCCTGTTTGCCAGGTTTTCATCAAGACAACCTTACCAACCGTGCACTAGGTATCCTCAAGTATAGAATTGCCTGAGATGGATGTTGTTCATGGGCTCCTCCAACATATCTCCTTCTGGTGTAGACAGCCAGTATGCTCCTGATCCATAGATTGATATAATGACATAAGGCCCTATCCAGTTAGGTTCAAACTTTCCCTTCTTTTCTCTATCTACTTGATTTTTGGGGTTTTCCCGTAGGACCAAGTCTCCGATCTAGAAGACTATAGGCTTAACCCTGTGATTATAGTTCATAGACATTATTTATTGATAAGCTGTCAAATGATTGACAGCTTGTTGTCGACGTTCATCAAGTAGCTCTAATTCTTGAAGTCTAGAGATCCTATAATCCTCATCTGAAATGAGTCCCTTTAGTGAAACTCGAAGGGATGGAATTTCTACCTCGATAAGTAATATTGCCTCTGATCCATAGACAAGAGCATATGGTGTAGCTCCTGTTGGTGTTCTGATGCTAGTCCTGTAAGCCCAAAGAGCAGGGTTAAGCTGAACGTGCCAATCACGCCCTACCTCATTTACAGTCTTCTTGAGAATCTTTAGGATTGTTTTGTTTGAAGCTTCTGCCTATCCATTACCTTGAGGGTAGTAAGGGGTTGAAAAGCGATGATGGATGTGGAACTTTTCACATAGCTCTTGGACATCTTGGTTCTTGAAAGGCCTGCCATTATCTGTGATGATTGAATGGGGTATCCCATATCTACAAATGAGATAATTAAGTATGAAGGATGATATCTACTTCCCCGTGATTGTGGTTAAGGGAACTGCCTCCACCCATTTTGTAAAATATTCTATTGTTGTGATAATGAACTTATGTCCATTAGATGAAGATGGGTTAATTTTCCCTACCAAGTCCAATCCCCACTAACAAAACGGCCATGTAGATGCGAATGGATGGAGCTCCTATGCTGGTGCATGTATAAGATTTCCATGAATCTAACATTTTTGACATCTCTTAACAAACTGATAAGATTCTTGCTCCATGTACGGCTAGTAATATCCCAAACAAAGGAGTTTCTTAGCTAAAGATAATCCGCTTGAATGTGTGCCACAAATTCCTTCATGGACCTCATGTAAAGCAGAAGCAGATTCGTTATGTTCTAAACAATGCAAAAGAGTACCATCTAGGCCTTGATGGTAAAGGGTGTTAGCTATAATGGTATGTTTGGCAGATTGGCATATGAAGTTGTGCTTTTGGTTGTGAGAAAGATCTGGCTATAAGATATTATCTATTAGGTAAGTATAAATGTCTCTGTAAATGGAAGATTGGGCGCTATCCAAAAGGCTTACGGTTTGGGATTTGGGGTTTGCGTATGCAGGATTTGATACTTGTTCCACAATAAATTGATAACGATCTTGCATTTCAGGCATTTGTAAAAGAGATGCTATTGTGGCCATGGCATCTGCTGCTTTATTCTCTGATCTTGGTATCTGCTCAAATTTGATATCTATGAAGTATTTCCTTAGATCATCTACCAATCTCTTGTATAAAATCAGTGTGTCATCCTTAGTTTGGTAATCATTGTTGACTTGATAGATGATTAACTGAGAGTCTCCATACACCTATAGCTCTGTGATTCTCCAGTCAATAGCCACTTTAATTCCAATGATTAAAGCTTCATATTCTACCACATTATTAGTGCAACGGAAGGTAAGCCTGTAAGATCGTGGACTTGTGTGCCCAAGAGGTGTGACAAATAAAATTCCTGCCCCTGATCCATGTTGTGTGTAGGATCCATTGAAGTAGAGTTTCCATGGTTGTGTTGTAACATTGAGGATATCCACATCAGGAAATTCCATGGTCATAGGATGACTGTCTGACAATGGAACTTCTGCTAATTGGTTGGCAATGACTTGTCCTTTGATAGATCACCTTTCAACATACTGAATGTCAAACTCACTGAGGAGCATGACCCACTTTTCCAACCTTCCTGTTAAAGCTGCTTTGCTCAGTAAATACTTGAGGGGATCGATTTTTGCAACGAGCTTGATAGTGTGAGTGAGCATATAGTGTCGCAATTGTTGTGTTGCAAATACTACTACTAAGCATGATTTTTCAATGAAGGTGTAGTTTACTTCATGTCCATTGAGTGTCCTGCTGATATAGTATATTGCCTGTTCCTTTCCTTCTCTATCCTCTTGTGCTAGCAAGGCTCCTAAAGAGATATCTATTGTTGCAATATATAGCAACAATTGCTTGTCTTCACTGGGTGGTACCAAGATTGGTGGTGTCATTAAATAATGCTTTATTTGATTGAAAGTATTCTCACACTATTCATCCCATTTAAAAGATACATTTTTATGCAAAAGATGGTTGAATGGATGACACCGATCTGCTAGTTGAGAGATGAATCTTCTGATGGACTGTAGTCAGCCTTGTAGAGATCTCAATGTGCTGATATTCTTAGGAGGTGGCATTTCCATAATTGCTTTAACTTTTGCTGGATCTACTTCAATTCCTTTTGTAGAAACTATGTATCCAAGGAGTTTTGCTAATGTTACTCCAAAGACACATTTCTTGGGATTTAATCTGACTTTAAATTTCTCCAACCTGTCAAATATTTTTCCAAGTATCTCTAGATGTCCTTCTCTGGTGTAAGATTTGGCTAAGATTTCATCCACATAGTCCTCCATGAAGGTGTGCATCATGTCATGGAAGATTGTTGTCATAGCTCGTTGGTATGTAGCTCCTGCATTCTTTAACCCAAAAGGCATGATGTTCCAGCAAAAGGTGCCCCATGGACATGTAAATGTTATCTTTTCTTGGTCCTCAGGAGCTATTTTGATCTGATTGTATCCTGAAAATCCATCCATGAGTGATAGCATTTGATGGCTAGCTATTAAATCTACAATCATGTCTATGTTTGGCAAAGGAAAATCACCCTTTGGACATGCTCTATTTAAATCCCTAAAATCCATGCATATTTCGATGGTGTGATCTGGTTTTGAAATAGGTACAATGTTGGATATCCATTCAGCATAATCAATAAATCTGATAAATCCAGCATCTAGTAGTTTCTTTAAATCATTTTTGACCAATAATGCAACATGTGGATGCATCTTTCTCAGTTTCTGTTTTACTAGTTTAGTGCTAGCTAGTAAAGATAAGTGATGCATAATAAGATCTGTTTCTAAGCTTGGCATGTCAGAGTATGACCAAGAAAAATTGATGAATCGTTCTTCAAAGAATTTGATAAAATCTAGCTTTTCTGTATCTGTCATGGATGCTACCAGGTGTAGTATTCTTACTTTCTCTGCTGTGCCAATATCAATAGACTATGTGGGTTCTACCAACACTGATGATCTTTCATGGTAAAGTTGTGGGAGGATGTCAAGCCTTCCATCCTTTGGCGCCTCAATGAGGTTTTCACCATTGGATGCATTCTTTGCTTTTACTATTTTAGGATCTAATACTGCCATAGAATGGTTTTCACCATTAGATCCATTATTTATTTCCATATTTTTGCAACTGGAAGGCTTGGCACCCTCCTGCCTAAAAGCATCATTAAAAGAAGTATTGGTAGAACAAATATCAGATTTTACATAGCAAAGGTAGTTAATAATAGCAGAGTCATTGTCAAAAACAGGGAGATTGATGGGGTGTTGGGGTTCCCACTCGATAAGCTCGGGATGTAGTAAAGGCAATGAATCATTAGATGGGTTGAGGTCAGAAATTGTGAAAGCTCAGACAGAAATGTCGTCAAAGTTGTTAGTGGTTATGTCGAGGCCTACGAAGGTATTTTCTTCTACATCATTTATCTCACTTGATGTTTGTTCATCTTCACTTGAGTCATCGAAATTTTGTGTTTCAAAGACAATAGGATTAAAACTCGAGCTTTGACCCTCCTCATGTTTGGGGGTATATTTTTTGATAACATCAATTTGAATATCTTCATAGGAAACATCTGATAAGTTGTCCCACTCATATTCATTTGAATCTGTTTTGAAGTTATCTCTCATTTGAAGAATACGCTCCACAATTCTATTGGTGAGTTCTGCTCTTGCTTCTTCTGTGTATCCTAGTCCAGTTCTGCCATTTTTCTTAAGTGTTAAAGGTTGGGTTGGTGTTGTTGTGCCTTGTTCCCTTGATTCAAGAGAGCCCTGTCCTTCTGTATATCCTATCCCATTTGTGTTATTATGCTAAACTGTGAGAACTTGGATTGGTTTTGTTACACTTTGTTCCTCTCGTTCAAGAGGTCCTTGTCTTGTTGTATATCCTAGTCCCATTTTATCCTTATGTTGGAGCGTGAGTGGCTGGATTGGTTCTGTTATGCCTTGTTTCCTTAACCCAAGAGGTCCTTGTCCTGAATACCCCATCTTTTCCAGAATAGTTTTTCCCTTTCCATATTGGTTTGTCTCTATGATATCACTCGTGGAAGTGGAAGCTTCCTCATCTTTATAAAGCCAATTGAGTATAGCCTTATCTTCTGATTCTTCATCTAAGTTTTCGGCTTTCACAAATCTGCCATCTAATGTCGTTGTAGATTGTGCTAATTCTTGTGTGGTTATAGATGGTTGTCCATATGTTTTTAAGGAGGGTAACATCTGTGATAGATGGAAAGAGTGTCTGACACCATATTCACCCACTCCTTTGTCACTTAACTATACTTTGTTCATGAATTGGTGAGAGTGAAGCCAATTGTTCTTCAACATTTGAAGGATTAGATTGTGCCAACTTGATCTCTTGTGATTTTTGTTGTTTTGGAAGCCACTTTGATATGAAGCTTTGCTGATTCTCACCATTAGATGAATCTGATGTGCTAACTTCTCTGTTGTGAGGTATTAATGTATCCTGAGATGTTTTCAATGTATGGCAAGCTTGGGTGACATTATAGTCTACTGTGATTGTTACCTCTTGTCCATTGATGGGAAATTTTAGACATTGATGATAGGTGGGAGGTACTGCTTGCATATCATGAATCCGAGGACGTACCAACAGTATGTTGTATGTCAATTCCCTATCTAAGACTTGACAAACCACATTTTGGACAATAGGTCCCACTTGAATGGGTAATATGATCAATCCTTTAGAGGATCTTTCTTCCTCATCATATGCTTTGATTGTGATTTTTCTTTGTGTATCAATGGCTTCATCTGAGTATCCTAGTGCACAAATCAGCTTTAAGGTACAAATATTTAAACCAGCCCCTCCATCTATTAGGACACGCTTTACGCGGTGTTTATGGATGAGGACTTCAATGTGAAGGGCGGAATTATGTGGATGGGTGAGTGATACATCATCATGTTCAGAAAATGAAAGGCAATGAGGTGTAGATAGATGTCCCACCATAGCTTGAAATTGACATACATCCAAATTGTTAGGTACCGTGGTTGATACAAGAGCTTGCTCAAGAACCTCTTTGTGTGATGGGGAGATCTTTAGAAGTTCTAAGATAGATATTTGCACCGGTATTTTCTATAATTGATCAATGAGATTATATTGATTGGAGGGAGGATCCACAGATTGGGATGATAATGATGCTCCTTTCAATATAACTTTGGATTGTGTCCTTGTTGTGGCATTAACTGGTTGGTACTCTTGTTTCCCTTTGATTGTGATTACATTAATTTGGTTTTCAGATTTGTCCATATGTTGTACCAAATTAGTAGGTGTAATGTCATTGTTTTGATTGATTTGATTGCATAATTCCTCATCCTCCTTGATAGCAGAAAGACAAAGGATCATTGTGTCATAAACATAACTGACATTCTTACCTTTGCTGTTTGCGGAAGAGGATTCTCCCTTCTGATAATTGGGTAGAGGATTTTTGAATGTTGTATGATCTTTGTTTGTTTGATGCCCCTCTACGAATACTTTCTTTTGTTCTATAAGGTCTTGTACTACATGTTTTAACTGCCAACAATTTTTAGTCATGTGGCCTTTATTTTGATGGTAGTTATTGTAATGTGAGTCATTCCACCATGATGGTTTGACTTGAGGGTCCCAATTCCTAGCCTCTTGTACTTGAATAAGTTTTTCATCTAAAAGTTCTTTGAGAACTGATTCCAATGATTGCCCTAATGGCGTGAATTTTCATTTATTGGATGGTTGTTGGAATGATTGGGTTTCTGTTTCTCCATTGTTTTGATTATTTCCTTGATCACTACTTTGTTTGACATTAGAATCATTGTTTTGTTTGTTTGTAGTGGTTGGCGTCAAGGTGAATACTTGTTTGGATGTGTGTGTATTGATTATGGTACTAGTATTCTTATTCTTTTGCCAAAATCTTGGATTTTCATTGTTGTTGTTAGAGGAATTGCTATTGTTTGAACCTTCAATGAAGTGTTTTATTGTTCCTCTTTTGATTAGAGCCTCTTCAATTTTGAGCCTCTTTTCAATAACTTGTTCAAATGTAGATGGACATTACAAGTCCAATCTATAATTCATTTCATCCACTAGGTTATCAATGAACATCTCTATTTTCTCTTCTTCAGGAATAGATCTAGGGTATTTAGCAAATAGCCTTCTCCATCATTGGAGAAAGGAAAGAAACTTTTCACCCTTTGCTTATTTGGTGTTGTAGAGTTATTTTAAGGTCACCCCATGTTGGATGTTGAATGAGAAGTGCGTTATGAACCTATTGATCAGTTCTTCAAAATATTGGATCCCGGGTTCCATTTTAGAGAACCACTCCATGCAAGTGTTTCCTTAGCTTCTTGGAAACAATCGTAGTAAGTAAGAGTCCTCATGTGCGAACTCTATGCTCATGGTTCTAAATTCCAGTACATGATCAAATGGATCGGTTCTTCCATTGTATTTGTCATATGTCGGGTATTCACAATACCGTGGAAATGGTATCATGCTAATGCTTTGCTCAAATGGATAAGGGCAAATATCCTGTAAGGAATATCTTTTTGTTGGCCCTTGTTGGATGTTTTGGAACTGCAGTTGTAATTGTTGGATTTGTCTCGTCAAAGCATCTACTTGATTTGGATTTTCTATACTAGTTGCCTTAGGTGTGGTTGTTTCCTTGAGTTGGTTGACGTCAAAGTCTTTAGGAAGCTTAGCACCTTTGTCAGCTAATAACAAAAGATACTTTTCCATATCTTGCTCTAACATCTTTTCCATAAATTTATGGAAATGAGGGTCTTGTTGAACTTTCTTGATTTCTTCTGCAGTTATTTCTTTCTCTTGTGAATTAGTGAGAGGATCAGTGTTGTATCATCCCCAAGGGTTTTCTTCAGCCATGGTTGCTATTCTTTCATTTTCTTCTTGTTGTTGTCTTTGATATGCTGATTGTGTGAAAATAGCATACAAACTTTTTACTCTAGACTTTGATCTTGGATTTTTGATTTGATAAGTGTCATTTTTAACGAAGTTTTTGATAGAGCTATGTTAAAAATCTGATTTAGTTGTGTCTAGTTTCGTGATGAAAGGATGATAAAATCCTTGATAGGGAAATTTTGACACAAAAAATCTTAGATTAGTGATGATTGATAAGGACACTTTGCAAGATGTTTCAAGACCTAGGCGTAATAGTAAAGTTTTCTTTTTGTATGATTCAAGTGTTTTGGACTATGGAAAAATGTTTTGGACTAATAAAAACCTTGTTTTTGATGTTGACAATATGACAGACTGTCCTACTAACTCTCTATTTTTTTTTTTACTTTCTAGAGTGCTAAAACAGAGGTCTGAAGCTCTAAAACAGAGCTATGACGCGCTAAAACAGAGCCATGACGTGCTAAAAAAAGGCCACGACGGGCTAAAACAGAGCCATGACGCGCTAAAAGAGAGCTACGATGCACTATAACAGAGCTACGACATGCTAAAACAGAGATACAATGTGCTAAAACAGAGTTCTGATGTGCTACAGAATGTTTTTGGGGTGCCATAGGAAACTATCTTACTCTATGAAATTCACTTGGTCTTGTATCGTATTGTATGGCCGGTTGTGGGATGTATTTTGGACGAATTTGTTGACTGTGATTGTGGTGTTGTCTAAGAGCCCTTCTTTGATAAAATGCTTGTGAATCTAAGGGAGCTACAACATAGTCGTTTGTATAACCTCTAGAGAAATCGTGATATCTATGAATAAAGGTCCTATCTTGGAGTAGAACTTTTCTGCTTTGATATAAAAATCGTTGCTTTCTCAAGAGTTGTTTGTATGTAAGTGTTTTCTTTGGCTTTCTGATTCGTTTGACAAGAGACTTCTTGACAAATTTAGTGGATACCCAATCTCGAATCATGAGAATTTCATAAGTGTTTGATTTGAAGATTTTTGTGATGATCTTATCTAAATTTACTGAAGGAAAACACAACAAGCAAGAATAGAATAGTTGATTTAAAATCCTAGAATCTAAACAGATAGTGTATGTTTTAAGAACCAAACATGATTCTTCTTGATTTTCACTGGTTTGATAATAAGATAAGACAATTCAAATAGACTCACTCCTAGAGACAAAAGGTCGTCGTTATATACTTGAATGGCCCATAGCTTGGAATTGCATCGACTCACACAGCGATGTCACCCCCTAGAGGGCGCCCATGTTTTTGTCTTTTCTAGGTGCGTACTCAAAGTGACAGAAATGGATACCGGATCCCCTGAGCAAATAGTCCTTGGCAATTATATGGTGAGTGCTTGAGGGTAGATTCTTCCCCGCCCCTACACCGCCGAGTATTACAATGTTCGGGAACTGACAAGCATGCTTCTATTTCTAGGTTCTTAGATAGGATTTCTGTTCAGAGCGGCAAATGGATAAACTCCCTCAAGAGACCTCCCAATCTTTAGAATAAAGATTTTGGGGATGGTTATCCTGCACACTTCCGTTGAAAGAGGGTTTTTCCAAATTCACATAAATTTTAAAGTGGGTTGGAATGCCATGGCTTTTGGCTATCCCCACTCAGGTTGTTCCCGTAGGGTGAGTACTTCTTCCCACTATGGTAGGCCTGTCTAAAGGTTTTAATGAAAGCTTGAAAATGTGCAAAGTAAAAGTGAGTTTGGTATTATGATGCACCCAGTCAAGGGGAGAGCATAAACCTATCACCCAATCACAGCAAAGAAGTTGTTCACTTTTTAAAACCCAAAAGACAAATTATCTATTCTATATGTAGATATTGCTCCATAAAAAGCATGATGTTCAATTTTAATCCCACAAGTAATAATTAAGTTTCTATCCTAGGATTGATCAATTTTTATCTGTTTTCTATCCTAGGATTGATAAATTTTAACCTGTTTTATGCCCTAGGATTGATAAATTTTAACCAAAAAGAGATTAAAGAACAAAATCTGGCCGCGGATGCGTCAGATCCAGATACAAGATATTAAAGAACAAAGGGTTGAGGCGCTAAAACAGTGGATTAAGGCGCTAAAATAGTTGTGCAGCACGCTAAAACAGTTGTATGGTGCGCTATAGTTTTCCTCCGACACGCTACAGAATCTAGCCAGCGCAGTAAAAAAAACCACGATTCTGCTAAAACAAACACGCTGATACCTGTAAGACACTTTTCACAAAAAAATTGTAGAATATGGGGTTAGGTCCCACGGTGGGCACCAAAATGAAAGTGTATGAATGAGATAAACAAATTAAGCATGCATCTACACTTCTAAATAAGACATTGTATCTAAGATTCAAAAGATTTAAACTAAGAATCTTCAGAAATCTGTCTTATTGCTCTCTAACTCTAAAGATTTCCTTAATCTACTTCGCTCTTAGATTTAAATAAGCTAATAGATTGTTGAAATGACACTTAAAGAATAGAATTAAACTATTATGATTCCTAAATGTAACTAAGATGATTCTACAGTAAAACTTATGAGAAAGAAACTACTGTAAACAACCATGATTGATGAACTAAAATGCTTGATTGCTTGATGATTGCTTCTATTTGCTTGATTGCTTGAATGCCTGGAAAACCTGCAGAGTAAGATTGCACAAATTAGGATCCTTTTCCTGTAGCCAGAAACCTATATTTATAGATTTCACGGCACACATTTGTGAAGGGGTAACACAACAGAGGTTGAGATTCAATCTGGAGAATTGAATGGTATGAGATGAGAAGGTGGAGCTGATCATGGAGGATTGTTCCTCCCCATGAAAACACCAGGCAAGATGAGAGGAAAGATTTGAGGCAGAAGATTGAGAGGATTTCCTACAGGTTTGTTCCCGATGCTCTTCCTGTGAATGACAGTTGAATTAATTAGATTTGAAAAATCTAATTTTATTGGTGAGTAAATAGAGGGATATGATTTATGCATTTATTTAAATATTTTTGGTTTATTTAAATTCAGCAAAAGAGGAATAAATAATTTAATAAAACAAACTTATAGAAGTTGTTTATTAAATTAAAAATAAAAGGAATATGATAATTAAATTAAAGATTCTAGGATATCTTTATTTAATTAAGAAGAAATGTGATGAGGTAATTAAATAACACAAATTATTGAAGCTGTGTATTTAATTTAAGATAGAATTAATGGATAAAGTATAGAAGAAATAATAATGATAATAATTAAATAAAACAAAGTTTTTAATTTTTTTTATTTAATTAAGAGAGAAATAATATGATAAAATAGAAGAATTAATAATGAACTTAATATAAATAAATATTTCTATTTATTTACTAATTAGATGAATTTAAGATTAATTAATCAAATAAGTCGTGTTTAATTAATTAGATTCTCCAGACCATTTTTAGGTGTCTACAGTTGTTACTAGACTACTATGTCTGAGGGCTAGGCCACCAGGCAGGCCATATATGTATGCATATTCATTTGCACTTGTCCAGCCCAAGCTGGGCAAGGTGGAGTATTGGAGACAAACCTTGGATGACATGGATGTAGTGATTTGGAGGCCTTATACTGACTATGATGTATGGGACACAAATCCCTTGGAGATGCCATTTGTAGGTATACCCAGGTTTCTGATAGGCCGAACACCCTTTATTATAGAGATATTTTTGGCTTTGCGAGTACAAAGGAAGTTTGGTTTCACACAGGGAATGCCTCAGGGCATTGCACACTACAGACGGTGCAAGGATGAGCCCAAATGGAGTCCTTGCATTGCTTACCAGGTCGCATATACTGAGTATATGGAATTACAACCTGAGGTATGGGATCCTAAACTCAATATTGTTGATGTCATCATGTTAGAGGAGTATTCAGTTTACTATCACACACATCCGTTTCTGTGATTTACATGTCCAAATGATCTGACACCCATTTTGGTGGCACCTTAGCCAGGAGTTGGGAGATAGGAGGATGTGGCAGGTGGTGAGTAGGAAGCTGTTGGAGGAGAGGAGGAGGAGAGTGGAGAGGAGGGGAGCTCAGATGATAGTGATGGGGATGACAGCAAAGAGGGCAGAGGTGGGGAGAAAAGGCCAATGAGACCGAGGCCATACTTTTTGGGTAGTGTTCAGATTATGCAGAGGCCTAGGACTGGTATTGGATGGAGGACAGTGATCAGGGTTGCCTCCACATCATAGCAGGGATAGATAGATACTTTGCAGGACCAGGTATAGACACTGAAGGGACAACATGCGTAGTTGCAGAGCCAATTGGCTCAGGCTCAAGGTTTGGTAGCACAAATATAGACACAGCAAACACAGACACAAGCATAGGCATAGGCATAGGTACAAGTACCTCCTCTTATCCCAAACCCATAGGTGGCCCAGTTGATAGCAGAGAGGGACTCCTTCAGACGGAGGGCAGCAGAGGTAGAGGGTGTTGTACAGAGGCTCAAGGGCACTGTGGAGAGTGCATCCTTGTGAGAGGCTATTGTAGAAGGATTTGAGATGGCCAGGGAGGCTGAGTATTATCAGGTGAGGTATGAGGAGTTGTGTCCTCCTGAGTGTAGAGAGCCTTTCCCATGGTCCCATAGTAGGACTGGGAGTAGATCACAGATAGTGATACAAAGCAAAGGGGTCACAGGGCCTTGACAAGATCTTGGTATAGGGACTAGTGGCAGGCCATCATCCTCGAGACTAGCTTTGTCAGGGGAGTCCACCAGCCATCCTTAATTGATTGATGCCGAATTATTGATGTATATCATTATTTTGGAGCATGTATATTGTCTTTTATTATTTCTCATGTATCTCTCTATACTGTTTAGTTTCATTAGACTTTGGACATTTTGTATTTATTTTTGAGGATATGTTGCATGTGATAGGTGATGATTTTTGAGGATATGTTGCATTTGATATGATGATATGATATGGATTTTGATGTTTTTATGACTAACTATGTGATGCAGGATGATTCATGCGATGATGATTTATGATGCATACTAATGATGTCATGCAGGTGAATGATGCAGCGTGTTGAAATGAAATGTTATATGATATGAAATGTTATGAAAATGTATGGTTTACAAATGATGTAGAAATGTATGAAATTTTTGTTTTTTGGATTTTCCAAATGCAATAGATAATGATGATGTGATGGAAATGTATGGTTTTCAAATGATGTAGAAATGTATGAAATTTTTGTTTTTTGGATTTTCCAAATGCAATAAATAATGATGATGTGATGGAAAATGTATGTTGAGTTTATGAAATGTATCATGAATTTGTAATATGTGGAGGAAATGATATGAAATGATAGGTGATATGAATCAAATGTTGTATGAAAAAGATAAATGATTAAAGGTGTGATAGGAATGTATAATGATAATGATATGAATAATGATGTGAAATGAAATGATTGATAATAATGAAATGTATGATAATAAGTGATACAAAATGATGAAATGATAAAATGAAATGATGAACATGAAAATGAAATGATAAATGGAATATGATAGAATAAAATGAAATGATAATTGAAATGATAGAATAAAATGATATGATAAATGAAATGATATGATAAAATGATATGATAAATGAAATGATAGAATAAAATGAAACGATAAATGAAATAATAGAATAAAATGAAATGATAGAATGATAGAATGAAGATGGTAAATGGGATGTATGTGTGACATGGATATAAAAATGATAAGTAAGATGTTAATGATATGAAGATGATAGATAATATGAAAATGGAAATGATATGAAAACCTAATGGGTAAATGAATGATATGACATGATAAAGGATGAAGATGAAAATGATCAATGGCATGCAATGATATGAAAAATGATAATGCATAATGATGGATAACTAAATGATAAAGTATCTAAATGATAGGAAAATGAATGATAAATGATAAACTATATGATATGTACAAGACCTAGATGAAATGATAATGAGTAATGAAATGAGGATGAAGATGAAAAATGATGATGAAAAAAATGTCCGAATGTCCTCCACAAATAGTCCAAAGAGACATGACAGCCGTTGATGTTTTTGTTCAGCCTTTTTAAAACTCTGATGCAAATCCCGTATGCAGATATATATGTACAATGATCTAAATGAAATGAAACTAAATGAAACCAACTGTTTGTTGAGCCTTCTATTAGCTTTCTTGAATCATCATAGAGCATTTTAAAATGTTGGAAGTATGTACAAGCATCAAAGGGGAAATTAGCACCAATGATGACCTAAGTACAACTTTCATGTTTTTGATATAGCAAGTGAACACAAGCATCAAGATATAATTGAACCAAGATGACCTGAGTATTTCTTGCATAAACAGACAAAGACTAACCAACTTTCAGATGCAAGCATGGAACTGTCATCAATGATACATTTGAAAATCATGTATCACAACATATTTGCACCAAATTGATGGTTAACCTCCAGACAACAGACAAAGAAAAATCATCCTCTTTCCTCACCAGTCTAGTTCAGTACATCATCAAGTGTGCTCTAGAGAGATGATGTCGAAAATTCAAACAACCATTGTTCAAAATATAATACTGTTATTCCAATCATTATTCAAAATAATGATTTTAGATCATCCAGATATGAGTCATGGTATGGTATTTTGCTGAAAAATCGTTGTGATATGGATCAATGATTGGATAGTTTTTCATATGATTCGATTGTTTTTGTGTGCATGATTGGATTCTATGTCATTTTCTAATGGTTTCGGTAAAACCTGAAAGTTGATTTCCCCCAGTATGTCAACGTTTGTCCCCTAGTATTGAAAAACTTGCTAAAATGAATGTGTACAATGATGAAGCCATGGTAAGACATTATCGTTCTAGGTAAATGATGGAAGTATGATATTGTTATGACCCTAGGATGATAAAATGAAGGCTGAGAAGCTAAGTGCAAAACTAATAGATGGAGAGCTACAAATAGCGTTTGTTTGCCAGATTTTCACTATTTGCTTTTATTGCATTTTTTTGATTTTTTTTTCAAGACTTTTTATGCTATTTTTGTGATTTCTTTAGGAATTTTTATGTTGTTTTTGTGATTTCTTCAGGACTTTTTCTAGATAATGATAACCACTTCAAACATAATACTTCTTTAGGTGCATGTTGTTGATGGGTTTGTCAAACAGGTCCCCTTCTAGCGTTGACAACTTGTCCTGAACTGTATACTGTAATAACTACGTATGGACCTAACCAATTTGGTTCAAACTTTCCTTTCTTCTCTCTGTCCTACTGACTCCGTGGGTTTTCCTTTAGAACAAGATCACTGACCTAAAAAGTATGTGGCTTGACTCTATGATTGTAGCTGCGAGACATCATATGTTGATATGCTTTCAAATGGTCAGCTGCTCATTGTCTCTTCTCATCAAGGAGTTCCAACTCTTGTAGTCAGGAAACTCTGTAATCTTCATTTGTAATGAGACCTTTCAAGGATACCCTTAGTGATGGGATCTCAACCTCTAGTGGCAATATGGCTTCTGCTCCATAGACAAGAGCATACGGTGTTGCTCTTGTTGGAATTTGAATGCTAGTTCTATAGGCCCATAATGCGGGATTGAGTTGAGCGTGCCAATCTTTCCCTACATCATTCATAGTCTTCTTCAAGATTTTCAATATTGTTTTGTTTGAGGCCTCTGCTTGGCCATTCCCTTGTGGATAATAAGGTTTTGAATATCTGTGTTGGATATGGAATCGTTCACAAAGTTCATCAACATCTTGATTCTTGAATGGTCTTCCATTATCTGTGATGATGGAGTTGGGGATGCCATACTGACAAATAAGATAGTTGAGTATGAATGATGATATTTTTTTGTTGGTAACCTAAGTAAGAGGTACTGCCTTAATCCACTTGGTAAAGTACTATGTCACTGTGATGATGAATTTGTGTCCATTTGATGATGAAGGATGAATCTTGCCAATTAGATCTAGCCCCCATTGAGAGAATGGCCAAGTCGGTGTGAATAGTTGAAGTTCTTGTACAGGAGCATTAATAAGATTCCCGTGAATCTAGCATTTTGGGAAATTCTTCACAGAAGTGAATGATTCTCTCTCCATAGTTGGTCAGTAATAACCCATTCTAATCAATTTCCTAGATAAGGTTAGTCCACTTGAATGAGTACCACAAATACTCCCATGAACTTCTTGTAAGGCCTTATCAGATTCATCATGTTCAAGACATCGAAGTAAAGTACCATCAAGATCATGGTGATAGAGAGTGTTAGTGATGAGGGTATAGCGAGAGGATTTGCGGATAAAGTTGCACTTTTGTTTACGGGATAAGTCAAGTGGTAAGATGTCATCTTTTAGGTAGGCATAAATCTTTCCATACCAAGGTGAATCAGATCCTACTAAGTTACAAATGATTTGGCTTTCAGGTGCAAATGATTGTTCCACCAGAAATTTATAGTTTACCTAATTTTCTGGGAGTTGTAGTAATGATGCGATCATGGCCATAGTGTCAGCTGCTTTGTTATCAAGTCTTGGAATCTATATGAACTGGATATCTACGAAGTACTTCTTGAAATCATCAACCATCTTCTTATATGGCAACAATTTGTCATCTTTGGTCTAATAATCATCATTGATTTGATTAATGACTAACTATGAGTCACCATAAACTTGTAGTTCTGTGATCCGACATTCCAATGCTATCTTGAGTCTAGTGATTAAAACTTCATATTTGGCTATGTTATTAGTGCATGGAAACAATAGCTGATATGACCGAGGAATGGTATGTCCTTGAGGGGTGGCAAAGAGTATGCCTTCCCCCGATCCATGTTGAGTAAAAGATCCATCAAAGTATAAAGACCAAGGTTGTTTGGACTCTGCGGTGAAGAAATAAGCATCTGGAAAGTCAATGTGCATGGGATGCTCTGCTTGTAGTTGTGCTTCAGCCAGTTGATCAATGATAAATTGTCCTTTGATTGCTTTGTGATCAACATAATGGATATCAAACTCACTTAAGATCATAACCCATTTTGCTAACCTTCCTGTCAATGTAGCTTCGCTTAGCAGATACTTGAGTGGATCAATCTTTGCAACAAGATGGATTGTATGAGCTAACATGTATTGCCAAAACTTTTGAGGCAAAGACTACTACTAGGCAAGCATTTTCGATGAAAGTGTAGTTGAGTTCATGACCTATTAGCGTTCGGTTGATGTAATAAATTGCATGTTCCTTTCCTGTAGAGTCTTCTTGTGCTAATAATGCCCCCAAAGATGTCTACATTGTGGCAATATATAAGATTAGTGGTTTGTCTGGATTTGGTGGTACCAAAATTGGTGGGTTCATTAGGTACTGCTTGATTTTTTGAAAGGCCATTTCACACTTGTCATCCCATCTGAAAGGAACATTCTTATGTAATAGATGTGTGAAAGGTAGACTCTTATCGGCCAGCTATGCGATGAACCTTCGTATAGATTGAAGTCTTCCCTGTAATGACCTCAACTAACTGATATTCCTTGGTGGAGGCATCTCCATGATTGCTTGCACATTTGCAGGATCTACGTCAATTCCTTTTGTTGATACTATGTATCCTAAGAGTTTTCTAGATGTGACCCCAAAAACATATTTCTTGGGGTTGAGGTGAACTTTTAACTTTTCCAACCTCAAAAAGATTTTGGATAATAATTCAAGATGTCCTTCTCTTGTGTATGATTTTTCCAATATATCATCTACATAATCTTCCATGAATGTGTGCATCATGTCATGAAAGATTGTAGCCATAGCTCTTTGATAAGTAGCCCCAACATTCTTTAGACCAGAAGGCATGATGTTCCAATAGTAAGTTCCCCATGGACATGTGAAAGTTTTTTTTTCCTGGTCTTCAGGTGCAATCTTGATTTGGTTATAACCAGAAAAACCATCCATTAGTGAATACACAGAATGGCCAACTATCAGATCAACTATAGTATTGATGCTTGGAAGTGGGAAGTCATCTTTAGGACATGCCTTATTTAGATCCCTAAAATATGTGCACACTCTAACACTTTTGTTAGGTTTGGACACAAGAACAATGTTGGAGATCCATTCTACATAGTCAATTGATCTTATAAATCCCACATCGAGGAGTTTTTGGAGTTCTTCTTTGACCAAAAGTGCAACATGAGGATGCATCTTTTTGAGTTTTTGTTTTACAAGTTTAACTCCTGGTTTAATGGATAAGTGATGCATTATAAGATCTGGATCAAGACCTGGCATGTCTGCATAAGTCCAGGAAAAGTTGACTTGATTTGTTCTGAGAAATTCCATGAATTTAGTTACTTCTTTATCTGTC
Source organism: Sequoia sempervirens (assembly GCA_007258455.2). Classification (NCBI taxonomy): domain Eukaryota; kingdom Viridiplantae; phylum Streptophyta; class Pinopsida; order Cupressales; family Cupressaceae; genus Sequoia; species Sequoia sempervirens. The sequence continues at coordinate 769,031,228 of VDFB02058242.1, forward strand.
ATTGATGCAACTAACTGTAGAATCTTTTGTTTTTATGTGGTTTCAAGATTAACTGCCTTTGTAGGCTCAATTATAATAGGCAATCGCTTATGATAATTCTCCAGGAGAGTGTCAAGTATCCCATCATCTAGTGCCTTAAAAAGGTTTTCACCATTTGATACGCTCTTTATTTTCTCTTTTGTGTGATCTAACATTGCCAGATTCTAGTTTTCACCATTAGATATTTCTTTTTTATTTTTATTTTTGCAGCTAGGATACTTGACACTCTCCTGATTAAAGACTCTATGCCAAAAATTGCTAGTAGAACAATCATTTGTGTTTTATGAGGAAAGGAAGTTTATGATAGATTCATCGGTTGGAAACATAGGTAGATCAATAGGTTCAGATAGATCCCAATCGATGAGATCAGGATGTGTTAGCGGGTCATTAAGTTGTGTGAAATCAGCTATGGTTATGGTCATAACAAAGGTGTCTGTAGGATCCAAGGTATGAGGTAGATCAATGATGGTACTATCCTCATGATAGTCTTGCTTGATTAAATCTAACTCTATATCACCAGAATCATAGTTGCACTGTAGTTCAGATTCTTGTGGTTGGGTCCCTGAACCTTCACCTTTGAGTAGAGTAGGAATATACTTGTGTATCACATCAACCCTTTTATCCCTCCAGAACTCATCATTGTGGATGGTGTCCCATTTGTATTCTCCAGAATCTGTGTCAGAGTTATTATCCACAAAATTCTGAATTGTTGTCAAGCAGGCTTCCCTTGGATCAAAACCTTCTTGCAATGTGAGGACAGTATCATGGGACTGCTTAGATGTTACTTCTTTTGAGTTAGTATCATAGCCCAGTCATGTCTTATCTTTTGTAGCAAGTCCTGGAAGGTGAATGGGCTCAACTACTCCTTTTCTCTTTCTGATAGGACCATTACCATCATAGCCCATCTTTTGCATGATTGAATATCCTTTACCATATTGATCAGTGGGTATTTTGACGTTAAGAACTGTTTCATCTTCATCTTTATAGAGCCAACTTAGAACTTCTCTATCCTCAGAATCTTCCATAGGGAATTTTTCTTTGATAAATTTTCCATTAAACTTTGTACTTGGCTTTGTTGGTGGTTGCATTGATGTTGATGCTACATATATATGATGTTGTACAATAGAGGGTTGTCCATGTGAACGAGGTGATGTAGGTAGATTAGAAAGATAGAGAGAGTACTCCCCTACTCTGTTGTCCTTGAACTGTAGTTTCTTGTCAAAGCTTTTGGTTAACCAACTAATTTGTGTATCAACTTTGAGAGAAATATTAGTAGGAGCCTCTCAATTGTTAGGGACCAAAGTATCTTGACTAGCTTTGATGTTGGCACAAGTTTGACTATTTGAATTATCAGCTGGTATTGTGATCTCTTGTCTGTCATAAGGAAAATTAAGACATTGATGATATGTGGATGGGACAGCTTGCATTTCATGGATCCAAGGATGCCCCAACAAGATTTTGTATGCAAGATCATGCTCTAACACTTGACAACAGGTCCCACTCCGATTGGTAGCATGATTAAGCCTTTGGATGCTCTTTCCTCATCATCATAGGCTTTAATAGTAATCATTCTTCTAGGATCAATGGAGTCCTCAGAGTATCCTAAAGCCTAAACTAATTTCATGGTACATATGTTCAAACCATCACCACCATCTATTAGGACACATCGGACACGAAACTTGTGGATCATGAATTCTAAGTATAGTGATGAATTATGGGGATGAGTCATGGAAACATCATCTTTTTTGGAAAATGAGAGGCATGTGGGTGAGGATAAGTGCCCCACCATGGCTTAAAATCGGTCCACATCTAGATCAGTGGATACAGTTGTTTCAACGAGGGCCTTTTCTAGAATTTCCTTGTGTGATGGGGAAATCTTCATTAGTTCTAAGATATAAATTTGAGTAGGATTTTTTCCTAGTTGATTGATTAAATCATATTGATATGGAGGTAGGGGCTTAGTGGACTTTGAAGAGGCCCCCTTTAAGACAACTTTAGCTTGTGACCTCTTTGTTACATTGACTTGTCTATATTCCATCTTTTCACTAACTTTGATAACATTGACCTGTTTGTCGTCAGTGTAGATAAGATTGATTATATGATTCACACTTTTTCCAGAAGACTCACCTTTTTGATAGTTGGGAAAAGGGTTTTGAAATGCTTGGTGGTCTTCATTTGATTGTTGGTGTCCTTCTATTTTGATAGTGTCATTTTCAATTAAATCTTGAATGGAATTCTTCAAGGATTGACAATTATTCATACGATGACCCTTACACCAATGATATTCACAATAGTATGCATCATTCCATGATGGTGGCTTTACACTAATTTCAAAATTACGTTGAGGTGATAGGGTGATAAAATTCTTTGCCATCAACTCTTTAAGGGGAAATTCTAGAGATTGACCCAACGGAGTAAAAGCTCTTCTATTAGAGAAGAATGACGATTGTTGTGGATTCATGCTTGATGTATTTCCTAAGGTATTGTTGTTGTTTTTTCCATGATATCCTTGATTGTTGGTATTACCTTGATTTGGGGAAAAAGTTTGACTCATGTTATTCCTCGGAGGAGGAGGATTATTTCCTTGATTTGTGACTGAGTTGACATTGTTATAGTTGTTGTTGTGAGGATCACTAAGAAAAAATGGTTTAGTTGAGACATGATTTGCATCTACAACACCATCATTCACCACATTTTTGTTGCGAGTCCAAAACTTAGATTTGACATGGTGATGATTTGAAGAGCTAGGATTGTCCTTATCAAGTTTGATTATCCCTCTTTGGACCAATGCACTTTCGATTGTGATGGAATTTTCAATCAATTTCTGAAAAGAGGGAGGACAATGAAGATTAAGACAAAAGCTCATCTCTTGATCTAATTTTTTTATTAAAGTGGTGATCTTTTCCTTTTCAGGAACATGACGTAGATATCTAGTGAACAATCTTCTCCATCTCTGGAGAAATGTAATGAATGGTTCACCAGGTTTCTATTTAGCCTTGCAAAGATCAATCATGGTTATTTGATGTTGTATGTTGTAGGAATATTGTGATATGAATTCGTTGATCAATTCCTCAAATGTCTTGACGGGCAGTGTGATTTTTGATAGCCATTCCATAGATTGGCCTGCAAGACTCCAAGGGAACAAACACATCAAGTAGGTATCCTCATGAGCAAACTCTAAAGTCATATTTCAAAAGTCTCTAATATGATCAATTGGATCTGATTTCCCATTGTAACGATCGAACTTTGGGATTTCACAATGTTTTGGAAATGGGATCATGTTGAGACGTCGGTCAAAAGGATAAGGATAGATGTCATCAAGAGTGTATGTCTTTGTTGTGGCTCCTCCTTGTAGATCTTTAATTTGTCCTTGTAGTGCTTTAATTTGTTGAGTCAAGGCACTATGATCAGACAAGGGTGTTTCCTCAGGATTACTCTTTATGTTTTCAGTATCAAAATCATGAGGTAATTTAGCTCCTTTGTCAGCTAGATATAGAAAATACTTTTCTTTGTTACACTCCAAGATATTTTCTAAGGCTTTGTGAAATTTAGCATCTTGCTCGGCCTCTCTAAGGCATTCTTCATCTCTTTCATCATCACTATCTACAGGAGTTTTTCTTCCATCCTTGTTGAAAGGGAATGTATTTTTTTCTCTTTCACTCATGTTGTCGTTAAAAAGGGGATTATGACTCACACTATAAAGGGTATTGCTAGTCTCACCTTCCTCTTGATTTCTTCAGGTATGATCTTCTTGTTCAATATCCTCTTTTAGCTTATTATATTGAGATCTTGTAAAAATAGGCATATGATTTTGAAATGTTCCTCTAGACTCAGATCACAGTTTGATAAGTGTGAAAATGATGATGTCTTGATCTGATAAGATAAAAATCCTATGATATGATCAAATACTTTCCTAACCCTTGATTGTGGCTTCCAACGATGAAGGATATCAGAATCCTGTTGGGGAAGTTGAATCAAGAAATCAGAAATTTGTTTGAAAGGTGCACTTTTAAGATTTGGTCTTTGTTTTTGAAGAATGATAGCCTAATTATATTCACTAAAGGATTTGACTTGGATGTGTTGGATATTCAATGGAAGGTTGTGGTATGAAATTGAACTCAAGAGGTTGATTGTGATTTTGATGTTGAGATAGAGCTCTTCTCTAGAAATGGGCTCGTGAATCTAAAGGCTCTACAACATATTCGTTAGTAAATCCCCTAGCAAAATCTTGGTAGCTATGGAGAAATTTGAGGAAATGGAGCAAGAATTTTTGACTATTGTACAAAAACTTCCTTTGTTGTAAGGTTTTCTTGTAACCTAGATGTTTCTTGGGTTTCTTGATTCTATTGGAAATTGACTTCTTGACAAATTTGGTTGATTTCCACTCTCTAAGCATGAGAGAAATGTCGATATGCTACTAGACTCAAATTTGTCTAAAAAAAAAATTCTAGAAAAATGATAGATGCGCTAATCTATACCCTGTATGTGCTACAGAAATAGGTATATGTGCTCGAAAAATACTCAAATGCGCTACAATATGCCTCAGATGCACTACTTTGTGTCCTATATGCGCTACAGAAAATGTTTTCACAGTGACTAAAAAATATTTTTAGGATATCCAGCGTATGTGCTAAAACTCTTGATGCACGAAAACAGACCCTAAAAGCACTAAAATATTCAATGAATGCACTAAAATAGACCTTATATGCACTAAAAGATACCCTAGATGTGCTAAAACAGTTTTTTCGAAGCAGTGTTCTAAACAGTTTAAGCAGTTTTAGCTGAAATTTTTCATGTTCATTTTAGATGATCTTTTATCTAAATTAGTGTGATTGAAAACATAGCAAACACTCTGAAAATATTTGTTCTCAAGCCCTATACTAAACATCAAGTGTATGCTCAAAAATGTTTTCCAAAAGTTTTTTCACGGGTTTTACACATGACAAACAATTTAGGCAGACTCACTCTTAGTACTCAAGTAGGTCATCATTATAATCACAACCCACATCTTAGAACTATGTCAACTCACACAGTCATGTCACCCCTTAAGGGGCACCCATGTTTTTGTCTTTTCTAGGTGCGTACTTAGAGTGACAGAAGTGGATACCAGATCCCCTAAGCAAATGGTCCTTGGCAATTATATGGTGAGTATCTTGGGGGAAGATTCTTCCCTCCCCTTGCACTATAATTATTAGGATGTTTGGAAACTAACACGATTGGCTACTACACTAGGTTCGTAGTAAGGGTTTCCGTTCGGTGCGGAAATAATAAACTCCCTCAGGAGACCTCCGAACCTTTAGAACAAAGGCTTTGGGGATGATTATCTTGTACACTACCGCAAAAAGTGGGTTTCCCCATATTCGCTTTAAATTTTATAGTGGGGTGGAATATTCTGGCTTTGAATTGAACCCACTTAGGTTGTTCCTCTTGGGTGAGTACTTTTTCCCACAAGAGTAGGCCCTCTACAGGATGTAATAAAGCATTTAAAATTGCAGAAATGTAAAAGGAAAGTTTGTTATTCTGATCACCCAGTTAAGGGGAGAGCATAGACCTATTGCCACAAGCAAAGTAGATAGTGTTCTTTTTAAATCCCAAATCACAATGATCTAAACTATGTGAAGATGTTGCTTCATGAAAAAAAGTTGTTTAATTTTAACTGCAACAATCATTGTGTGGTGACTATCCTAGATTGCTTCATTTTAATCCATGCCTACCCTAGGGTTTCTTCTTTTTAAAAACTAGATGTGACTATCCTAGATTGGTTCCTTTTTAAGCTTGAAAAGATCCTGTCTGCAGAAGGCTTCAGACTCAGAACCTTGTTTAATTACAAACTGCATACGCTAAAAGATCACCTATATGTGCCACAAAAATAAGTAAATGTGCTAAAATAGATCCTATAAGTGCTGCAGAAAGTCCTAAATGCGCTAAAAGAACTTTCAAATGCGCTAAAAGAAAATGCAGAAAAAAAAAATTACAAAATTTCAATAAGCTGAGTTGAGTATATGTGCCATTATGTTCCCTATACGCACTGAAACAGATCTAAATATGCCAAAAAACCTACAAAAGCACCTTTAAAATCCCTGGATGCACTACAGAAACCCTCAGATGTGCTACAGAAATCTGTGTATGCGCTAAAACAAAAAAAAATTCCAAAAATCCGAGTTCCAAAGCATGAAATCCTATCAAAAAACTACAAGTAAACGTTAAAAATGGGGCAGGGCCCCACGATGGGTGCTAGAAATGTGTGATCACTTTTTAAGTGTGATAAATATAGATTAAAAGTAAATCAAACACACCGATAGAACATTATATCAAAAATAGAAAATAGAAATAAAAAAGATGCAAACTCAGTATTCTGTCGTTGATGCCATCCTATCGTCCTCTATTTCTAGTGTTTTGTTGATTCCCACGCGCTCTCAGATTGTGTACTAGGCTTCAAAAAATAGTCTCCCTCGAGAATGAGATTGATTATGAATGCATGCAATGCTATGCTAAGACATGATTATTCTAATGCTAAACGTGATTGATAAAATGAAAGATTATGAATTTGATAAAAGCTAAAGATGATAAAAAAAATGCTAGAATGCAAGTAATCTCTAATTAGAACCAATGCTTGGATTCATAGTGATATTTATAGAGTTGTCAAAAGATTCTGATTGGCTGATGTGATCAATGACTATAAAAATTCTTGGCATATCGAACGGTTGAAGATGGATGAGACTGGAGAGAAAAATAGAAGAAAACATAAAATAAGCTTTGTTTCCTTTTTTGAAGAAGAGATAAGATAAGATGATAAAGATGAATTGTAAAAATCATCTTTTTGCGAGATTATGGAAAGAGTCAAGAAGATAAATAATGAATTTATCTAACTCATTATTCATTTACCAGTGACCTGGAGATTTCCTTAAGATTTGAAAGATAATGGAAGATTTCATAATTAGTTTTAATTATGTTTTTGAAAAGATTTGAAAGATATTTAATTAAATAAAGATATTTAATTAAACTTGTAAATGAAATTAATTAAATAAAATATTGAATTAATTAGAAGAAAGATTTGAATAGGAGAAAGGAAATTAAATTTAATTAAATCAAGGATTTAATTAAACTTAAATGTGATAATTAATTTAAACAAACAAAGGTATTTATTTAATTAATTAAGTGGACTTAAGAAAGTGGTAATTAAATAAAATGAATTTATTTAATTAAAGTGGAAAAAAATAAAGCGAATGAACAATATAATTAAATTAATTAAATTTAATCATATGTAGAAGACTTTAGAGAAATTAATTAAATAATAAATATTTAATTAAATGCCAAGATTAATTAGACATGACCAATTTTATGCATATACAGTATAAATTAGAAAATACAAAAAATATCATAAAATGATCAAAAATCCAAAAAGAAATGTGTGAAAAAGTATTAAAAAAGTAAAAGAAAAAAATTGTTCTCTAGTGAAAACCACTTCAGTGGCGCTTTGGGTAAGTACCTTGGTGAAAACCTAGCAAACAGGTGCCTTGCGTAAATAAATCATCTCCATATACTCTTTGGCTCTTTTGTCCTATCATTCTTTGCATCACCATTTATCCCTCATCTGTATCCTTATCATGGCTTGACATTGTAAGGTATCATGAACCCTTCAAGCACTACTTAGCATATTCCAAAGGTCAGTCTATCTTGCCTTTATTGAAGTAGGCTAAAATGTCGATTGAACACTAGGGGAATTTCACTATGAGTAATATCGGGTTCATGTATATCTTGAGGTCATTGGACATCTTATCAGAAAACACCAAAAAAATTCATTAAATCTTATCTTGAAAAATCCAAAAACATTTGCAAAATCCTATATAGCGAAAATCCAAAAACATTCAGAAAATTGTAAAGGAAAAATCCAAAACATCCAGAAAACATCAAAAACCCTAAAAAGGTTGAGCATCAAAAAATCCAAAAAAACAAAGTCCTCTTGTCAAACTATGGGTCTCTGAGCTTGAACATAGGCAAGGCCATCATTGATGTGCCCCAAAAACACCCTAGGTCAATCCTTTATGAGTCTCTCATAATAAACTATCATCTTTCACCTGTGCATATCTTCATCTTGTAAATAATTTAGGTCAGTCGAATTATCTTTGATCAACCCCCAAGGCCCCTAGCATAGGTCTTTTAGGTTAGGTTCTAGGTCAAAACTAGGAAATTCTCAGAAAACCCCTAAACATTCAAACATTTTGAAAAAGCACAAAAACATTTGAAAATTGAAAATACAAAAACAATAGAAAACATTCAAAAGACTTAAAAATCCTTAAAACATTCAGAAAACCCTAAATAGCCTTAGAAAATTTGAAAAATCATAAACATTCATATAAACTTTCAAAAATCCCAAAAATAGCCTCAAAAATTTTTCAAAATACCAAAAACATAGAAATATTCTAGAAAATCCAAAACCCATCCATCCCATTTCACTTTCACCCACAATAAACTTTTACCCATAATAAATGATCGTCACCTTCAACCTTTGGCAAAACAAGTAGAAAGCAAGTATAGCAAGTTGTAAAGTGTGAACCTAAAAGTCTAAATATAAAGTCTAAATCATAGGTAAATGCGTCAGTGAAGTTTATAGCAACGAATCATCTTAGCATCATCATCCCAACATCAAACAACCTTTTGATCAACATGTCCTAGGATGTATCCTTCCTGCAATGGACATTAATATCAGAAATCACCTTAAAGCTAAACTTAAACTAGGTAAGAGATATAGATAACATTGACTATTTTTCTTTGATCTTTTCTTATGATTTATCTTAATGACCCATTTCGAGGACCTCTCAATGATTTCTATCTAAAAAAAATTAGAGAGAAAGGAATGAGCCATTGATCATTATCTTTCATTTGTTGTGCTTGTGGGTACTCTTGTAAAATCATCTTGGCGCATACTTAGTTATGTGGAGGAAGGTCATTTGGAGTATGTTGTTGACTATTGTGTATGCTTTGGTCCAATATATTTTTAGCTTCTACCTTACATTCCAATGAGGTTTCCATATGTCAAGATGTGAACACAAACTATCCTATCTGTTTGTTGAGTCAAAGTCCATTACACTAGATACAACACCATCCTAGTTATAAATACCTTGATGCATTGTGTCTATGTGTTATATCAAACAATAAGGAATGATGGAAAATCCCAATCCTAAAGTGTGAGCATTTCCTCATCCTACATTTCATCCTACATTTTTCATGGTCTCATAACCATCTCTAATAAAGTCTCGATGGATCAAGGACTTCTTGGATCTTTTGAAGCAATCATCAAAATCAACGGTCATTCATTCTTTATTATTATATCTTCTCTTTGTGCTAACCTAGTATCATGACAATAAATTAAAAAATCGTCAATGCATCCAATATACATCTAGAAACCATCAACATACATGCATCTCATAATCATTTCATAATCATAAAACATCCATCAGTATAATCATTGCATATCACATCATACATTCTGCATTATCATTTAAGACAATGAATAAATTATTATTCTAAGCATCTTAAATCATTGCATATCATAAGAATTTGCATCCATAGATCCACATGCATACATCATCATCATAAAATGCATAAAAAATATACAAAAAGAAATGCATCCACATCATTTGAATCCATAACATCTGCATATCATAATCATCCATCCATATCATGATCATCACATATCATATGGGCATAAATAAAGTGCATCCATACATGATAAAGTATACGCATCCATATCATATCCTTTCATACATAAAATAAAGTGAACACATCACATCATAAATCATCTGTATCCGTATCATATATATATATATATATATATATATATATATATATATGTATATATATCAAAAAAATGAATGTCATGGTACAAAAATCTAGATCTGTGTATGTATAATGATCAAAAGTACAATATCCACGAGGCTATCAAAAAGGATTCCATGAATGTATCTATGTGATAAAGAATGGTGGAAAAATCAAAAAGTGTCTATACATAATAGCTAGCCCTGATGGATGCTACCCTCTCTAGCCTATCTCTCAGGCTGATCCTATGCTCGTGGTCGTGTGCCACTACGCTGTGAAAAATTTGGTTGTCTTAGTGTCGCTGGTACATCATGATGATAATGTTGTATGTAATATGTAGCCTATGTAATGACCTCTCTGTACAACTACACTAACATTGTCCAAACATGTGTGGCCACCATCATCACCTTCATCTATTGTCACCTAGCCACCTCCTGGTTTCTCTCTCCTGTCACAGACTGTACTCTCTGTAATGCATGATCTCTCTTGACTGTGACTGCAACCACCTATTGTTGAGCCTAGTCTCACTCAACAATAATAACCAAAACCTATTGGTGAGCCTAATCCCACTCACCAATCAATCTTTGCACCTACTATTGCAGTTGTTGTATTTGCATATCCTAAGCATCTAGTGGTGATGGTGGTCCTAGTTGAGGTTGCACCTAAGGATGTACTTGTGGCTACTGAGGAGGTTGTTTTTGTACAATCGGTGGGGCCCCTGGAACTTAACCATCCTGGCCATCTTGGCCACCCTACCCCCTACCTCTCCCTACTCCTCTGCCTCTGAGTCTCCCTCTGGGAGGAACACCTGCTAGATCCATCAATCTTCAGGGAGGGAAAAACCAAGCATCATATGTAGGCATAGTTTGTGTTAGGGTTAGAGATGGTAGATCTAACAATTAAATGCAGATTTAATAATAAAACAGAGAAACTAAAACATGCATAGAATAAATCATAACACAGAATTTAACGTGGTTCACCCAATCTGGGCTACATCCACCAAACCGCAGCCATCCAATACTTTTATCATCCAGTGAAAAACCCTATTACAATCTTGCGAATAATCACATTTTTCTCATACAGTAGTTTGTGTTAGGGTTAGAGATGGTAGATCTAACAATTAAATGCAGATTTAATAATAAAACAGAGAAACTAAAACATGCACAGAATAAATCATAACACAGAATTTAACGTGGTTCACCCAATCTGGGCTACATCCACCAAACCGCAGCCATCCAATACTTTTATTATCCAGTGAAAACCCTATTACAATCTTAATAATCGTGATTTTTCTCATACTAATACTTTTATTATCCAGGAAAACCCTATTACAATGTGGGGATGTACTATAATAGTATAGCATGATCGTCGGCCACATACCAACAATCTCCCACTTGGAGACTGATCAGGCTCCATACCAACACAATCTCCCACTTGGAGACTGTCCTGGACGACACTGCTGCAATTACAGCTCCCATTGGAAATAAGTACCTAGGACCCTGCTGCTCTGTTATACTTGAATTCAACCTAAAAGGCCAACCAAAGTTGCAGAGGAGCTCAACTTCTCCCATGTCACCGCCTTCGTAAACATATCCATTGGATTGGCATTTGTATGTATCTTGTCCAGCTTGAACTGTCCATCCTCCAACACTAACCAAATGAAATGATATCTCAACTGATGTGTTTTGTTTTAGGAATGCAGCAGAAATCTTTGCAAGATGTATAGCACTTTGGCTATCTGTAAACAAGTAATTTCTAGCCTATTGTTTTCCCAACTCCTCCATGAAAAATTGCAGCCATATCATCTCCTTTGCCACCTCTATTGCAGCAACATACTCTGCCTCTGTGGTGGATAAAACAACCACCTTCTGCAAGCAAGAAATCCAACTCACTGCCATCCCACCAACCCGGTAAATACATAACCTATGGTAATTCCACCCGGTATCTATATCCTACTAAACTGAAATAACATAGCCTTTAAATCAAGATAGGAGCCCCCAAAACATAAACAATTATTGGATGTACTCTCTCAAATAATTCGAATCCTTTTAATCAAGATTCCAATTCCCTCAACTCCCGATGACTCCAACACCGCTAACAACTCCTACAACATATGCACATCCAAGATCGCATACCATGGCATACATCAAACTACCTACCTGAAGCTATATTATGGTACCTTGACATTTTTTCCCTCCTCTGTGTCTTTTGACACATATCCTTAGTCAATTTGACATGACTAGGGCAAAGGTGTGTCACTTTGCATCTCTCCATATGAAATCTCTACAACACCTTTCAACATATTCTGTCTCGAGATAAAAACAATTTTTTGTTTTTCCTATCTCTACAAATTTTCATACCAAGGATTTGTTTTGCTGCCCTCAAATCCTTCATAGCAAAATACTTTGCTAACTGTTGTTTCAACTCTCTTATGTGGTCCATGTTAGACCCAGCTACAAGCATATCATCAACATATAAACACAAAATAATGTAGCTATCATTATCCAACCTCTTAAAAAAAACATAATGGTCAGAATTACACCTGCTGTAGCCTTGCTCAGCCATAAAACTGTCAAATCTCCAAATACCATTGGCCGAAGTGCTTGCTCAAGCCATATGTTTCTTCAATCCTAATTACACTAGTTTCTCCTTACCTTGACCTCAACCTTGTATTGTTCCATATAAATTTCCTTCCAAATCAACAATTATGGAGAGGCTATTTTAACACTGTCAGTTCTTAAATGCAACTGTTCACAATACTTAAAACAATACTTAATAGAAGTCATTTTAACAACCCGAGAAAAAATCTCATCAAAAAATCAATACTCCTTTTCTATGCAAATCCTTTTACAACTAATCCGCTTTAAATCTTTTCTACTCTCCATCCTCCCTCTTCTTTCAACCTATAAAACCATTTGTTTGATAAAGCCTTTTTACCTGCAGACAACTTGCATAAGTCTCAAGTTTTATTTTTTAGCAAGGAGTCCATTTCTTTTTCCATTCCATGCTCCTACTAAATCTTGGCATCCACCTGCATAGCTTCATCATAGCATTCTGGTTCACCAACATCAATTAATAAAATAGAATACAAAAAGGGAGAAAATAATTTTAGAGGTCTACTTATCCTTGAAGATCTTCTAACAAGAGTTTGTGGTATTTGTTGTTGTTGTTGCCCAACATGAGGAATCATTAAACATCATTGTTTGGAATATCATCCAACACTACATAATCATTTTCTTTCTTCTCATGTTGTAGCAACAGATCTTTGTACAACACTTTCTCATTGAATATGACATCCCCGCTTCTCACAATTTTCTGATTTTCAAAATCCCAAAGCCTATAACCAAATTCATCAATGCCATATCCAACAAATACACATTTCTTTGATTTTGCATCAAGCTTGGTTCTATTTTCAGAATCTACATGTGCAAATGCTTCACAACCGAAGGTTTTGAGAAAAGAATAACTCACCTTCTTACCTTTCCATGCTTCCTCTAGAATACCACAACCCAAAGGATTAGAAGGACCTCTGTTGATTAAATAAATAGCAGTGTTACAGTCTCTGCCCACATTTTTAAAGGTAGCCTAGCATGCAATCTCATAGTCCGTGCATGCTCCATTATTGTCCTATTCATGCTCAGCCACTCCATTTTCCTGTGCGGAGTCCTTAGAACCATTTTATGCCTACGAATACCATTAGAGGAACAATAATCTTCAAACTCTTTGCTGCAATACTCACCACCATTATCAGATCTGAGACATTTTACCTTTTTACCCGTCTCATTCTCAACTAAGCTTCTCCATTTTTTAAAAGTTTCAAATACTTCAGATTTCTGCCTAAGGAAATAAATCCATACCTTCTAGTTGCATCATCAATGAATGTAACATAATACAGAGAGCCACCGAGAGAAGATACCTGAGCTGGTCCCCATACATCCGTATGCACAAGCTCCAATTTCTCATCTTTCTTTTGCTTCCCATCCTTGAGAAAAACTTTCTCTCTTTTATTTTCCATACACACAACTTTCACATAAATCCATATTAACACATTTTAGACCTCGTAAACATTATTTGAATGAAGTAATTTCATACCTTTTGCACTCATATATACCCAAGTCTATTATGCCACTGCTGATTCGAAGAGTCCACAAAGAACTATATGATCTTCTACCTGCTAACTGCAACAATTCCTCAACATTGACCCTTCCTAAACAATTAAAGTAGAAGGAACAGTATGACCTATACAAAGATATAAGGTGCCTACTTTCACACCTTTTGCTACCACTAAGGCACCCTTTGTGACCTTCAATTTTTATCACTAAATGTAACAACACAACCTTCATCATCTAGTTGCCCTGCTGAAATTAAATTTTTTTAACTTTGGAACATGCCTTACCTCATGTAGTAGCCAATGATTCCCATTCTGCAACTTAATCTTGATTCTTCCCTTTCCAACAATCTGACAGGGTTTGTTATCTCCTAAATAAACTAGCCCAAAATCCCCTTTGACATAATCAAGAAAATAACTTCTATGGGGTAGTAGCATGAAATGAAGCCCTGAATCTAACACCCAAGAATCATCAGCATTATTATCAAGGAAAGAATCAAAGCATCCTCATCAGATTTATTACTTACCACATTTCCTCTTTACTTCCTTCCTTTCTGTCTCCTTTATTTTTGAGACCAGCAATCTTTCTTTAGATGACCCGGCTTACCACAAGCACCAGCAATCCCTCTTGTCTCTAGATTGAGACCTTTTGTCCTTTGATTTTTCTCGTGACTTCCCACGATTTCCATAATTGTTTCCTCTCTCCTTTGTTCTGCCCTGCTTTCTGCATTCAAAACACTGCCTGATGTGGATGTTCCACCAGAGCTTTTCCTATGGATTTCCTCGCTCAAAATAACACCAACAACATCATCAAACTTCAATGTATTCGAACCAGAAACATAATTACTAATAGCCATTACCAAGCTATTCCAGCTTTCGGCAAAGAACACAGAATCAAAGAGCCCTAACTTCTTCATCAAAGTTTACTTTTACAGAAGTTAATTGACTGGTGACCATATTAAACTCATTTAAATGATCAGTAACTGACCCACCTTCTACCATTTTCATATTAAATAAACGCTTCATAAGAAATACCTTATTCAAAGTGGAAGGCTTTTCATATAACTTTTCCAGGGTTTCCATCAACTCTTGAGTTGTCTTTGCTTTTGTAATATTGAATGCCACTATTTGTGCTAGGCACAAACAAATACTGCCAAGAGCCTTTCTATCCAAGATCTCCCAGTCCTCATCTGACATTGCTGCAGGTTTCTTGGTTTTGCCTTCTAATGGCCACCATAAATCCTTCTGATAGAGATAGTCCTCCATCTGCATCTTCCATAACTGATAGTTCTTCCCATTAAACTTCTCAACCTTCTTACCCTCGTCTGCCATTGCTCCCACTCAACCGTGAGACTCCCACTCAACCGTGAGATCTTTCCTAGAGACGATAATCAAAGCACAACCCGCTCTGATACCACTTGTTAGGGTTAGAGATGGTAGATCTAACAATTAAATGCAGATTTAATAATAAAACAGAGAAACTAAAACATGCACAGAATAAATCATAACACAGAATTTAACGTGGTTCACCCAATTTGGGCTACATCCACCAAACCGCAGCCATCCAATACTTTTATTATCCAGTGAAAAACCCTATTACAATCTTGTGAATAATCACATTTTTCTCATACAGTAATACCCATCTGAACCCCTTTTTACCAAGCTTAGAAGCTTCCAGATTTTAGGGTTCTACAAAATCGGATTTTTCTTTTTTTCATTGATTTGGCAAGGTCAGGGGGCCGAGATGTATAGTATACCATGGGCTATACAGTATAGCATGATCAGTCACCACATACCAACAATTTGTGCTATAGCCTATCCTTGATCATATGCCAGAGGCTGGGCCACCAACTATTTGAAGCTCTCTACTACCTTGAGATTTGGGATAGTCGGTCCATATGTGGGAACCTCTCTAGCCGATCTTGCAAAAATGGCCCTATATGCATCATTAGGTCTGTCCTGGACCTCTTTGAACTATCATGCTACCCTATCTAGTAGATATCTCTCAATAATGTGGTGCTCTCGACCCTGCATGTATTGGGTCTTCCTAGAAAAATATAACTACTAAATATCATTGAACCATGGCGGCATCTGTAACCATGGGTTGAAAACTATCATATCATCTATCACCCATCTTCAATACCGGAGCCCAATCTATCTAGTTTTCCTGAGGGTAATGGCACCTCTGTATCTCTAAATGATAGGATCATCTAGCTCCACATATGCCATTTACACAATGGGACAAAGCACGACAATGTGCTCCATGCCCAAATATGTAGTAGATTCACCCCTACACCAATGGCTCTCCCATCACAATAAACAAAATCATGCAAGTCATGATACAAAGAGGCTAGCATCATGGGGCCCCACAAAAAAATCATCCTCCTATATAGCATCTAATGCCACACCAAGCCTCATCCTAGGTTGAATCCTTTGCTACTTCTATTAGGAGCCACCAAACCTGAAATGATGGTATGATGATCAATCTAAAGGTCAACACATGACCTTTGTATGAATCAAGGTCAATCTGTGAGGTAACCAAAGTGATATGCTCCACCTCCATAACCTCAAGGAAGACATCAAACCTAACATCAATGTCATAAATCAAACGATCTCTGTGAATCAAAAAATGCAATATACACCATGCATCCTCTAGAGTAACCATCGCCTCACCTATTGGAAGGTGGAAGGATGAGGTCTCACTCTGCCATCTCTCACACATAGCAGTCATGATTGTTAAGTGTGTTTGAATCACAAGAGCATATGCAACATACTAGAGGTTGATCTCTCCCAAGTGCTCTTGGCACAACTTTGATAAATCATCTAGTCTCTCCAAAATAGTGGGCCTATGCTCCTGCAACATCAGTGGTGGAAAGACCTCCTACATCCATGAAGTGTACAATATCAAGAAATCATCAAAATTTGACTCAATTTAAAATTTACAACTTAGAAATCACAATAGCGTCGCTATACGAAAATTTCAAATTCCAACACCCGAAGCATTTAAAATGTAAATCGAAAGATGTGTCGCCAAATAAGCTAGTGTCACAATTTAACGTTTGGAAAACCCTAACCTTAATTTCTAAATTGGCAAGTGTGTCACCAAACAAATATGCATCACCATTTAAAATTAGAAAACCTAATTTAAATCATGAATAGCATCGTCGATTTCAATTTGGGTGTCGCTATATAGCGACACAGCTAAATTTTGAACTTCAAAGCATAATAAATGCATCAAAAATTCAAATTTCATATCAAGTTTGGAGTTACATACTGGTGGTCCTACACCTGGAAGCCACTAGAACTCTCAAACTCGATTGGAGATGTTCCTAGGAAGCTCTTGGCGTGCCATTTTGTCAGAGGTTCGGAGCTTAAAATAGCAAGAATCTCTTAAGTGTGAATGGACAAATGAATTGAAAGTGACTCTTCTTGGCCCATTTAAACTAGAAAATTAGGGTTATTTTCCCTCATTTAACCTTGAAGATAGGGTTTATTATCATTTTCACCAATTTTTCCAATTTGGACCTAATTTTGCATCACTTTTTGCATTTTTTGCATTATTCTTGCATCCCAGAGCCTTTTTAGACCCTTGGGGTAGCTTTTAAAGTTTTTTCAAGAAATCAACCCAAAATTCAAATTTTTTGCTCGATTTCTCGAGGGGGTAGGAAGTCAGCTTTATCCTTCCATTGGGGCATCTAAAAAATTAGAAAATTTTTATTTTTTGATTTAAGTAGTAGTTTTAATCTAAAAAGTGTTATTCTTTGAACTGAAGCAGTAGGTACCTTGCTTCAAAGAGGGGCAAAATGTAGACATTAAAAAATTTCCTAATCAATATCATGCACTTAAAATAGATTTACTAACATCATTTCCTCTTTAATCCATCCTCTTTTCAATTAATTTAAATATTTGAACTATTTAATTAATTACATCATTTTCATCTATTGGCCTAATTAATTTAATCAAGTTAATTCATCTTTTTTTGTGCTAACATTTCATCTCATTAAATTAAATAAATCAAAATATTTAATTTAATTTTTTAAGTCATCTTATTTAATTAAATAACCCTAAGTTATTTAATTAAATATTATTTCATCTCTCCCCCATTCGTTAAATTATTTAATTTAATGAATAAACACTTTAATTCTTCCAATCCCCTGACTGCATGATTAAATCTTGTTTAATTAGACATTAATCTAACTTTCTTCTAAGCAAAGAGAATATTCCCATGGAATATTCCTTATCCCCTTTTTGCACAATTAAAACTTCATTTTAATTTGTAAATTTTCTTTTTCCTCACCCACGAGAATATTCCAAAAGAATATTCTTATTCCTCCATCATTTGAAAAAGGGATATTTTCACTTGGCTTCTTAAGCAAGTTTTAACCTTCAACCTATTGAATAAGTCACCCTTAACTTGTGTGAGCAGGTCAAAAGTGTGTTTGTTTGAGGCAAGTGTGAACCCTTGATTAGAATCTCATCATGCATTCTCATCATTTATGAGAATCCATGATCCATGTCTCTCATCTCCTTCATTTTGGATCGTTGATTAAACTTTCTAATCTCAACCCTTCATTCCTCATTTTCTCTCGTATAAATAGGTCACTATTTGGAGACAAATGGATCCATCTTTCAATTGCAAACTTATGTTGTTGAATCTCATATGCACTCACTCATATTTACTCACTTTTTAGCTTATTTTAGTTCACTTTCAGTTGCATAATAGCTTAGAGAATCCATTAATGGCTTCCATACATCCATATTAGCTTGTTTATAAATTAGGGTTTTCATCTTTTAGCTTAGAATTAGCTTAGCAATAGCATAATTAGTACATTTTTAGCATAAAATCATGGTAACTTAGCTTGCATCATGTTCATTTTTAGCATAAACTAGGTTTTAATACATCAATCACAATGGTTTCATCAATTCTATTCCATAGAATCGACTGAAATAGGATCACTGATCATGGGATTGGGAAAGGGTCGTCATTTCATATCAACATGACACCAATTTCAAAATAGGATAAGTTTCAGATGGGTTAGATTAGGAATTTAACTGTTTTCTTAGTTTCTAGCTTTCAATTTTAGTAAAATGCTTAGTTTAGATTTCCAATTTGAATGATCTTGTTTGTAGATGCATGTTTGTTTGGTGAATTTACACTTTGATTCATCATGAATCAAGTGTAACCGACCCTCACCGACATTTCCTCATCTCACAATAGATTTTAACTAATGATGAGTGGCTAGGTAATGAAAAATATATTCTTAACATAAACCTTCTTTATATCAATATAAATTTGTAAAGGTTGAGTATAATTAATTTTTTTATTTTATGAACAAGCATTTCAATGGCTATGAGCTATGGAAAATAATAAAATGGGGAATATTTTGATCTCCCTCAAGTTAGAAATTCATCGAAGTTTATTAGTATCTACAATGTTTCCTCTTCTCTTTTATCAATCAATAACAAGGATATTTATTTGACAAAATCAATTCTCTTTTTAAGAATAACATCAACCATTGGATTAAACTACCCAATGATTATCACCGCAAATTTTATTACATGTACACCCTTGATTCAACCAATTGGTACCGTACGATATTAAGTAGTCACAATGATGTTTGAATAGAGAAAGGACACTTCATCCTTGTCATAAATTTAAATCCATATTAGAAACCATGTGCGTTGAACATAATGTGTGTTAGGAAAGTCATCTCAACCTTGCACCTTATTCTTGAGAACACTTTAGTGTAATTTCTAAACTATAGAGGTCATTTGTAGCCCCAAAAAGTATCAAAACAACCTTTAACCAACTAAAGTAGGTTATGTTGACATAAAACTCTTTGATATCTTCAATTTAAATTAAAATAGGATCAATTAACTTTCAAGATCAAAAGTTATAGTCTCTATAATTTAAGTTACATACTTTAGAAATGTAAGAGAAATTATGACACAAAAGAGATCTATAAGAGGGAATTACACTTATTGACCAAGAAAATTCATATATTTTCACATATATGTACATATATACATGTATGTATGTATGTATGTGTATACATGCATAAATACACACATGCATACACATATGTATATTAAAAATATATATGTGTATGTAATGATATAGATTCATATGTATGTAAGTAATTATATATGATTAAATTGATTCTATTACTCCAATTTTCATGATAATTAAAATAAAAAATTATATAATTGAGTGGCCTTTTTAGGAATTATCTTAATAGGTTTCTTCTCATAATTGCTTATGTCTAAGCCATCAAATTTTATCAAACAACCCCTTCTCAAGCCTTTGCTTTTTGTGCTTAATTTCCTTACTTTGGAGACCTAATCTCAAATTATTTAATCTTATTATTACAGCTAACACTGATTATTCTTCACATCTAAATATTGAAAATTTCTTCTAAATAGATCTGCTATACAAATTTAACATCCAATTAAACATAATTTAATACCCAAAATCTTATCTTAAGAAGCAACTCATGTTAACTATAATAAATAAATACATTCAAAATCACAGACAATAAAAATTAAGAGCATCATAATGAATGTAGAGTTTTTGAATTTTGTCAAATTAAGAGACTAACTATTTATATTTTGACTTTGTAAACCTATTCTTGAAAATGCTATGGTGATTTTCAAATACTTATCTATTCCCTATACAAATAATAATTGTTTCTCATACAATATAATTAGTGAACATGTGTAATTATAAAAATGATTTATTTTTACCCACTTTCCATCACTTTTTTTATTAATATACTTTTGATTTACAAATTGCTACTTATCTTTATTTATTTTAATCATTTATAAAAAGTATTAGGTGTGTTTAGATTCTACCACTGCCACAACATAGACAAAAGCATCAGCGTTAAGAAAAAGGTCAAAAGCAAATGGATAAAGATAAATGGAGACAGCCATGTCAGCGAATAACTTAATATGACAAAATATTGTATTGATAACTTTATAAACAAATTGGTTTCAATAATAATTGGAGTACATTGAACACATGCTTGTGTATTTGCATAACTGGATAGATTTCAGAAAAAAATATTTCTGTCATGATTTGAATGTGTGAAAACATTAAGCAGGCAGACAGCATGACGCCAAGTACAAATGCTTTACCAAAATAAAGTAATAGTTGCATGGTATTGTCACTTAAATACACCATTAGAATAGACTTACTATTTTTGTTTTACACCATATTTGTAGCAAACAGGAGTGATAAGAAATTTGTTACATCATGGCCACCTCAGCTAAAAATATATAGGACTTCTCCTAACTATAGATTCTATGATGATTAAATTACCTATTTACTGACTATGATTAAAAATAGACACTTAAACTATTTATAATTGATAGATAGGACTTTTGCTAGCTCTAGTGGTTATTTAGTTAACTCTAAAATATTTACTAATTAATAGATAAGAATTTTGCTAACTCTAGCGGTAATTTTGTTAACTCTAGTGGTGATATAGATATTATGCTGATTTTATTTATAGTTAAGAAGGATTTCGGAAGGGCATAATAAGTTAATATGGAGAGTGTCATTGTTGGTAGTGGTGAGTTATTATTTAATAGTTTGGTTTGATTTGTCTTGTTAATGATGCAAGAACATTTAGGATGTTAGAGCAATCTTACATCCAAAATACAAAATTGTTTATTTTGATTTCTATTAGGTTTGGTGAGTAAATTTTTAATAAGGGTTAAAAATGACAAGGTTATTATTTTTAGTAAGTTGGAAGGGTAAAAAATAGTAGGTTACGATTTTTAGTAAGTTGGCATTTGTGCACATATGGACATGAAATATTACACATAGCTCAAAAAAGGTGAAATTGAGCCAATGGTGAAGAAATCACTTCAACACCATTTGTCATTTGTGAGATATTAATGTTTTTATCTTCAAAATCCCTTATAATCCCTTTCAAAATATTCAAAGTCAATTTTGAGGCACCTAGAGGTTCTGAATGGGCCCGAAAAATGGTCAAAAATCCAAATTTCCCTTTAAGAAACTTTTGGAAGAACTTTCGCTCGTCAAGAGCTTTCTTATGGTGCAAACATTTTGTCAATTGGATGTTGATTCAAAATGCTTTTCAACAAGTTGTGATCCCTCCTAATGCACAACCAAATGATGTGACAACTTTGATTGATAATATGAATTCACCTAATTTGGACATTGTCTTTCATCAAAATGATGCTTTGATGATAATGGCTATTATTAATAAGGTTGGGATTAGACATACCCTTATTGAAAATGGTTCAGGGATTAATGTTTGTAGTGTAAATATTTTGGAAAAAATTGGATCAAATAAAATTTTAATTCAACACATTGATTTATCTATCAAAGGTTTTGATCATGTGGGAAGACAACCGCTTGGTGTGATAACATTACCTATCAAAATTTGTAAGGTTGTGTTACAAACTCCCATCCATGTCATGCCCCATGATCTTTCATATAATATTCTCTTAGGTAGACCATGGATTCATGAGATGAAAGGAGTTCCTTCAATGCTTCATCATTCAATGAAATACATAGACAACAATAAGGTTTACATGATAAAAGCTAATCCTATATCTGAAAATTGTCTACAAACTAAAATAGGAATGATGAATCCTCTTAGTGCATTGAAACCAACTACAAAATTAGAACCTTTACAAGTTGAGGATAACGATAAGTGTCTTTCAAATGTGAGAACATTGTTGGATGATGATTGGGGTTCATTATATTTTACACCTATATTCATGGGAGAATACAAGATTACACAAAAAATAGAAAAAGATAAAGAAGCAACAATGGTATCAACATAATCTATCATTAACTCATCAAAAACATCCATAATTTCTAGCAAAGAGGAAAACACAAATTACACATCTGCTTATGATGAAGATGATCATAAATAACCACCTTCCTTGAAAGAAATAGAATCCATTTATGGAAGAAGTTATCAAGTTTTGAAACAATTTTGCTGTAATGGAAAAGGATGTGGTGTCAAAGAGCAATACATTCATGTCACCATAGAGCCTAGCACACAAGAAACAACAAGAGGTCTTGGTTATTGTCCTTTGAAAGAAATGAAAGAATCAAAGAAACCTTCACTTAATGTCAATGTCATTACACAAACCACTCCTAGGACCAATATAAATAATGGTAATGATATTTCTTCATCTACAAACACATGTTTTCATGATGGTTGGGGTTCATTAGATTTTACACCCTCTTTTATGGGAGAGTAAAAAATATAAACCTAAAGATTCTTGTGTGTATGACATCTTGTGATAAGAAAATAAGCTTTTCTTCACAAGAGAAAGAAATGTCCCCTAATATTGATCAAGAGAATATCTTGTTGAGGCTTCTCAAAGCCCACCTGATTACTCTTCCTCCAAGAACATGAAATAAATTCTACAACAAAATCTCATTTTGTGTATATCATCGATGCATTGTCATTCTACAAATGATTGTCAAGCCTTGAGTAATAAAATATAACTTAAGGATTATGGTGATCTTCCTTGTGTTCATGTACCTAATTCCTCTAATCAATAATGATCTTCATCTTATCATGTTCCTCATCAATATGTGGTATTTTTAGCTTTATGTTTCTTTCCCATTACCATTCATATTTTTCATGGCAACAACATGATGGTAATTGGTTTGGTTTTCCTTTCCTCTACACTTGGGGGCAAGGATAAATTGTTTTGGGGAGGTCTGCATTCTTTTCAAGGATCCCCTTTTCCCTCTTTCTCCTTAAAATACCAACATATCAAGTATGTTGACATTTTAAGGGGGAGAATATAGTCCCCTGCTCATTGTTTGCATAAGAAATGGTCTCTTCTTAGTGATGATAACATACATATCCTAGGAAGCGTGACCTTGTCAATCAAAGTGTGGCCTTCTTGACCTATGAGAATGTCTCTTTGGTGATGATATTAGGCTTGATGTCCCATAAGAGTGTGACCTTTCTTGGCATATGATGTTCCCCTTGGTGGTAATTCTATGACTCATATTCCATAAGGTTTGGTCTCCTATTCATGACTATTCCTCTCTTGGTCGTGATATCATGAGTGGTATCTCCTAAGGTGTGACCCTTTCATATGTATCAAGAGAAAAGCCCCTTTGTTATCATCTTTTGTGGTGGTGTTCATACAACATCCCTTGAGTTTTTAGTCTTATCCTATTATTGTTTGTTGCACCCCCTGAGGTGATTTTTATACACCCCTTGAGGTGAGTTTTGTTGCACCCGTGAGGAGAGTTTTGTTGCACCCCCTAAGGTGAGTTTTGTTGCACCCCCTGATGTGATTTTTTGTAAGATAGTTCATGGATTCAACATAGTGGAGCTTGTTGGGTCATGAACTTAAGCAGCTATTTTTAACATTGCCACCTAGCATAACACATTATGCTTGCTATTAGAGCCATGTATTCCATGAGTGATGTGTATGACCTCAGTCCTCATGGCATCTAACATTTATTCAATGAATTCCATTTGGTATTTGAGACAATTTAAGAATGAGGTCTCTTTACCTTACTAACTCAAATTTTTTAGTACTAACCTTGTGTTTTTTTGTGTTCCTTTTTGTGTGTCTTCTTTTTGTTTATTTCTATTTCATTGTTATCTTTATGTTCCATCACACCATGTTTTTTCATCATGTATGCTTCATATTTTCCGACATGTATGTTTGTGTATGTTGTCTTGTTGTATACAATACATGTGTGTGTTCCTTTTTGCTTATGTTGCTTTTCCATGAGATCTTGGATCCTAGGGTCTTGTGCATTCCCCCTAGATTCTTTTTCATCCTATCTCTTCAACATTTGGACAATTGGACCCCTCTTGACATAGATTTTCTATTTTAGTGTGATTCTGAGTATAAGTTCATACTCTCACTAAAGTGGGGGCTAAATGTATTGTCGTAAACTATCACCCATGAAAGTTTCACCTTATGTTTGGTCCCCCCTTAAATTATTGGGCCTAATTAAGTATTTAATTTCCTAAATTATGCATCATATGGCCCATTTTTGACAATTTTTAAGGAATTTCAAGTGGGAACCAATTTCATCTATCTAAGACCTTGACCTGACAACTAAAATCCTAGAAAATAGGGTAAGGACACTCATGCCCTAGGCATGAGTGTCCCCCTATTTTGGCTCTAAATTCAAATATGTTAATGCTGACAATTTAATATTTTCCATTCAATTATCTAAAGTCAATTTTCGGGATCTAATTTTGGGGAGATTGAATAAATGCCTATAAAATGCCTAGTTATTGCATCATTTCAAATCTATCTAACAAATTATTGGAAAACTTATGATCAAGAGCACTATTGAGCAAGTCAAGAGAAGTATTTTAGAGCTTCATTTCAAAAATTCAAGATCTTAACATCATCTCAAAGTTTATGTGAGTTTGTGTGTGTTCATGTTATCATTGTTTTGTTAAGGCTAACCCTTTGTATGTCTCCAAGAAATTCAAGCATTCAAGAATCCAAGAAAATAAAAAATAAAAAAATATCCAAGACCTTGAGGTGATGTGCATGACTCCATTCCTTCAAGGAAACCATTGAAGGGTGGTTAGTTTCAACACTTTGTTGATTCATCATTCCTTCCTATCATTTATCTATTTATCATTGGAATTTTCATTGTGGAAGTGGAAACACTTACATGGGGTTTGACTAAGGCAAGCCCAAAAATTAGCTCAACATTTCCTCTCTATGTGAATGTGTGGATCTCAGGTTTGAAGAACATTGAAAATATTATTGAAGAAAATTTACTCATTGTTGTATTTGAAGACCTACATCTTGCTAGTTCATGAAAATCAGTTACAAAAATATCTGGAAGTGTTCCAACAGATCTATAGGAAGAAATCTGAAGCTTAGAACTAACATCAAAGGACCCCAAAAATAGTTCTAGAAAAGAATACAAGGACACCCACACCTTGGAAATGAGTGTCCTCCAAAATCAAGCTCAAATTTGAACCATAGGTGCACAATTTTCTACTCTATCTTGCTCACTTGTCTAAATTTTCCTGTGAAATTTTTTTTTTTTTCGCATCAGAATAGTAAAATGTACTATTATCCTACTTAGATCATTACATTTCATCATTATGATATTTCCATATTTGGTTAAGGGTTGGTTGATTCACCTATAAGGTTTTAAGTCAATAACATACCTTATCAAATCCATTAAACCACAACCACTACCTATCAAATCTCTAATAAATGAATAGACACATCTTGAAAAAGTGCATAAACCCTAGGGTCAGATCTTAGGGTTTACCCTTTTCTATGTTTCACATGGATAAGAATATATCCCAGAAAATCCTTAGATGTGGTTATGTGTGACCTTTTAAAGGAAGTTGGGTGAGGGAAAATAGCTTCCTATACCAATCTAAGTGGGGGAGATAGTGCAATTTTTCTTAAAACCCTTAATAATTACAATAAAGTGATGCACATTTAGATAGCTTAAATAAACATGCAATAAAGAAAGGAATAGTAACATGAGATATACATGGGAAAAACCCCACACCCAAAAGCCTAACTCAATGTATTATTTGCAATCAATGGTTACAATATACTTTTAGAGAAATAGGTCTTTCAAGAGTCTTCAACAACAAAAATATTTATGGAGTGATTCTAGGAACATAATGATACTTGAAAAATTAATTCAAACCTTATCACAATCCACTCTAAAATACCACATATTTATAGACTTCAAGAATGGATGCCTAATACTATCACATGTCATCACCACATAGTCAACATGTATGCAAAACCCAACTCTTGACATGCATTCACCCCCACTACATGTAATGGACCCACTTATCATAATTTGTCATAATTTTGTATTCTTGACTCTTTCCATTTGTAATATATTGTCATGTCACTCTTACATGACATAAAACATGTCATAATTTGAGATTGTATTAGTTTTCACCAAGTGGAATTCCTACTTCCAAAAATCTAGTGTGCATGTCATCCTAGTCAATTCCATGTAGGATTCCACCTCACTTGACAGGTCCCACAAAAGGACATGACATGATAGGCATAAAAATAATCAATAAATTAATTAAATAAATGCTAGGAAATGAAAAGTTCGAGTCACCTTACTCCCAACAACCTTCCCTAATTATAAATTTGCACAATATAGTAGGAAAATGTGATAATTATCAATGTTTCTTAGGAAAACTTGAGGTATATGTAGCCTTACCTTTAAGTCCCTTGATAGTAGGAGCCCCTTCTCAATAGTGGCATATTAATTTCACTAGTGAAATCACTGCAAATTCAAATGGAGGCTTCAAATGAATCCTTGTAGTCACAAATTACTTTATAAAATGGGTTGAGGAAATCTACTAGGTAGGTTAAAAGTAATACTGTGATTGATGATCACATTATAAAGAGGTTTGATGTGCCAAACAAAATCATAGTTGATGATGTAATACATTTTATATAAATTTTGAGGGTTTGAATGTGTAAAAATGGCATAAGAGACCATTCCACCAATGAAATGCTCTGAAAATTAGTGGAATTGTATTAGATAGGTTGTTATTTCATGTTTGTAGGTTTTTAGATGTAGGGAAGGAGGTTTGGGGGTGATATGATAATGCCCTAGGGTGAAATTCACATGTTTTCAAGCAAAAGAGAAGCATAGGAGTAGGGTTTTGCTAAAGAGGTGGTAGGAGGCCATTCTAGTTGATAAAATATGTTTGTGCAAAGCTATTTTGATGTGTCTAGGGTGTTGGTGAAGATATTTGAGGCTAGGAGTATATAGTTTCAATAAACCCTCTTATGAACAAGCTTAAATGGGCCTAAGTAGGGGTTTTGAGGTTTGGTGAGTTTATGGGTATTTCAGTGGAAAAAAATCATTGATTTAGACCTTATTTATCCTAGTTGAGGTCAGGGAATAAATATTTATGATTGGGGAAGTGCTTAGAGGGAAGTTGCTTTGTAAAACATGGCTAATTGAGCCTCATTCTAGTGTAGCAATAGTTTTTAGAGGGTGTTGTTACAAAAAAACCCTATCTCCTTTTTGGATATGTCAAAGAAGAGTATAAAGGGTATTTGAAATGATGAGTGGTTTGAGGGTTTTTAATTTATTTTGAAAGTTATATTGAATTTTCATTGTTTGGAATACTATAAGCAAAGTTGATAAAACTATGAGAAAGTACCAAGTTAGGGTCTTCAAGGAGAAAAGATCATTCAAAGTTGATTGAATTGTGTTTGTCTAAACAACCTCCACCCTGCCCTACATCAAATTGGTATTAGAGCATAGGTTTTTATCTTTTGAAGGAGAAAGGTTGAAGTTTGAAGAAGGGAAAGTTGCAAATTAGAAGGACAAGATGCCTCCTAAAGGTAGTGCAGTCATTGCTAGAGAGATAATGATGATGAACCACTAAAGAGGAAAATGACCGAGAGGAAGAGGAAGAGGGTGAGAATGAAAACCATCCAAGAAGAGTCCAAGGTGATGATGAGTTGGAACCTGATGAAAGAAGGATGGTTAAGATGCTAAAGGATATTAGAGGAGATGTTTCTGAGGTGAAAATGGAATTTCCAATGTATAGTGGAAAATTAGATGCAGAAGAACTGTTAGATTGGATTGATGCAATGAAAAACTATTTTGAATAGAAGGAGGTAGTAGATGATCAGAAGGTAAAGTTTGCAAAGACTAAGTTGAAAGGCCATGCCCTAGCTTGGTGGAACTATGTACATGAGGAGAGAGTGAAAATGGAAAAGAAAATATCGATTCATGGGATAGGATGGTTTCAAAGGTTAAGAGCCAATTCTTTCCAGGTGACTATGCAATTTATACTTTGATAAAGTTGCAAAATCTCAAGAAAAAAGAAATGGATGTCATTACTTACATCGAGGATCAGTTTCACAAGTTAAGTATTAGAGTAGGTCATGTTGAAGATGAAATTGAGAAGAGGTCAAGGTATATGAATGGATTGAGATTTCAAATTCAAGATGAATTAAGTCTTGCCACTCCTAGGACAGTTGAAGAGAAGGCAAGAGAGACAAGGTAGAGGAAGGGGCAATAGTGCTAGAGGAAGAGGTTCAAGTTTTACTCCAAGGAAGTCCTATGAGGACCAAGAAAATGCAATTAAAGGCCAAGAACAAGGTGTTGATGCAAGAGGTGGATTTAGAGGCAATGGATCAAGTGTTAGAGGTAGATTTGGAGGACAAGGTAGAGGTTCAAATACCTTTGTTGGAAACAAGCAACACTGAGAGGGGGGGTGAATCAGTGTTGTGCAAAAAATAATTTTATTATTCTGATATTTAACCCACTTAAGCATTCAACAAAAGAAATATGCATGAATAGAAAGAACACCATAACAACACCATAACACCGAGATTAATTTTTCATGGAAACCCTATTAGGGGAAAAACCACAGTGGATGGCCAATCCACAATGTAATATGAGTATACCCAAAAGAAAGATTACAAAATGAGAATGCACTTGCATTCAGGCACACTACCTAGAGCTCACAGCTTAGATAAGATAGGCTCACTACCTTACAATGATTTAGATTAGATCCAAAAGAGTGAACTGATAGAATAGCATCTACAATTCTTGATTACAGTTTTGTTTAAGCTCTGTAGTCAATCTTTTGTCTTTCTAACTGATTCAACAATTCTTCTCTACTCTGCACAAACTCACACTTTAATGCACAAGTGAAACTATGCATAATCACCTAACCACCCTTCTAGTGTTTGCAAAATACTTCTAGACTTCTTACACACTTCAAATGATATGACTAATCTCTTATATATATCCGCAACAAGGATCTTGATATGTCAGGTCGGCCTCAAGATAAAATACAAAATATTCTTCATGTGTCAGCTCAAATCATAAACAATTTTTTATGCACACCCATACAAGTCAGCTACGACATAGCCTGGACCCAAAACAAAATACTTAAACATAAAAACATTTAAATAATTACTCCTTATACATCCACAACATGCCACATTTATTGAGTTGGCCATAATGAGCAAATAAACAAAAACATCCTGTCAGATCTCCTAACTCGTACCTCGATTAATACAACACCACAAAATTCAATATTAAGATAACATACATGTTTAAAAAACTATCCTAGGGATCCAAAGCTCAAAAATATGATCCAATGAAGCATATGGATTGACATAGCAACTAGATACCTTGTTCTTCATATTTATTGCCAGTAATACTTTGTTCTCAACTCCTTCTACTGGTATGACCACATTATGATCTATGGTCCAAATTAATGACTTCAGTTGCCATCAATGACAACATTAGAAGTCATATGCCAACAATCTCCCCCTTTGGAATTGATGGCAACACTTAGTGAAAAATGACTAAGTGTCGAGACTAGTAAGTACACTGCCAAAATTTCAAAACACATATTTTCAAAACACTACTCCCCCTTAGAATGTAAAGGCATTTTTCACTGCACTCTCCCCCCCTTTGAAATCAATGACAAAATTGGGGAATCCAAATTTTTTAGAATTTCAAGACTATACAAACATAACCCATGACTTACAGAAATTTGAAGACATTTGCAAAGTCATTCTTCAACACACTTAAGTTTGAGTCCCAAACACTTTTCAAGATTTCCAAAATGGTTATGTGATTGCAAAGTAGATAAGATAGAGTTTTTGTAGCTTCAATATTTATTGGGTCAAGAGCAGCCATAACATCTTTAGCCTCTTTCAATGCATTTACCATTATCTCAATCTTTGGACTGATTTGTCCTCTAAGTTCACATACTCTCCCAAAAATCCTCTCATTTGCAAGCTTCAAACTCTTTATTTTTTCAAGAAAGGACATTACCTAACCTTCTTGTTCACCAACATTACTAGCTAATGGGTCAAAAGCATCATAAATAGTGACCAACTACTTTTCAATATCCTTCACCCACTTTTCATTTCCTTCAGTGAATTTAGACAAGACTAAACAAGACATACACTTTTCCTCCTTCAGAAAAAGTATCTTGAACATTTTTCATGTAGGTGGCTAATAGAGTTTTGTCTTTTGCAATCAGTTCATTCAAACTACCTAATCTCTTTTCCTTGAACTCCTTCACCTTAATCAAGGCTAATTTCTCAAAAGATTCAAAGTGAGAGCTTACAAAATTTATCAGCTTCTTTAGCTCATTGGAAGAGGAACTAGATTGATCCATAACATGGCTAGGAATTAATTTATGTAGAACTCCAGATGCAAGGCTTAGCAATTCACTATCTTCTATGTGAGACTTCAAAATCTTCTCACTGGCTTTAGCTTGAGCAATTGAAGCAACCTTCATCATCTGAATTGGGGATAAAGTGGATAGGTTGATTGAGCTTTCATCTGATTTAAAATCTAATTCTTCCTGTTGCTCCATCAAAGATCTCTTCACAGCCTTGGTAGAGTCTCTTACCTCTTTTGTCATTGCTCTCCTATCCCATTGAGAACTTGTTACCTCAATGACCTTATCATTCTTTATGGACTTCAAAACTGGAAGTCTACCAGTGGAATTTAGACTTGTGACTACACATATAGCCTCTTTCGTGATTTTAAATGGCACATCCAACCACATGAATTCGTCATGAACACGGATCAACACATATTAGACCCATTCATTTTCCTTGAATATTAGGAATTTTGCAAACTGCACAAACTTATTTTCCTCTAGGGTTTTAAATTTTGGCTTTACAGTAAAATCTTCTTGAATTATGTGATGAGATTACAAATTCATCAAATGAGAGCTTCCCAATTCTTCAATATTTGAATGTATATAAGCCCTAATTTATTCAATGTGTAGGACTCTGTACGACACATATGAAGAAAAACCTAAGGGTTCTATCTCTACAGGCTTATAAGGATGCCATTTAAACTTTGGACATGTCCTATCCTTTACTTTGACTAATAGAGGAGTGGACATGATTGCAAACACACAAATTTATAGGCTTTTTGATAAATACCGTTTGAGGTCAAAATGAAGTTTGATCGCAGGTGCTTCTTTACGCTAGAATCTCTCCACAATTTGGCAACGATCACTCCAGAGCTCTCCAAACTACTTTCCTCCAAAATGCAAAGTGATAACTGAGGGGAAAATTTTTTCTTTTATCATTCGCATGCCTAACTCCTTTTTGTCGCAATAAATTCCTTTACCCTAATTCATCTGGTTTCCTATATTTCATGTACAAAGACAAATGATTCTTCTATGGATCTTCAAAATTCTTTAATAACGCCTCCAATTCATAGAACAACATCTGAAAAACATTAATGCACTTACTTGACTCATCTGGATTCCAGTACCAATCATCGGCAGGGGGTTTAAAAGATTTACTTGGCAGCTCCCCCTAGGCCAGAGGCCTAAAACTAATTCCCGGAAGGATTACCAAAAGTTGTTTTTGGTGCAGGCGTATTTCCTTCAACAAAGGGATCCTTCTTCGCCCATTTCTTCTACATTTTCTTTTTGATCACATCAATTCTGACTATACCTTTTCCCTTAACATCCTATTGCATGTTTTATTTTACCAGACATCTTCTATTCCAACAGAATCTAGTAGTGTGGCCAAATTTGTTACAATTGTAGCACACAACACTTCTCTATCCAGGCCAACTGTTCCACTGAATTTTTCTTGATCTGCATTGGTTAGCAATATGCCCAAATCTATTGCATGCATAGCATCTGACATCTCTATGAAAGTTATTCATCACAACTCTACATTCACTTGATTTATAACCATACTTATAATAATTAAAGCACAAACTTGAGAATGATGGTCCACTTGTGTTCATCCTGCTCCTACACTAAGAATCCATATGACCAAATTTGTTGCAAGCATAACAATAGCCATTAAATCTTTGAGCATTTGGTTGCCTTACCAAATTCCTTCTAGCTCCATTCATTTGATTTCCTTGCCTAAATCTCCCTTGTCTAGTTTTCTTTTGTCCAGATCTGGAACTTTCTCCTTCTTCATATCCAATACCTCACCTATCACCATCAATCCTTTGTCCTTTAATCAGTTCATCAAGTTTGGATGAGCTTACTTTGAATTTCTCCTTGTACTCATTCACAACAACAAGTTCATTTATGAGATCATCAAATTGTTTTTCAAGAACTTCTTCATTGTTTTTGGATTCCTCCAGTTCATTGTCCAATTGACTGAATTGTTCAGATTTTTCTTTCAAGGATTGTGTGAGATTTTCTTCATTCCTCTTTCTATCCTCACTCTCCTTAGTCATTTTCATCAGCATGGATTCCATCTCACACTTCAGGGCAACATTCTCTCTGAAAAACTTTTCACATTATTTTGTTTTCTCTTTCAAGGCATGACTGAGTTGTTCATCTTCCATGCTTTTGTTCTTCTTCTTAAGTTGATCACACAATTCCTTCCTTTTCTCCCTTGATTCATTGATTTTGTCTTTTAATGACTGAATGAATTTATTTGCACTCTCAATATTTTCTTGCAACACTCAGTTCTCAAACTTTGACTGGTCAAGATCATTAAGGGCCACATGAGTTGTTGTTGAAGAATGCTTGTATCCATTGAAAAACTCCTTCCAAGATCTCCCCAAGCTATTAGAATTATTCTAAGGAACAAGCTCTAATACCAATTTTTGGAAACAAGCAACACTAAGAGGGGGGTGAATTAGTGTTGTGCAAAAATTAATTTTATTATTCTGATCTTTAACCCACTTAAGCATTCAACAAAAGAAATATGCATGAATAGAAAGAACACAATCACAACACCATAACACCAAGATTTTTATGTGGAAACCCTATTAGGTGAAAAACCATGGTGGATGGTCAATCCACAATGTAATATGAGTATACCCAAAAGAAAGATTACAAAATGGGAATGCACTTACATTTAGGCACACTGCCTAGAGCTCACTGCTCAAATAAGATAGGCTCACTACCTTACAATGATTTGGATTAGATCCAAAAGAGTGAACTGATAGAATAGCATCTACAATGCTTGATTACAGCTCCGTTTAATCTTTGCAGTCAATCTTCTATCCTTATGACTGATTCAACAATTCTACTCTGCTCTGCACAAACTTGCACTTTAATGCACAAGGGAAACTATGCATAATATCCTAATCACCCTTCTGATGTTCACAACACACTTCAAATCATATGACTGATCTTGTATATATATCCACAACAAGGATCTTGATATGTCAGGTCAGCCTCAAGATAAAATACAAAATATTCTTCATGTGTCGGCTCAAATCATAAACAATTTTTGATGTGCACCCATACAAGTCGGCTATGACATAGCTTGGACCCAAAAAAAATGCTTAAACATAAAATTTTTTTAAATAATTACTCCTTATACATCCACAACACGCCACATTCATTGAGTCGGCCATAATGAGAAAATAAACAAAAACTTCTTTCCGGATCTCCTAACTTGTACCCTGATTAATGCAACACCAAAAAATTCAATATTAAGATAACATACATGTTTAACAAACTATCTCGGGGATCCACAACTCAAAAAGATGATTCGGTGAAGCATACAGATTGACGTAGTAACTAGATACCTTGTTCTTCATATTTCCTTCCGGTAATACTCTGTTCTCAACTCCTTTTGTCGATATGAGCACATTCTGATCTGCAGACCAAAGTAATGACTTCAGTTTCCATCAATGACAACATTAGAAGCCATATGCCAACAACCTTCATAGGGAGATGTTATCATTGCAATCAATTTGTCCATCAAGCATGGAAGTTCCTAGAGAAGCAACCTTCTACATCACATGGTGGTGAAAAGAGAGTTCGATTGGTGCAAGAAGATGATAATGAGAGTGTAAACTCTCCAATGCAATATGCTTCTCTAAAAGTTGGGGAATCATTAATGGTCAAAAGAACACTCCTCAAGGCATCAAAGAAGAATGAGCCATCACAAAGAACACTTTTCAAAACAACTTGTAAATGGATGGGAAAGGTATGTAAAGTTGTAATAGATTCAGGAAGCATAGATAACATGGTGTCTATGTAAATGATTGATAAACTTAATTTGGAAAAGATACCACATGATACAACTTATAAGGTTTCTTGGTTGAATGAGATTCAATCTACTTTGGTGAATGAGCAAGCTTGGCTTTAGGTGGATACAAAGATAAGATTCTATGTGATGTGTTTCCTATGGATGTGTGCCATTTGCTGCTAGGGAGACCATGGCGGTTTGATAGGCATGCATTATATGATGGTAGGAACAATACTTATGAGATTGAGAAGGATGAAATCTCTTTTACATTGAATCCATTGATAGAAGATGATAAGGGGAAAACTGAGCAAGTTAAAGTGATAATGTTAGGAAGAAAGGAATTTATTAGAGTAGAGAAAGGAGAGAGCATGACACTTGCATCCACTACTAGGCATGGGGATACCAAAACATCAGATTTGAAGAATGATTCAATTTTGGAGGGAAAAGAATTCATAAAAGTAGAACAAGACAAGAACCTTCCAGCCATTTCAAAGCATGGGAATACTGAGACAATAGGTATGAAGCATGATTTTCCTTTGGAAGGAAATTTTATGATATTGAGTTAAGGACAAAATCTGATATTGGGAATGCAAGATTAGTTTGAGAAGCATATTGAGGTGATGATCAAAGGAGTGTTTTATTCATTGTTTTCCAAAGAGGATAGGGGTCACTCAAAGGTTGGTAAACATGAGGTTGGTAACCTTGAGGTTGGTCATTTCATATTAGAGGTCTATAAATTTGATCAAGAAGCAGTTGTAGGTGCACCACAATAGGTGGAAAAGGTGAAAGGTAAAGGTGAAGAGGTGAAAGGTGAGTTACAAAGAGATGTAGAAAAATTTAGGCACACAATGAGAGTGAAGTAGAAGGAAATGCATTATAAGGAACAAGGAGGTGTGGTTGTAGATGAAAAAAGAAGCTTTGACAACATTTTTCAGATGTAGCACAGATGAAGGATTACCCATCAAGTGAAGAACAATAGTTTCAAGTGAAGAACCGGTTGAAGACAAGGAACAATGCATGTTTTCAGTACTTGACTCAGTGGAAGGGGCTTCTAAATGGATATGCCACTTGCATATTAGGAGATGACATGAATAAACTTGAATCCATTGTTGCAGGACAATCCTCAAAGGGACTTGAGTCTTTTTTCTATCCGGGTGTATGGTGCAGGGGTACCTAGTCAAATGTGGTAATTAGGGTCTAATATTGGATTTTGTGTTTGAAATCAAGTATTTGGATGTAATAAGGTCTAGTGAAACCATTCCTAATGCTTTTTTTATTTGATTAAGTCATATTCGGTTGGTTAGAGTAAAGTTGTTAAGTTTTGTGTAAATGTTGCATTAGTAACTTTGCAAATTTTGTTGTTTTAGGGAGTCCAATGATCAAGTAGTTCAAAAGGTGATTGGAAGCAATGAGTTTTGATTGTACAAGTTTAAATATTCCTTAGAAACTCCATGGCATGGTTCTGGAAGTGGATTTTTTTGAAAAGCAATAAGAAACCTCTAAATTTCTGTGTTTTCAGTTAATTTTGCTGATACAAGAATTGATACGGTTTCATACTGAGCAATTATGTTCTAAAATGAATTGAACTTGGTGACTACATGAATTAACTACATTTTGGTTTTTATTTGGACTAATTTCATAGAGTTTGAAGCATTTTATAAGAATTTTACTAAGAACAGTCTAAAAACCCTATTTTGAGGGTTTGAAAGTTAAAAATGGTATAATAGACCATTCCACCAATGAAATGCTCTAAAAATAGGTGGAATGGTGTTATATAGGTTTTTCTTTCATGTTTGTAGGTTTGTAGATGTAGGGAAGGAGGTTTGGGGCTGATATGATGATGCCCTAGGGTGAAATTTACATGTTTTCATGCAAAAGAGAAGCATAGGAGTAGGGTTTTGTTGAAGAGGTGGTAGGAGACCATTCTAGTTGATAAAATATTTTTTCAGACCTAATGTGATTTTTTTAGGGTGTTGGTGAAAATATTTGAGGCCATGAGTATATAGTTTCAATAAACCCTCTTGTGAACAAGCCTAAATAGGCCTAAGTAGGGGTTTTGAGGTTTGTGATTTTATGGGTTTTTCAATGGACAAAAATCATTGATTTAGACCTTATGTATCCTAGTTAAGGTCATGGAATAAATATTTTTGATTTGGGAAGTCCTTAGAGGGAAGTTACTTTGTAAAACAGGGCTAATTAAGCCTCATTCCAGTGTAGCAGCAGTTTTTAGAGGGTGTCGCTACAAAACAACCCTATCTCATTTTTGGATATGTCAAAGAAGAGCATAAAGGGTATTTTAAATGATGAGTGGTTTATGGGTTTTCAATTTATTTTGAAAGTTATGTTGAATTTTCATTGTTTGGAATGCTAGAAGCAAAGTTGATGAAACTGTGAGAAAGTACCAAGTTAGGGTCTTCAAGAAGAATAGATCATTCAAAGTTGATTAAATTTTGTTTTTATAAACAACCTCCACCATGATATGCATCAAAAATTCCCATAGTTAAATGCATATTTCTTTTCCTTGGTTGTTTCAAATTCTTCATCAATTGTTGCCTTAGCATCTCACAAATATCATAGTCAACACCTTTTTCCACCATCTCATATGCCACATTAATTGTGGCGGGAAAATACAAAATTATCTTTGTTTGTGAAATAGATTTTATAACCAATTAACATTGATGTGTACATCACAATTGGATTTCTAATGAGATTTAGTGCTAGAGCCCTCTTATCATATGTTGCACCAGTGAGTTCCTTTACCACTTCATTCTTAATTGATTTCAATATAGGAATAGGTCTGGTGGAGCATAGACCTGTAATTGTAGACACGTAAAATGTACTGATTGACATTGGACATTTGATCCTGACCATTAACATCACTTCATCTTGAATCATCCTTCGGTCTAACCATTTAATCAAATGCCTTTATTTGATTAAATTCATTAATATCCTCTCTTAATTAAATAAATCAGTTATCTAATTAAGTCATCCTTTCTCGATAATTAACCAGTCTGATTTATTTATCCCTATTTAATTAAATAATTAATTTTATTTGATTAAATCTCTAAAGTCTATCTATTAAATTAAATAAATTAAAACCTTATTTAGTTTAATCTAACATCATCTCTTTTAATTAAATAAATCAAAAGTCCTTATTTAATTAATCCTTTATCATATTCTTTTCATATTTGATTTTGTAGACACTAAAAATTGTCCTAGGCTTGCGATTTCTAAATTCTCTATCATTTCCCCTTTTGTCTTTGCTAATTAAATAATTTTTAATTATTTAATTATTTTCTAAAGTCATAATTCTTCTATTAATTAAATAATTTTTATTTATTTAATTATGTCACTAAGTCCTCTTCCTTCTAAAATTAAATAAATTCTTATTTATTTAATTTTTTGTCCACTTTCCACTATAATTAAATAATTATTATTCATTAGCCTCTTCTCTCATTAAATTAAATAAATTTCATTTATTTAATTTGGTCCACTCTCTTGAATTTTGAATTAAATCATTATTTAATTCAAAATGATTCCCTTTGTCACATTCCTCTATAATTAAATAATTATTTTAATTATTTAATTATTCATTGGTCACCTAGATTAAATAATTTTTATTATTTAATTTCTCCTATCACCTCTTTGTCTGTGCCAATCTTATCTTCCACATCAAATCTTATCTCCTAACATCTCATTTAATTTCATCCCTTGATTGAATTATCTCATAATTCAATCTCAACCCTTCATCTTTGTCAGTGCCCTAATTTTGACCTAACCCTAGTCCATACTACTACTTTCAATCTTGGCCATTGATTAAGACATCATTGACATTCAATCTAAACCGTCAATCCAAATCAGGCATTTCCTATAAATAAACTCTCTCATAAGCCATTAGGGGGGTTGATTCTTCAAGTATCCTTATGCTGTCAAAATCATTCTTGAGTCTTTCATCCATTTCTATCTGTTGTCATTCATCTATCATCTCCATGTCAATGTTATGCTACTGAATTGAGCAACCAACATTCCTCCAACAATCAACCTTCAAAATATTGCATTCTCATGCAGGTGGAGAAGAGCCATGGAGGTCAATCAAGTCTAGTTTGAAAATTGGTTTGCATTTCCTTTGTTTATTTGCATTTTCATTCTAGTTTGTGCTTCATGGTGCTTGATAGGGTTTAGTTAATTTGTTATTTTCAATATATTAAATCTGAATTTTTTTCCCTATTTACATTGGTGAACCCGACATATTTTAACACATTTTGAGAAATCTTGGAGTTGGATTCTTTTGTTGTAGGTTTTGTTTGCTTTTTGTTGTAGGTTTGACATCATTGTGGATAAAGCTGTAATTTCTAAAGATTTGACCATAACTTTCAAACAGCTGTGTATTTTTTCACAAAAAAAATTCTGCAAGTTGGAGACAATGTCTAGAGCTTCCATTCCAAAAAAATTAATTTCAGGTGCAAAACAGAAAAATTTCTGATTTATTTACATTTTTGGAAACCTCTTGATATTTTAGACATGCTTTATTCTCTATATTTTTAATTTTACTATCAAAAATATTTCCAAAAATCATATTTGTCTTGACTAGCTAACCCTCTAATAGTAGTGATCAAATATCTTGTTAGGGTTTTGGCTTTATTTTTGGTTTTGTGCATGTGTAGAAAATAAACACTTCAAAGGACACATTGGATCAAGTGGAAAAATATTTAGAGCTAAATAAATTCTAGGTGCACACATTCCACCTTTCATCTCTTAATCATTGTTTGTCAAAACACTTCAATTTGGGCCTAAAAAGAACAGATCTTGTTTGTCACACATTTGTAATTTGGGGTCTAAAATAAATCTTGTTTGTTGTCACATCATTGAAATTAGGCTTAAAAAGAACCATTGTATTCAATCACACATCTTGGCTTGGGGTTAAAAATAACATGTGTTTGAACTGTTTTACACACATTTCAATTTTCTAAAGGGAAATTAATCACTACGAGTGTGAATCAAGTGTGTGTGTCCTCCATAACACCTCACTTGGTTTTCTTTTGTCATACCCTTCTTAGGAGGCCTGCTTGGAGCACACACCCCTCCAAGGGATGACCTAAATCGAGTTTGAATCCAAAGACATGATCCTTTGGGAGTTGAAATCTTGTCACTCTAGGCTAAGCCCCAAAGAACTTTATACCTTTGGGAAGTGACAGTGAAGGATGGGTTACCCCTTTCTCCCGGCTTATTGGAAAGATTTTTCTTCCAAATTATACCTAGTCAACCTTGTGAAAACTCACTTGAGACCTAATTGGCCATACCCCACTTGACTAGTCATAAGGCTTCTTGTTGTGTACTCAAGTGTTTGCTTAATCATAACATTTAATCTTGGAAGAAAAACTTATCATTGTGCTTGGTGTGTGTGTTCATGCATTTACATGTGATATCTTGTGTTTGATATTGCCCAAGTCAAACTTCCAATAAACACTTGCCACATCATCCAAATCATACAATATCGTCATTCCACATCATCATCTCTTTAATCCAATCAACATCATTTTACACCATGCGAACATTGGAAGACATAGCACAAGAGCTTGTTCACATGCTTCACGTAGCTCAAACAAGTCAAGCACCTTTAACCCAAAAAATCATTCAAAGCACCCATAACATTATCCAACAACTTCAAACAAACCAATCACCTCAAATGCAATAACTCATAGCACAAATCCAATACCTCATGGCCAATTGTCAAGTCCAACAAGCACATTATCAAGTCCAATCACCACATCAACACATTTCACATCAACCCTATGTGTCACCTTTATTATCATATCAACCTCATCCATCCACACATCAAGTTTCCCCTTCATCAACCTATCACAACTCTTATAATTTCAACCCTTATCCACATCAATCAACCTTTCAATGGTCATTATCCTATGTAACCCCTCCATCATCATCACAATAGCAGATCATATCACAACAAGTCCAAACACCATTCCAACCTCAAGACTTTCAACCACAATCCTATGTGTCACCTTCATCATCATTCCAACCAAACCCATTTACCTATCATGTCAATGCCACATCAACAAATCCACCCATATCGCAACAAGAATATAGGATCCCAAGTCCACCTTGGAAACAACATCAAGAGCCTTTAAGTCTTAATGACACCTTTGACAAGGGGAACACCAATCTATTCCATGCACCCTTACCACCATCCAATCAAATTCCTATCCCTAAGCCACCATGTCCTAGTCCTAATTCATTAGAATCTCCACCTTCTGATCCATCAAACTCTTCATTACCCCCACCATCATATAATCCTCCATCAACTCAATGCCTTACATTTAGATATTTAAAACATAAATTGATGGCATTACATAAATCCACCAATCCACCTACAAAGGATGTGACCCAAGGGCTACAAGAAAGGAATCAATTTCCACCATGTCATTCAACACATATACTTGAACATACAAAAGAGTCCTCAAACATCATGCCAAGTCCTTCAAGTCAACCATGTCATCCTCAACCCCTTGAGCCAAGTCAAGAGTCTTTTTTCGTAAGTCCAAGTCACCTTCTTTCATGCTCCTATGTTGTTGACCATCTAGAACATGTCAAGTCTCTCCAAGAGTCATCCCCTTGCAATTCCATTCAAGCAACCCAAGAGGTATATCAAGAGTCTACTCCCAAGCATGTGGAAACATCAAGCCCTATTCCTAATCAAGATCAAATCATTTTCATCCAACCTATTCATAATCTATATCTTTTCTATGATCAAGATGATATCCATAATGATGAAGATCCTATTGATGAGCAACTTGATCCTATACCCATCCATGAGCAAGATATTCCAATTTCACCTCCACCTAGTCCTATCCATGATCCATTGACATCCACTCCCCTTGATGAGACATATGCCTCCCAAGCACACATAGAAGATCAAACAAATACCTTGCATCTAAGTGAACACAGTGCTAATCAAGATCCTAATGATCCTCCACCACTCACTATCAACCCCATTGCAAGTCCTCCATCATATCCTATTGGTCTTTTTACCCTCATTCATGAATGTTCCATAGAACAACACCAACCATTATCTTCCCTTGCTTCATTTTCTCCATACAATAAGGAACTTGTGTCTAGTGTTCCACCTACACCTAGTTTCATTGTCCATTGCATACCCCAAGGATACCAATCTCAAGATGTTGGTACTTCCTCCATGCATCATAAGTCCACCTCCTTCCATCATAAATCCTACCATACACCTAAGACATATGTTGCCATCCCACCACCATCATCCTACAAATGTCAAAAGCATGTGACCATACACCTTCCACCATCCATGTTGCCACCGTTACGTCCAACTCCTAATATCCCTCCATTCACTTTACCGCCATTACTTCCAACACCTAATATCCCTACCATCCAA